>JARHVA010007099.1:215000-755000 GCA_037957365.1 Torreya grandis
TTATGAAATATAGCTTGTTAAGGCTCATAGTAAATGATGCCAAATATTTATTTTTAAAATAAATGATATGGAATAAATAAAGGAATCATCCATTGAGGATTACCCTTAGCAAATTTTAGGATTTGTTTCCAAATGAATTTTCAAGATTACCACCCTAGTGAGAGTTTGATTTCTCAATTGACATAATACCTAGTTCAAAATTGCAATCCAAGGCACCTTGTAATATGATGACTATATGTTTGATTGAGTTGAAATATCAAATACATGATTTATTATCCAAAGGCTTGATTTGACCAAGTGTGTCACCATGGCATGCACCACTCATGTTCATCAAGAATAAGGATGGTACTCTTGACTTGTGTATTGCTTACATGACATTAAACAAAGCAATAATCAAGAACAAGTATTTATTGCCTCACTTTAATGATCCCTATGATAAAATGTGTGGGGTGATAATTTTATATAAGATATATATCTAAGTGGGATATCAGTAGTTGAGGATTCTAGAAGATGATATTCCCAAAATAGCATATAAAACTTAGTATGGGCACTATGAATTTATAGTGCTTCATTTTGGGTTAATATATTCTCTGGTAGCATTCATGAATCTCATAAATAGTGTGTTTAGGGATGATCTAGATCACTTTGTGTTTATTTTTTGGATGATATTCTCATTTATTCTAATAATGAGGAAGAACATCTACAACATCTAGAGTTGGTGTTAAAGCATTTTTGAAATAATGAAATTTATGGTAGACTATTCAAATGTGCATTTTTTAAGAAGAAAGTGCAATATTTGGGACACATTATCTCTATAAATTGTCCAAATGTGCATTTTTCCAATGGAAAGTGCATTCTTACCACCTAACCCCTAAGATAACCTCCTCCCTTTCTAGTTTTGAGGATCCCAAATGTACAAATAAATAAGGTCTAAACACTAGGACCTAGGGGGTGGCCAATTTCCCCTCTAGCCCATGATGTTTCAGATGACAATTTTTGGTTTGTTTATTATGTCCCTTTCCTTTCATTTCTTGTTGCGTATTTTTGAATTTTGTAGTATGGGTCCTCTTTTTGGTTGGGCATGGCATTCCCTTAGTTACTTTAATGTTGATTTCTTATGGAAACCCATTCCTCTTGGTATGTTTTGATATGGATTCCATAATAGTTGAAATTGGGCTTACTTTAATCCAACTGATAAAATATTGATCTATCCATGTTTTATTATAGGGTTAACATGAAATTAATTTTACATCCTAGTCACACTTGAAAACAACAATCATTTTTATTACATGTATAAAATTGATTGTTTTATCCTTATTATTTAACATTTTACATACTATAGTAAAATGGGGAATTTGAAACACTTAATTTTGTTATCATACACTTTCGTAACATCAAATTTTACATACTTTGACAATTATGGACAATGCACTTACATTTGACACTTAATTTCACTTTCCCTCTATCTATCTACAAATATATTATATTTATAACTTATATATCACAAGATACACCTATTAAGAATATTATTATATAATAAAGTAACCTCTCAAACTATTATAAATAACTTCTCTATATCTTGAATTATTATTTTATACTTCCAAAAGACTACTGATAATGCCTAGATAATTTTAGGTACTACAAGGGTTTGCTCTCTTTTATAATTATCCAAGGCCATTCAAATGCTATTTTAAAATTTTGGTAGTCTCTACTAGGTCATCCTAGACATGTTTTATGGATCATTTATAATGGGAATTAATAAATATTCATTGATAAATACCAATCATTTATAAGGCTATACTCTTTTGGTACAATGTTTCCATCAGCTTAATAATCACTTTAAAATTTGAGGAATGAATTATAACTCTTTTTAAAAATTGTCTAAAAGTATTACACATATAAAAACCTTCAAATATTATTATTTATATATAATTATGGATACACAAAGTCTAAGTTAAATGGTGTTAAATGACCATGTTCAAAACATTGAATTTCATTCTAGATTTTTCATGGTATTTCATGCATGCATGCACACACAAACATGCCCCCCCCCCGACACAGACACACAAAAGTGAGGAAAATCCATGTGGATTTAACCATATTTCACTATAACATAGAAAATTCTCAACCATTAAATGAAGAGTGGTTTGGTATGTTAACAAAATATTATCCCCCTTTTAAGGTCATTTTGTGGTATAACTAATAATTAAAGTTTATACAAAAGGAGAAAAAAGATATACATCATTTAAAAATACCAAAGGTGTGCATAAACATAGGTGAAATTTATGTGTGTATGTACATGGATATCATGAGTTAGACTCTATCAACAATGCCCTGGGAGATCTACAACTCATTTTTTAGATATATGAAGTAAAAAAAATAGGTATCTTCTATGAGAGATGGATATTATATCCAACTAAGTAAATTACGCCACATACCTTTTTAAATTCTAAATCAAAATAGTTTAATATATATTTATCGATTTCAATTTAGGTTAGTATATTTATTTCTATATTTTAAATATTTTAATTAGTAAAATAGTTTTCCATTATTTTAACTCTTAGGTGTAATATATTAAATCATTCCCATTTACTTTCTTGAGTTAATAATTATTTATTTCACCTTAGCTGCATATAATTTAAAAGTGATGATAGTAAATAATATGTCATGGAAAGTAGTGTTGAATTTACAACACCAGTTTAAATAAAATGTTTGGGTTGAGCTTGAACAAGATAACTATTTTAAATCAAAGGTAATTTAGTCAAAATATTAATGAGAACACAAATATGATGAGAATTTTTGCTTTCTAATATCTTATAAAATATTTTTTTAGATCACCACCTAATCATAGATTAATGGTTGATAATTTTAAAGAATTATTTTCTACTCTATGCTAAAATATTATTTTCAAAAGACTATATTTATTGTGTGTCAAATATTACGAGAGGATAATGACTAGGCTTTGGGTAGATACCTTTGTGTAGTTTTGGATGATGTGTTGAGCATGTCATGTGATATATGAATTTTATACATTGTTATCTGATGTTATCTATAGTGGACTAGTATTTTTGGATCCTATAAAGAGATTCAAATATTACCCACACTTTTATTTTATGTATATATACACCCATATAAATATGTTTCATGTAAATTCTATATTAGAAACATAAGAATGGAATGCTATGCATCCCAAAAAATTATATAACTATATAACATACAAAATTATAAGAATCATGCTCCTACTAACTATGCCATATTCATTTATCATTTCTTTATTCTATTAAAAAAAGATTATTTTGGAAGAGGTACCTATCATATCTCCTAGACTAAGGAATATATGTGTCTTAAAGGCTTTAATAATGAGGAAAAACTAATAATTTTAATGATGGATGGTGAAGGACTAAGGATTCAAATTTTAAAAACTAATTTTGGGTAAGATTATCTTGGAGATGACTAAGAATATGGAGACCTTGATGATCATGATAGATCTGAGGAATGCCACAACATTTTTTAGATATCAGAGGTAAACAAGAGAAGAAAATATTCAATTGATTATAATTAATTAAAGGACCCATATGGGTTGGGGTTATGGACATGTCAAATAATAAATCATGGACTAAAATATTATTAGTATATTATCATTATAATCCACTTCTCCATGACTCTTTATCTCCCAATAATTATTTGGAAAATAAGGGTATCTATCTTAACATTCTAGATAAGATTATGGGTCGATCCCCTTATAGACCACTAAAGGAATACTTTAAAGTAATCCCCTTTTGGTTCAAATTACTTGGTATCCCCATGGAGTATTTTAAATATGAAATCATAAAAACATATCTAGATAAATATGACACATTATAGCCATTGACATGGTAACTAATTCAAGGAAAATATTAATTTATTATATATTTTGCATCAATGTCCATTATTAAACAATTTTCCTTATATGCACTAAGATTTTACACAAAAGATTTTTATGTTAACATATGTCTTAGGCCCCCTATTATTTAATCATACCATCTTCAATTTTCCCTATGTAATTAGATTCCACTAATTACCGTTTTACCCTAAGTAATTAGTTTTCACTAATTACCATTTTATCATAAGTAATTAGTTTTGACTAATTACCATTTTATCCTCCCAACCACTAAATGTAATGAAATACATAAAAATAAAATTAAATTAAAATATTTTAACCTCCAAAACAACCTCCCTCATATCAAAAACATGTGTAAAAATGTAGTGCTTAGTTTATCCCATGGTTGAAATAAATTAGAGTGAACTTTTGGTAAAAATGGTTAGAATCAACAATGATCCCCATGATAGACATCAATTTATGTAGAATAAAATTTGATTTATGTGAAGTCTTGACTTTGGAAAAGGACCATGGATTTTATCTTAAAGGATGAAATAATTCTCTTAGATAATTTGTAGATGATTGATCAGCTCTTTTTTGGCAAGATACATTGCAATATTAAACCCTTAACATCCATTAAGAGGCCAAACATCCATGTATCAAACTCACAATTTACATACACTTTGAGTGATTTCAAGGTAAGTTCATTTAATTATTTAGATTAGTTTTTATTTATTTATTTCAATCAAATTTTGCTATTATTCAGAAGAAGGTAGTAAAACTAGAAATAAGGGTTGTGGTAGAAATACCTGATAAAAAGTGTGCACATTGAATATGAAGATTGTGAAGGGATCATATTTGGCTTGGGAGGATGACCTACATATAATAAATCAATAAATCAAATTTTTTGGTTAGACATGTAGTTAGGTGGATTGCCTAGCTATGTCTATATCCTAGAAGTGAGAGCTTCCTTAAGGGCTATCAATCCATCATTTTAAAATAATTAAGTTGATAAAATAGAAATAAAGTGCTTGCATGAATAATAAAAAGGTACTAGAATTGATAACTAGAATCAATTAATAATGAGATATGATATAATGATGAAATTAGTGATAAACTAATTAGTACTAGTGCTAATGGGTCAAGGTATGGCTCAAAAGGTCTAAAAAGGGTTTGTAAACAATCAAAAACTTAAAAAGTAGATTTGGGTAAGTGTATGTGGGTCAAGGTAGCTCAATGTTTTTTATACCATAGGTTACAATCAATCATTGGGTTAACCATCAGTGGTTATGCCTGACCATTGGTAGTTATGTTGAGCATCGACCATTGACTGTGTCAAAATTGGGTTTGATCAACAATAAAAAATGAGATTCATAGATGAATTTTGGAGGTTGTGCAAATGATAAATTAATCATAAAATATAAATAAATCACATGAATAGTAAAAAATAATTGATTGTCTTACCAGAAGTATATTGGATGGATAGTTTGCATAGTTGGCCTGTAGGCAGGATCTAGCTTGATTTTGATAGATTAATAGTACCTGGAAGCTTGTTTGAGAGGCAATGGAAAGTTATATTTTAATGGAATGGATTGATGATTTTAATGATGCTAGTATGATTATTGGATTTTTGAAGTACTTGATTGACCTAAAAGAGAAAAATATGAGTAACTGAGCTCTTAATAATAATTGTAGATAGATTGGACCTCCCAAGCCTCTCTTTCTTATAGGCATAAATAATAATTATAAGTGAAGGTGTAACTAGGGCTTCTAAATATAACTCATGCATGTAAAGGCTCACAATACAAATTAGATAAAGTTATATTTAGAATATTCAAATATAGTAGTTTGCATGATGTTTGCATACTTAGTTGAGATGGTGGATCCTAATCATCGATGTCAGGGTGACCATCAATGGTTAGGATAATTGTCATTAGTCAAGGTCCAAAGGGAAATGGGACCTGATTGTCAATTTTACCCTATTTGGTGAAACTAGGTGTAGGTAGGTGGGTTAGGCCTGAGAGGTGTTATATGGTCTAAAATGGGGTTCTAGGGGGTCCAAGGGTAACTTCAACATTTAGAATCATAGGTGTGTAGATTTTTGGTGTCTATATTTTCCCCCTTTTTATTGTCTAACTTACATAAATGAGCTTTAAAAACAAAAATGGAGTATAGGTCAAGGGTCTAGTTGCCCTGAGAGTGGGATGAGGTATTCCCCCTCAAATTGGGATTTGGTGACGTGAAATTGAAGTGGGTACATGTTTGATAAAGGGTAAATGTGATGTTAGGAGGTAGTGACACTAGGTTGATCATTTGAGGCACAAACATGCACATAAAAGATGACAAAAGGTGTGATATCTAATATCATGTAAAGATAGATTGCCAATGTTGGTATAAATTTGAAGGGTTGGTACTGAGAAGACAAGAAACTAATGTATTACATGACTATTGTAGGCATGGTAGTTGGATACACCTATTGATCTCTTAGGTAAGGGTAGTGTTTTTATGGGTATCCAAGGTAGGAAGTGATCCCAAGTGAAACATGAATGGGCCAAGTGTCATGGGCATTTGATGTATGAAATTCTCCCAATGAGACACAAGTGGGTTAGTATGTGCAAGGTGGCACAAATTGTAAAATGGTCAATATGGTAATGGTGTCATTTTGGTCAAATGACTATGCAATATGTGTCATAAAATTACACACTAGAGGGGCCATGAGAGTCTAATGGTGTGGTGATGAGGTAGTTGGTTTGGTAGGAGAAAGGTATCTCCAAAAGTGGAAAGGGCCTAGTGGGGGTAAATGTTTATCATAAAAAATTTGTCAAAAAAGGAAGAGGTGGTGTCTAATTAGGGCTCCCTAACTATCTATGATCAAGGTCTCCTAGAAGGTAACTATTGATGGTCACCCTAACCATTGATGTTTAGGAGAAACCCTTAAAATTTGAATGGGATAAAAGTAAAAATAAAACATAAGTTTTTCATTATTATTATATTTTTGGTGGACCTAGTCTCTGGTGATTGTGGCATGGTGTGGGGAAGTATTTTATTGAGGTGGGCACTTTTTGTTGGTTAGAGGCATGTGGGTAATCATAGGTCTAGGATGTAGAGAGGATGAGGATGAATCTAGGTACCTACTCATGGGCTCAGACCATGGAGGTCACAAAATGAGGTAAGGGTGTATTGAATTAGTATCTAGGTTAGATTATTCATGTTTTGAAGTTTCATGGGTGGGTAACTATGGAATTTTAATAGTTTGGCTTCTATACCCTAGGTTGAATTTGTTAAAAGGGTAGGTCAAAATGATGGGTTGGGTGTCCAATAGATAGAGTGGGTGGGTGGGATGGGTTGAGTAAAAGCTAGGTAGCGTAGTATTGAGAAAAGAATGTAAATATTGTGGGTTTTGGGTGATTGGGGGTTTTAATTGATAGGTGACCATCAACAGTCAACACCCTAAGAAGTAGGGGACCCTAACCATCAATGGTTAGCATGACCATTGATGCTTAGATTAAGATAAGATGGATCAAAAAAATGGGGTGAGGGAAAAATATATTAGGTAAGGGTAAAATGGGGTGAGTTTTGGGTTAAGGTAATTTAATTAGGTGTAAGGAAAAAATGGATTAGGGTTAGGTTCAAGTCTAACTGGATTAGGGTTAGGGTGATTTCATTATCAAGTAAAAGGTTGTAATGGGTAGATGTTAGATAAGGATAGTTTAATTAAGAAAAATAGAGTATGGTTAAGGTAAATGAAATAGGGTTGATAGGTAGGTTAAAATGGGTACGTGTGAGGTCAAATGGGAAATTTTGATCTATCAAAATAGAAGAGCAGTATGAGATCAAGGTTTTGGATATCTTTTAGATGAGTCTAGTAAGAGATAATAAAATAAGTGTATGGTTTGATGTAGGTTAGGGAGTAGATCCAAATGCATGATCACATGTCATGCATCTTCCTTGAGCTTCACAAGGGGATGACCATAGAGGATTGGGGCCATATGGAGGAGGTAAGGTTTGGTGGGATGAGGCACTATCAACATGTGCTAAGAGACACATTGATGGTAGTATCACTCATCAAGAAATGGGATCCTACTATTAATACCTTCTTGCTATCGATTATGGAGATGACTATACTCGCAAAAGATGTGCATTAGATTATTCAACTCTCATTATGTGGTGAGGTGATATACTAGATTGAATAGGAGGAGTAGGATGAGTTTGTTGAATATCTATATGGAAATGATAGAAATCAAGTCTATTGTCACTTTGGAGGATTCAAATATTTATCATTATATGAGAGTACTCTTGAGGAGAGGTAATTGATGGTGATGTTGATGATCATGGTGACTTGATTGGGGCTCTTATATTCTAGTAGTGAGAGGTTTCCCTATGTTTTTACGGGTGTATTGGTTGAGTTGCTACTTGGTAGGATAGGGTTGGGTTGGGTGCCTATTTTATTAGTCTATATTTATAGGGAACTATGGGTATTTAGGCACCATAAAAGATACAAAATCAATATGGGGATGGTACTACACTATTAGGATTATGACCACACCTAAGTGTTGAGGTTGATGGGGTTGGCATGGATAGGGTATGCATATGTTGAGTTCCTTATTGGTTTTATGAGATGGAGGGATGATTATATAGCTTCAGGTGTAGGTAGTGGAATACATGATGTGGATTAGTTTAGAGGTACCCTAGGTGTATTGGTGGATGGGGACATCACTGGAGGCCATACATATAGTTTATAATTTGGACAAGCTATAGGAGGAAAACCCTTGACATATATAGTTAAAAGTGGATAGTTGGTCATTGAGAGGGTGAGGTTGAGCTAATTCCATTTGACCAAGTTTGGTGCTAGTTTGCTTATTATAAGGTGTATTAGGTACACATATATAGTACAAGAGGTAAGATTTAGAGGTTTAGATGGTGGGTTTGAAGAGATTATTTTTAGTGCTCCTATAGATGATGAAGGGTATGTAAATGGATACATGGCCTAGTACTAACCACTCTATACAGCTATAGATGCTAGTGGAGATGATGGAGATGTGAGGACAATTGTTGTAGATCTATCTAGCTAGGCAGGATAAGGAGGGGTGGTATTGGCTACAACCCTAGCTTAGATACAAGTTTTATAGGGATAGGTGGTAAAACTCTAGGGGCAGGTTGGGCTAGTGACAATTGAGAGGGACTAGGTATGGGCCCATGTTATCATTATGTAAGGGTAGGTACCTACTCTACAAGGCTCGAAAGGCATATTATAGGGGTAGATTGGTGTGGGTATGGTAGGTAAAATAATATGAGGACCAATAGATTTAGTGCCATGAGCATGATATCTAGCCACCATATAGGAGCTCAGATACTATGAGGTGATGGTTATAGATCAATTGCCCCATACTATGTGATTTTTAGAGTATAGAGCTAATATGGGTTGTGGGTGTGCACTAGCTACTCCAAGGTAGTGGTCTACTATAGTTGGGTATATAGGGGTCCTAGGGGGACCGCCATTAGGTATAGATATAGATGGGGCCAGTGGTAGTGGTGTAGGTGGTTCAAGTGTTTTAGGGTCTTGATTAATATATGATATGTAAATGATTTTTTATTTTGGCCTGCATGTTGACGTAGTGAGATGTATATTTTATTGAGAGAAAGAGTTTAATACATTGGTACATATATTATTTTTAACTATTTAATGTATATGATATATGTCATTTGGTGTTTTATGTGATGTTCATGTTTATGATTTATGGTTATGAATGCTCGTGGTTATGGTTATTTGACTTAGTAGTTTAGGCATGTGATGTTTATAAAATTGAATTATGATGTTTTAATTCTGCTCATGGTTAGATAAGATATGTTATGGATGGATACATGTTATGGTTCATGTTTATAGTTATGTGGATTTAATGGTGAATGATATATGCTATGATGTTTTGTTTATTGATTTCATTTATGGTGTAATAATATGTTTAGATGCTTACACGATGTGATAGGTGAATGTTTATGGTTAGTTTCCATATGCTTACATTGTGCTCGACTCATTAATGGATAGATGATGTTGCTTGTTAACATAGCTCATGATGTTCACACTTTTGGTATGACGTTTGTTGTTCATGTTTATAAGCTTACATAGACTAATAAAAGATAATAAAAAGAACATGATGCCTTTTCATTGGTAAATACTAACATGAAACCCAAATTGGATTAGCTTAGTGGAAATAATCCCTTCAAATGTTTCACATTAGCATGCCTAGGTTGATAAATAGGGATCTTGATAACATTGTGTCAAGTGAGCTCATAGTCTCATTCATATGATATGTGAAGGGAGAAAGGATGAAACTAGAATCATTAGTGAGACTAGTATGTCTTTTTTGTAGGTGTCCAAAGAGGTGGTATAAACAAGTCTATGTCTATATATAAAGTCTAGATTGATTGATGTAGGAAGTCTACTAAGGAGCACCAATTGTGGTTTTCCAAATTTTATTATTGTTTATGAGAGCTGATTACAAATTTGAAAAAAAAAATCTTTTGATCTTTTAATTTCTTCTAAATTTTTCTTAAGGGTCAGGGAAACTTATCAATGTGGGAAGCTTCCAAGAAATTTCTAGTTTTGACTAATGCTTTATCTAGCCATATTTCAAGGCAGTAGTCCACCTTATGTTTTGCAATTTTAGAATGAGTTTTCAAGAACTATACTTCAAGGGATAAATCTATGGATGCTAAGGATGACCCATAGTTTTTTTTTGCTATTTTATATTGTTTTTTATGTTTATTTTATTTTTATTGACATAGACTTGTTCATACATGCTTAATGGATTACCTTTATGAAGGAAAAACTAAGTCAACATGGGGGACAAGTAGGTATAAATGAGGTATAGGTAATAATGACCATAGGAACTGATCTCAAAGAGATGCGAAGTATTATGAGAATCATGCCATAGATAGAGTTGTGGCATCCACAATTCAAGATTAGGATATAACTGTGATGGATAATCACATGATTTAATTTTAGTCGATTACCCCTAGAAAAGAAAATGAATGTGGTTGTAAGGGATGAACTTACGTTAGACAATTGATGATTGTGATCCCTATCTAATAATAAAAGGGACACAAATGTGAAGCATTGAGAGGCTTAGGTTATATTTTGCCTTCGAGAGAGGACAAATAATAAGCCCTTGATCCATATGTATGGGTAGTGGTGTAGGGTCTAAGCCAATTAAAGGCAAATTTTCCCCTTTTAATTTTCTTTATATTAGTGAAATGTTTGTTTTCATTGAGAACAAGATCTCCAATGTTGAATTCTTAAACTTTTAGTTATTTTTTATAGGCTCATTTGATTCATTCTTAATAAACATGAAGATGGGAAAGGGTAGTTAAATGACATTCATCAAATATCTCAAGTTGGGATAGATGTTCTTGATGGTAACCATCTTCCAAAATGAGGTCCTATAAAGATATGCAAAGAGAAGGTATTTGGATTTCAAGAAGTAAGATGACATTCACTCCAAAGATGATAGAAAAAGGTGTAGCACTAGTGGGGATTCAAATACTAGAACAATATACCCATAGGCCAAAGGGGATGTACAAGTGCTAATCTTGACTTGAGGCATTGACCATTTTGGTAAGCATGTTATTAAGGTTTTTTTAGAGGCTTCACCTTGTCCATTTACTTGTGGCTAATAAGGTGATGAAAATCTAAGTCTAATACAAATACATCACAAAGGACTTAAACTTGTTTGGTTTTTAAATATTTTCCATTATCAGTGATGATCTTATGGGGAACACTGAAATGGTAGATGATATTATGGATGATGAATTTGATAATCATTTTAGCTTCCATCAAGACAAAGGGAATAGCTTCCACCCATTTGGTAAAATATTTAGTTTTGTTAATGATATCATGATGTCATTGTGAAGAGTGGGGGTTGATTTCATTAATAAGGTCTAGACCCCATTATGAGAAGGGCCAAAAAAATTTAGACACATGAAGACTATTACTAGGTGAATAATGTAAATTAACATGTTATTGACACTTGACACACTTTTCCACGTAATCAAAATAGTCTTGATTAAGGGTGGGCTAGTAATAACCCAAGAAAAGGATGTGTTTAGCCATATCAAGTCCACTAAATTAGCCCCCACAAATACATTCATGTGTCTCTTTGATAGTGTGAGAGGCTTCTAGGCTATGAAGGAAATGGAATAAGAGGCCATCCAAACCATGTTTGTAGATAATTCTTCCCATAATGGTATAATGGGAGGTGCTCTAAATAAATGCTTTACAGGGATTTCTAGAGAGGCCAAATAGAACTATACTAAGGTGAAGGTAGGTGAAGGTTTGTTGGTACCAAAATTTAGGCAAGATATCCTCCACACTAAAGATGGTCGAAATGTCTATCTTAGTGTAGGAGGGCTCAATGAGGTGATGGACAATGATCAATAGTTTTGAGTCGAAGGGTGCTAATAGGATCTAGGTGGAACGTGAAGCCATGGTATCAACAAATTTTTTGGTAGATCATGGGGTGGTTTGAATTTGGTAGTATTTGAATGATTCTAGGATGTATATAACTAGATACTTTTACAACTATAAAACCTCATTATTACATTGGTAAATATCAATGACTTGGTTGACCACAAGATGGGAGTCACCAAAGATATTGATTTTTCTTACTCTTAAGGATAAATTAGTTTGGAGACCTATTACTCAGGCTTCGTACTCAACCACATTATCGATGTATTCAAAGTTGAGTTTAAAGAATAATCGAAGTAGTTCACCAATAATGGAGACAAGGAAAATATAGGATCCCCCACCATGCTGATATTTAGAACCATCAAAAAATATGGTTACCTAATTGATAAAATCTGCTTGAGATAGGCTTTTAATAGATTCATCAAGAAACTCAAGAGGAAGAGGTTGGTTATTTGCTAGGGGTGCCTCAGCCAATTGGTTGGTGATGACCTACCCCTTGATCATTTTTTATTGGAATAAATCAAGGTTGAACTTAGCTAAAAGCATGAGCCACTTGGCCATATGTTGGTTTTCATATGGTTTGGAGTGCATGTATTTGAATGGATCAGTGTTAGTTATGACAAACATTTTATGGTTAAGAAGGTAGTGGTAAAGTTTGGTAGCCACAAAGACTAACGCTAAGCATAATTTCTCATTATGTATATATCGAGTCTCATATTTGACAAGTGTGTGGCTAATGTAATAGATAACTTTCTCCTTGTGTTTTTCATCTTGATGGGCAATAATTACACCTAGGGAGTGGTTTGTGGTGGAGATATAGATGTAGAATTATTGGTCATCCTTATGAGGTGTAAGGATAGGTGGAGATAGCATGTAATATTTGAATGCATCAAAGTCCTTTTGAAAATTGACATGTCACTTGAAAGATATGTCCTTTTTAAAGAGGTGGTGGAAGGGTTAACACTAATTGAAGAGATGGGAGATGAAGTGATGAATGGATTGAAGTTTCCCCTACAAGCTATGGAGTTTTTAAAGATTGGTAAGAGGTAGAATCTTAAGGATGGCTTTGATTTTGGATAGATCAACTTTGATTCCTAAAATGAAAATGATAAAGCCAAGAATTTTTCCTAATAAGACCTAAAACTACATTTCTTGGGATTGAGGTGGATGTGATATTAGATAAGTCACTCAAATATAATCTTGAGAACAGATAAATGGTCTTTATGAATCTTGGAAATCCCATGAAGGTCATCCACATAGTCTTCAATGATTGTATGGATAGGGTCATGGAAAATATAAGTCATGGCACATTAGTAGGTTGCATCAACATTCTTAAGACCAAAGGGAATGACTCTATAATAGAAATTCCCCCATGAGGTGACGAAGGTAGGTTTGTGTTGATTTTTAGGGGAAATCAAAATTTGATAATAACATAAGAATCCATCCATGAGGGATAACATCTCGTGGCCTATTGTAAGATCAACAAGTTGGTCAATGCTAAGTAGAGGAAAGTCATCTTTTGGGTAGGTGAGGTTGAGGTCACAAAATTCCACATAGATACATAGTCCCCCTATGGATTTAGTGACTATCATGATGTTTGAAACCAATTGGGGATAGTCAATGGGTTGAATGAAGTTAATTGAAAGGAGGTGTTGAAGCTCTTCTTTGACAAAGAGGGCTATGTGAGGATGCATTCAACACATTTTTTGTTTGATAGGTTTGGCATCATGAGTGGTGATTATGTTGTGGGTGGAAATGGCTAGGTCAATACCTAACATATCAGCATATGACCAAGTGAATTCAATGGTACGATCATGGAAAGAGGTCAAGTAGTCCTGTAGTTCCTCAGGGGTGAGAGTTTGGCCAAATTTGATGATATGGGGGCTGGCCAGAGTGCCTATGTTAGTATTTTTAGTGGGTTGATTTATCATGGTTGAGGTTTTCAAAGGTAGGGATTTATGGATGAAAGATTTTGGTGCACCAAGGTAGGTGATAATAACATCATCATCCTAACATTAAATAATGTTAATGGTAAGAGTGTCTTCTCTCATGAGTTTAAGATGGGTCAAAATGATGGATATGGATGCCCTTTCTTTTGAAAAGTTAGGGAACTGATGGTAATCATGTTTATGATATTAAAAAAATTTGGTGGGATGATGTCCTCATCCTCACCCATAGGTGGAGGGGGTGTTGGTGGGGAAGGGCTCTCTTCTATAAAAATTATAGTGGTAGGTTTGTTGGATTTCTTCTTATTGGGTAAAATGAAGTTGAGGCCATGTTCTCATGAGACTTGGAAGTATAGATCAAGGTTAACATATGTGGTACATGATCATACCATCCTAATCAAAATCCCTTCTAGGCACACTTGTGAAGGTATACTTGGGTGAAGTCAGGTTTGTCCAAGTAAGAGAAGTTAGAGGTAAGTGGTTGAGGTGAAGGGTGGGTAGTGGAAAAATTAAGTAGTTTGTTGATTCCACCATAGATGAAATGGGTTTGATATCTAAGAAGTCATAAAGTGGCAATGGCTCTAATTTTAGTGTCATAACCTGATTGGTGGTTGAGTTTCTTATATTCTTGGGGAGTAATAAGGGCATTTAGGGTGAGGAGACAATATTCTCCAAGGGTAAGGCATTGGAAGGTAGACTCTAAGGGATTAGTGCTAGGTATTTGGTTTGCTAAAATAGATGAATTGGTAGATGATTTCATAAGTGGGGAAGCAATGGCTTTAACTTCCATGGGTGAGGGTTTTTGTGGTACTTTAGATAGAGGTAGGAGAACATCATTAGGTCAGTAGGTCATATTGTATGCTAAAAAAGGGATAGGGTTAGATTTTATGATAACCACTTGACCTTCATGTTCAAAATTGACAAAATTATGGAGGGTGGAAGGTACATAAGCCATGGCATGGATTGAAGGTCTCCCTAGTAAAACATTATACTAGAATTCACCTTTGACCACATAGAAAAGTTTGAGGAATGTAAGACGTCCTAACTAAATGTGAGGATGATATTTCCTAAGGTAGTGGTAATAATGTTGTTAAAATATTGAAGGATATTTATTATTTTAGACATGACATTATTTGTCAACTTAAGTTTCTCATATGCATGGAAAGAGATGATGTTGATACTAGCACTAACATTGATCATAACTTATTTGTTGTGCATTTGGCTGATATGGGAAGTAATAAAGAGAGGATTATTTAGGTATTTGAGGTGGATGTAAGGTATCTCTAAGTCCTTGAAGGTAATAAGTATTGAGATTCATAGAGCACCCATGAAGGCCTCTATAATTTGGGAGTCTCCTAGTCTAACCTCAATGGCTTACATAGCCTCTATCATGGCCTAAAAATGGTGAGGTGAGGTGAAAATGAGCATATAGAGGCTCATCTTAGCTAGATTTTGGTGAAGTTGATTAAGAATGATCCTCCTAATGGATTCAGAAGGATTACCCTTAGAGGTGATGAAGATGGTTACTTTAGGCAGAGCTGAGGATGCATAGCATTGGATTGAGTTTGGTTTAGGATGAGTAAGTGGGTATGTCTATGAAATGGACACCTTGGCTTTCCCTTTATCCATTTTTTATGATCATATGACCATGTTAATGATATGGATAGAGGGTAATGATGTGATAGGTGGTTAGTTAGGTTCCCCATGACTTTGAAGTGAGGGTGGAAGATTTGATATGCATTGGCAAATGGATATTGGGTGCCTTGGTAGGTGGGTCAAGGAAATATCTTCTAATACAAGATCATCCTCATCATAAATTTGATGGATATTGGCTTGGAGAGCTTTGTAGTTCTCTGTGTCATGCCCAGGTGTCCTATAATAGGAATAGATTTGATGGTTGTTATACCAAGTTTGTTTTGAACCAATATGATCAAAGGGTCTAATAAGAGGTAAGGTGAGGTATGAATATTGTAACAACCTTTGAAAAATGGTTGAATAGGATTTAGTGTGAGGTGAGAAAGGTCTATGGGTTGTTATTTTGGTTGGTAAGTTGGGTATTTTTATGGTAGTGGGTTTGGTAAGAGAAAGCTTGGGTGAGGTCATGTTTCTAGGTAATGGTGTTAGTTTGGGCATGTTAGTGGTTGGAGGGTTTGATTTTAATAGCTTAGATATCATAAATTTATGAAAGACCGGTGTATCAAACAATAATTGTGTTGATGTAACTAGTAGTGGTGGATGACATATGTTAAAAGGAAATTGATTTTTGGGAAAAGTTGATGGATGGCGACCCAAGATAGAGGGTAGGGTAGAGTATGGAAATACCTTAGGCATGTGTCTATTAAATGTTTTTCCCCTTTTGGTTAGTTTGGATCAAGGTTTGGGTGGAATTTTATATGGGGTCAATTATACTTTATGAAATTGGTAGAAAAATTCCATATGGGGAAGGTACCGAAGTTTGTAATAGGTTTGTTTGGTGGTTTGCTTATTTAAGGTATCATTACTTTTGTTGGTGGGGAACATGGGGGGTTGGTAGAAGTTTTGATTAGTTTGAGAGGTGGTGAAAATATGATAGATTGGTTGGTTAAAGGTGTGTTATAAGGTTTAGGTTTGTTGATGTAAGGGAGGCCTAAATGTTGCCAAAAAGTGGCTTGATCCATATCTAGTTTCAAGGCAAATTCCAACTTCTACACTAATGTAGAAAAAGGTTTGTGTACTAGTTTTTCTTCATCAGTAGTGGATGTAAGAGATAGAATTGTAGGTTGGGGAGGCTAGTTGGTAAGTTGGTTGATTTATTGAGGTAAGGGAAGTAAGGTTGACATAAATAGTTTGTCCATGGGAGGTATTGGTAGAAATGATTCTCCTTTAGGAACAATATCTATAAGAGTAGTGTTTTGTTGGGCAGTTAGTGGAGATGTCAAATTAGGAACATTTATTTATCTAGATGTGCCTCCTAGGGTAGAATGTGATGATTCCAAAGCTTCTATGAGTGTGGCTAGTGAAAAAGGAAACTCCTTGGGTTAGATCTCTAAATGAGGGCAAGATGACTCTTCTACCTCTGTATGTGAGGAGGGGGAAGAGTGGGTAGATTGGATGGTTGGGTCCTCATGGGTAGGTGTATCATGAACCATGTTGACCATGCAGATGTCATAAGAGCATTCAACTTGTGTGTCCTCATTTTTTATAGGGGCATGGTTGGGAAAGGGATCTTTAAAGATGTTCAAAGCTTGATTTTAAGGTGCATTAGGGTTGTCTAAAATAATTTCCCCCTTGTCAAAGAGGGATTGAATGATGCCCTTGAATATGGTTCACCTACTAACATCATGTCTAATTACTCAATGGAAAGCACAAAGGAGATTCTCATTGTACCAACCTAGTGCAGGATGAGAAGAGTCAAATTGCTATGGAGGTTTGATAGGGGAAGCTATATGAGATTAACTTCTAATATATTTTCTTGGACTAAGTCATAAGATTCCCCAAATGGATTAAAATTCCTTGGGTTGGTTTAGGTTGGGTTACACATGTTTTAGTTAGGAAGATTAAGTTGATTTTATTGATTCATATTAGGCGGAGGATCAATTTTAAGGATGATTACATTTGTAATTCCCTTGCCTTTGGTTCTAGTATTGTCTTGATTGCTTGGTTTGGAGGAAGAAGCCTCATTGGTTTTGAAGGTAGAGTTTCTATTTCGTATCTTTAATTTATCTTCATATATATCCCTATTCTCTAACTTGTGTGTCATAATGAAATCTTCATCAAAATTTCTAAAGCTTCAAACATGTAGTGTGGAACAAATGTGCTTGGCACAAGCATGGGTAAACATTTTGATCAATTTGAGATGAGGTAAGGAGAATGATAATTGGTTGATAAATCTTCTCTAATGAGCCACAAATTAGTTATAGACTCATCATCAAATTAGTGAATGAAATAAATGTTAATGATAGAGACTTTCATGGATATGTTGATTGAGAATTGATCTAAGAAGGTCTGAGTTAATTGGTTAAAGGAGAAGATGGAATGTTTGGTAATGGAACTATACTAGTCCAGTGTCAGGCTAGAAAGAGACATAAGAAATGTGTGTAAAAGTAGGCATCGTTGTAGGCAATCTTGTAATAAAAAATCCTAAATGCTCTTAAATGTTGTTGGGGGTCTTCCTTACTATTAAACTTGGTGAATTTTGTAATATCCCACTAGGTTAGATAAGGTCTGATAGGAACTGAAGGGTGAATGGGCTCATTATAGATTTGGTCATAAGATAAAATGTTATGGGCTCCTAAAAGGGATGACTCAAGAGTTGTCATCTTGTCCATGATTATTTTATTTAAGTCTATTTGAGGTGGTGCACCTAAAGGGTTATAAGGCATATATTATGGTTGGGGAATATATTGATAATTGATAGGAGGTTTTAAGATGACCCCATACTAATAAGAGGTTATGGGAGGTTGGGTAGATGATATATAAGGATAGGTATCTTCTAGTGATTAGGTAGTAGGTATATAAAATTGTGGGTTAGGGGTATAACCAAGGTTAGATGATGTAAGAAATTATTGGGATGTTGAGGTAGGTTGAGATGTGGTTGGATTGGTAATTAGGGGGTGGTAGTGATAATTGTACTAATGGGTGGTGAGGTAGAAGGGATAGGTACCCCTAAGCTTGGTAAAGAGGTATTAATCGATGGGCTAGGTTTGATAGATGGGAGGTTAGAGATGATAGTGGTGGTTACTCTAGTTACAAGTGGGACATGATGGGTTAATGGTTGGGTTATCCCCAAGGTATAAGAGTCATTAGTAGGGGTGTAAGGTGTATGCATAATGATTGGTTAGATAGGTTGGTTTGCAACCATAACATAAAAGTGGTTAGTAGATGAATATTATTGGGTGGTCAAAGGTTGGGTGGTGATTATGGAAATAGGGATACCTTAATAAGCTGGGATAGCATGTCATAAATATGATCTTGAGGTGAGGTTAAAATTAAGATATGGTGAGAAAAGGTGTTAATATAATGTTAAAGGGCCCCTAGATTATTGCCTAAAAAGGTGGTAAGATCCATGTGTCCTTAGGGAAATACTCAAGGGAAACTAGGGATTTTGAATGGATGAGGGGAATCTTCTACCTCAGAGATGTAATCCATGGATGAGGAGATAGAGGATGTTTATTTAGGTGATAAGTTTTGTTCTACTAGGTCTCTTCACTGCTGATGAGTGAGAACCATACAAGGAAAGGGGAGAGAAAATAAGAAAAATCTCATCGATCAAACAAGAATAAGAAAATAAAATCATTAAGGTAATAAAGACATACACTATGAAGTACATCAAGCTTAGAGGTTAGTTTTAGTCTCATTTTTGGCTTATGCCTTAGTTTATGAGAACGTGTGATAGAAGTTGGCTTGTACAATAAGTACTATATAAGCAATCTATGGATAGTTTAGGGTTAGTTTTGGTGCTAAAAATAACAATTACTAAATTGAGTACATGGCCTAGTTCTTAAGACTTGCTCCCCTCACTTCATGATCTTGAATCCAAGTTGGGTCACTTAACCGATATATACCATTTATCAAAAGCTTATACTCAGCTATAGAATTGAGTGGGTCCTCCTCTTGGTGATGAAATCCAAATAGGATCACCAAGTAGGGTAAGGTGATCTTCTTAGTGATGAAATCATAGTCATGCCTTATCTTACTTGAGTTATGATGTTTGGTTGATTATGTGGTTTGGTTGTGTATCATAAGTGTCCTACGATTAATCGTAATATTGTTAATTAAGCTAAGTGACATAGAAGAAGCAATCAATCAATAGATGTAATTTTTAGACCCAAATGAAATTTTGATTTCAATTATGAGCATAAATAGATAAAGAATCACACAGATGTAGATAAAAATAAAAACCAAGCATAGACAAGGGTCCCACCAGGTGTGCCAAAATGTTTCACTCACATTTTTCTATTATTCAAAAGAAGGTAGTAAAACTAGAAATATAGTTTATGGTATAAATACATGATAAAAATGCATGCATATAATCACTAGATTGTAAAGAGATCCTCTTTGGCTTGGGAAGATGACCTACATGTAAGAAAACACTAAGGAAAATGTGATGGTTAGACAAGTAGCTAAGTGGATTGCTTAGTTGCAACTCGATCCCAAGAGTGAGATCTTCTTTAAGGGATATCAATCTACTATTTTAAAATAATTAAGTTGATAAAATATAAATAAAGTGCTTGCATCAATAATCAAAATGTACTAAAACTAATAACATGAATTTCTTGATAAAGAGATATGCTAGAATGATCAAATTAGTGATAAACTAACTAGTGCTAGTGATAGTGGGTCAAGGTATGGATCAAAAGGTTTGAAATGGGTTTGTGAATAATCAAAAACTCAAAAAAGTAGATTTGGGTAAGTGTAAGTGGGTCAGGTAACATTTATTTTCTCTACCATAGGTGACCGTCAATGGTTGGGTTGATCATCAGTGGTTATGCCTAACCATCAGTATTTATGCTAACCATTAATGGCTATGTTGACCATCAATGATCGAGTATGTAAAAACTAGGTTTGACCAATAGTAGAAAATGGGATTTAAAAATTAATTATGGAGGTTAGGCAAAGGTTAAATTAATTTCAAAATGGAAATAAAGCACATGAATAGTAATAAACAAGGGTTTCTCTTACCAGAAGTGGACTAGATGAGTAGTTGGTATAGTTGGCCCATAAGTAGGATCTATATTGATTTTAGTAGAGTAAAAATAACTAAATGCTTAGCTAAGAGGTAATGGTAAGTTTTCTCTTAATGGAATGGCTTGATGACATAAATGATGTTGGTATGATTGTTGGATTGCTAAAGTACTTAATTGACCTGTAAAAGAAAACTTTGAGTACTTGATCTCTTGATAATAATTACAGATGGATTGGACCTCCCAAGCATCTGTTTCTTATAGGCACAAGCAAGAGGTGGAATTAAAGGTGTAACAAGGGATTTTGAATATAATTTATGCATGCAAAGGCACATAACATGAATTAGAAAAATTTATATTTAGAAAAGGCAAAGGTAGTAGTTTGCATGATGTTTGCATGCTTAGTTGAGATGGTGGACCCTGACCATTGATGTTCAAGGTGACCATTGGTGGTTAGGATAATCATCACCAGTTAGGGTCTAGAAGGAAAGGGGACCTCATTATCAATTTTACCCTATTTGGTGAAACAAGGTGCAGGTAGATGGGTTAAGCTTGAGAGGTGTTAGGTGGTCCAAAATTAGGTTGTAGGGGTTCTAGAGGTAACTTCAACATTTAGAATCATAGGTGTGTAAATTTTTAGTGTCCAAATCATCCATTATGTTTTTATCTTTATTAAACATCCCTTTCACCTTTATAATATCTTATATCTCTACAAAATAATCTTTTAGCTTCTTATTTCCAAGCTCTTGCTTTTCTATCAAAATTGATGCCAATTCATAAAATTTACATCAATCTTATGGAATCATCATAAATCCCTATTTAATCCTTCATATTTTAAAATTAATATTGGTTTTTTTAGGATATCTAAATTATTCTTATTCTCTATTCCCTAAACCATGTATTATATTTGTAGACAACACTTCTTGGAGCCTTGCATGAAGTTATTACCATCTATGATTTTCCAATTATTCTTCAACCTTTATTTTTCAATCAAATTGATATCATATTTGAGTTAGGGTTGTGAACCATTGTGTATTCCTCCACTTTATTATTTATTTATGACCAATTAGAAGCTATACAAGAATATGAAAATTCCATCAAAGCTTATTGGCATGATCACATTGCTAATCTTATTGATATGGATGTAGATTAGTTAAAAATATTTCAATATCATGTGTGTGTGTGTGTGTGTGTGTGTGTGTGTGTGTGTGTGTGTGTGTGTGTGTGTGTGTGTGTGTGTGTGTGTGTGTGTGTGTGTGTCTTTTAATTTATTTTGACATTATTATCTTCTTAATTTTTTAATTAATGGGGTTCACACACTTTTTAGGAAGTTATTTACTTCCTGGGACTAGTCTAACACTAAACAACCAACTATCCTATCATATTAATCAAAAAATTTCAAGTTTTATCATCTGTGCAAGTATTCCTTCTTAGCTAAAAAATATCTCCCATAATCATTGTATCAATCGTATCCAATCTTATAAATAATAGATATACTTTAAAACCTACATTTCTATTGAGTTTTTAGTAGTCAATTTTATAGAAGGAATGAATGAAAAACTACTTAAACATTCTAGCACACCCAATGGGGCCCTTTTTGGGCCTCATTATTTTTATTTTCTCATTATATTTATTTTTTTTATTAAATTAAATATAAAAACATTTATTTTTATTAAAATAATAAAATAAAATAAAATAGATTGTTTTCTTTTTGAAGGAAATTGTATTTATCAAGTTTAATTGTTTAAATAGTGCACCTAGTGTAATTAGGAGGAATAATTCACCATTTTATTCACACTCCTCTTTCTAACACTACTAAACATAATAATTATAAAATAAGGAATCAAAATAATCCTACCTAGGTAGACCCACTTAGATTTCATCACCAAAGGAAAAGTTGGCTTGGTGTTCTAGTTGAGTATAAGTAATTGGTTAGTATTATAAAGGTTAAGAGCCTGACACCCTTAATTATATGGGACCATGAATTGGCAGGATAGGCCTCAATGTAAATACACATACTTCCAGAAACATAAATTCATGTGTCATTTTACCTATTAATATATCAAGGATACCATATTTAAATGGACTTGAAACCATACATAGCTTACCTCTTCTTAGGTCCTTTATTAAGCCAATGCCCCATCACATTCTAAGACATAATTTTAAATAAAATTAATAATGATTAAGTGTGTTTAATTATATTGTGTGATTTATCCTCTCTGAAATAAGATAATCAAAACAAGTTTTATGTGATTTTGCATTTGTTCTTTGCTTTATTATTTCATGCTACATTATTGTAATGTGATAATAGTCTGAAAGACAAATAGAGTCACCATATTCATCTTCCTAAATTAAATAATAACCAATCCCTCTTACCTCTCCTAAATATATTAGAGATAAAATTCCTCTATTTTACCCATAGGTAAATCTTGACTTTAAAAATATATTGGATAACAATCCAATTGCCTTAAGTCATTACCTTAGTACATGAGCTATACAAAATCCTATTTCCTCTCAAGACCAATCCTCCAAGTTTTTATATGGCATGCCACTTGGAGGATGATAAGGATACATGGTAATCGTGATTTACTCTTCCATCAACCTTCCACCACCAATAGGTTCAAATACAAACATGACACAAACTATAGATAATCAACTAGCAATAGTATCTAGTAAACTATCTACAACTATTATCCAAACCAAAAACATTACCATAGCATAAATAACATAAAATAACCACCTTATCTCATGATATAAAGTTTATTAGTATGAATCCTTGTGACTCTCCCACAAATCCATATACACATAACATAGAATCCCCAACACACCATTCAACCATTACAATCCACACAATAAATCCCCCTGCGTCAACCTCTCTAACAACAAATTCCTTAACCACTCAATACCTAATTCCATCACAACCCCTCAAAACCACCTATCTAATAAATTATACCCCTATTATTCTTACAGTATGCAATTACATCTAAACCAACCATTACCACTTCTATTGGCTATACCTTTTCATATCCATTCTTTACTTTGCTTCCCCATTATTAGTATTTCTAGTAAAATGTTGTGATGGTATGACTCAATATAACACCTAACCTAACCTCATGGATATCCTAATGGATATGATGGTAACCTATAATTTTATACCTCCAAGTAGAATAATATGCTCACATACGAACAAATTTGTAATGAACATATCAACCCTATCATTCCAATTAGGACATATCCAACATAATGGGAACTTCCAAAGTTTATGAAATTTCAAAATAAGGAGGACCCATAATAACACATTAGGTAATTTAGGCATGAATGTTACATTATAGCCAATGAAAATGCCATCCTTTTGAAGACATCCCCATGTCACTAGCTAGAACAACTTTAGATTGGTACAAATCTACCTCCCAACATTCCATATTTTCCTTTAGACAATTTCCTCAGATGTTCCTAGATAATTTTTCAATTAATATCACAAGTAAAATTACCATCACTAAATTATATGCCATTAAATTTTTTGAAGATGATTCCATTGTAGATTTCATGGCTAGGTGGCATGGCCTTATAAATAAATTGATTTGTTTCCTTCATCAACATGAATTAATTGAGTTATTTGTGAGGTCATGTAAAAATCATATCTCATCCACACTCTAATTACAATCATTTAATACCTTTGATGAGGCCTTAACCATGGATAATAATATATAAATTTGAGCCTTAGGGGAAGGAAAGGTTAAGTTATGGAATAAGAATTTTAAACCCAATCCTTCAAAATAGACCAAAAATCCTAAACCAAAAGGCACAACAAATGTTCTTGTCCTAAAATCATCTCCCCCATTAATGGAAAGTCAACCAATTTATTCTACTTCCCAAACACAACAACAAAAAAACATTAACATGATTTCCACCCAGGAAATACATACCCTTAAGAGAATCTTATGCTACCATGTTGGATAAACTATTAAAATCATAATTTATTTAACTCCCTCTGATCGGGCCTATTGATGACTCTCATCCTAAACCTAATTGGTTTAAATAGACTAACTTTTGTACCCATCATCACTTACCTAGTTATGAGATCAATAGATGTCATTATTTTAAGATCTTGGTCCAAAACCTTATCGATCAAGGGGAATTGTAATTGGATAATCCAAATACTCCTCCAAACCAATCCTTCAATATCTTTAGACGTACATTTAAAAACCATCCATCTTCATCCAATTATATAAAAATAAATATGGGAAGCATGCCAAATCAAGAGGCCCATGTAACAAACACTATTAATGATCAACTTTTACCTAAAGAAGTTGATAATGATCCTAAATCATCCTCCAAAGTAATAAGGTTATTACACATCCATAAAGAGATATTTTTGAACCATCTAAATTGGTTAAACCCATTTATATCATCCAATGAAGCCTCTTGATATCATTACATGGGATCCTCTAGAGGAAAGGTCATCTAAACACACTAAAAATCACTCATGAAAAGTAGAAGATAAAAATGTTATTCTAGACACATGGGACAAATGTCTTGGTATGTTGAATGGTTAAACCCTAAAAAACCCACCTATAAGTCTTGAACTCCCATAGAAATCCAAAACTAAATACCCTCATAAAGGTACTCTTGAAACCTCTTACCATGCTCAAAAATGGAATATGACTATGCCCCAAATTCAAACTAAGCCATTCATATTAGGACCTCATCATTCTTCTAAATTAAAGATCATAATTATAGAATCACCTCTCATGGGATCTAAGATAGCTCAAAAACCTCCACCCATATTACCAACACCAATACCCTAGATCAACCCCTTAGATTTTTATTACCCCTAAAACTTATAAAAGATACCTCTATCATCCATTAAAACCACTCATAAAATAAAAACAAAAAATGAGAAGGTAAGCATGGTGAGAAAATTGATACCCAAAAAAATGATAAAATCTCATGAAGTCCCTAATGATGGATCCTATTCCACCATCCTTGATCAACTTATACAAATTTATTTTATCACGTTACCACCTATCAAACTAGTCAATCCTCATATCCAAAAGTGATCATGGTACTAGGAATATAAGATGTGTGATTACCATATGATACCTAGACATGAAACTAAGATTTTTAATTCTCTCAAATTTATAATCTAGGATCTCTTGGATGAAGATGACCTCTTAGTTGAATAGTCTTGTCATGATCCTCTCTTCAAATAAAACACTAAAGCCAAAACTATTTCTAAGACTAACTTAGTAAATACCTTAAATCCTTTACAAGAAAGATAAAAAAAGAATCAAAAGTCATGGTTAATAGACTCAAATTTAAATTGATATGATAAACATAGCCACATGGTCTCAAACACAAAACCCTAAAACTTAGATTCCAAATAAGGTCAATTTTCCATTGCAAAGGATCCTATCTCAACCATAGAAACCTCCAAACCCTCCAATCCAAAACCAAAAATATCCATTCTAGGGAAAGCACAAAATAATGATTACTTGGAACTAATACATGTATTGGTTCTAAAATAACTTCATCAAACCCTAGTCAAGATGTCCTTATATGATACCATTATAAACTACCTAGAAAATTATCAAACCATGATAGAGGCACTTTAGGCCATTCAATTGAAACTTAATGAACCCCAACCTATGACAAAATTTATTGGACCTTTGTAGATGGTTTCATTTATCAACTTTAGTGATTCAAAAATAATCCCATTACCATCTGAAGGCCAGGATCAACCCTTATTTTTCATTGGTTAAATTAATCAAAATTATATCAAAAGGGTCATTATTTACAATGGGTATAATATCAAAATTATCTCCTCACACACGTTCAATCAACTCCAGCTTACAAAAACTTTTATTACCCAATATATGGATGTCTTGTTGGATTTCAAAAATATTGTGGATTCTACTCTAAGAACTATTGTCCTCCCTATCTGAATTGGTTCTTGTATAATTCATGAGTTATTTTACATTATATAGGGTGAGTTTAAATACAATATCCTCTTAAGACATCCTTATATATGAAATATGTGTTACATTTCATCCACCTTACACTGATGCCTCAAATACTAGCATAAGGCCCAGGTTTATATCATCCCAGCCAATCATCATCTATTCAATACATGCAACCTAACCTTTTAACCCAATGATTTTTTACTCCCTCTTAAAAATTCAACCCCATCAATATCATCCAACTAATCATTGACTAGTTTGACAATCCTCTCATCACAAATATCTAATAAGGATTTTCTTGACTTTGTATATGAATAAATATCAATAGAAGAGTATTAGTCATTGACACTTATTAATCTTCTGGATGCTTTAATAAAATGTGTACATATTATTCTAACCTTATATATGTCATCCCTTTTAATCCTTCATTCCTTCATACTCATTTGGTCTATTAGGGAATCAATCGATCCTACTCATATGTTGATATCTAACCTTATGCCAAACCATTCTCATTAAATTTAATGTTGATAGATAAATTAAATTTTTGTTCAGACATACTTAAAATGATGCTCTCAAAAATGATTTGGCATATAAAATTATGATCAAGGACTACACAATATCACACTAGGATATTTTAGGAAACACCATAAAAAATAAAGAATTGGGTCCAATAAAACTCCTCAATCTACTCCTCTATACAATACCAAATAAGATGTAATGTTGTTACCATCTAAAATTCCCTTTTGGATGGATGATGTTGTTTCCATTCCTCCCAATGTTTTCTTTATTCAATAATGTCAACCTATGACTTCTCATGTATGACATCTATGGGGAAACTAAATCCATTCCTATTACCTATCCTAATTTGATACAAAAGTATTCTCTTACCATTCCCATTATTTAGTGTCAAGATGTTGATTCTATCTCAACATATTTAGGTACCAAAATATCTCACGTACGTAATTATCTTTTGGCTCAAACATCTAGTCTTATTAAAAAAGATACTATAGATATTAACATAGGGTCTTAGTAGGTCCTACACATTATTAAGGTTAGTCAATATTTAGACCCTCAAAAACATCAATACTTCACCAAATTCTTAGCATAACATAGTGATTATTTTGGTCGGTTGTATAGTTACATGATAGGTATCAACCCTACTATCATCATTCATAATATTATCACCATACCTAAATCCAAACTAGTAAAGAAAAAAACTATAAAAAATGCACCCTTGCATTATGCTCTTAGTCAAAGAATAAGTACAACATCTCTTATTCATTAATTTCATCTATCCAATTGATTACCCTTAATGGGTGTCCAATAGTTTTCCTATCATGAATCCCATAGGGGACTCTACCTATATACTTATTTTTGAGAACTTGACCTCACCTATCCTAAAGATGATTTTCCTCTCCCTAACATCTATCAGTTAATGGACCTAACAACTCGCCATGAAATTCCATCACTTATGAATAGATTATCTATATATCATAAAATATTTATCTCCCTAGAGGACCAACATAAGAATTCATTTATTACCCATTGGGGAACTTTTTGCTATAGAGTTATGCACTTCAGCCTAAAGGACATAGGGGTAACTTAACAAAGATCCATGACTTATATATTTCATTATATAATCTAAAAAATCAGAAACTATTATGTGTATGAACTTCTTAGCAATTCAAAGCTTAAAAAATAACATCTCTTTATTCTTAAAATAATATTTACCTATATAATCCAATTTCTTGTCCATATCAATTCTAAAAAGTGTGTTTTTGGAGTCTTAATGGGTAATTTTTTAGGTTTCATCATCTCCTTTCTTGGGATAGAAGTTTATCCTATAAAAATTAGGGTTATTATAGGTATGTCACCCCACATCCAATCTTAATCAACTCCATATCTTGTAAGGGAAATTGTAGTCTATTCATCATTTCATCTCTTGAATATTTTATTGATGTTAACCATTACATCATCTCTTAATAAATATACTCAATTCATTTGGAACTCTAATTAAGAAGAGGACTTTGATGCTCTCAAAAACTATCTTCTCTCCCCTTTGGTCCTTATTCCTCCTAAGTAATGGAAACATTTATTCTTATATATCTCAGCCATAAATCATGCCCTTGGTGCTATGTTTTCCTATCATGATGAGAATTACAAAAAACATTCATTTTATTACATAATTTACACTCTCATTGAAAATGAGACAGACTATACACATATGAATAAATTATGCCTATATTTCAATTTTATGGATTCTAAGCTTTGCCATTATCTACTTAATCACAAAACCTACATAAAAATGAGTGTTTATCTCCTTAAGTTTATGCATTAAAATCCTTATTAGAACCAATGAATGGCTAGATGGATCATGATTTTAGCTAAGTTTGACCTAGAATTTCTACATAAAAATTTAGTTAAAGGCCTGATGATCATCTATCAGTTAGTTGAAGTGCCTCTTGTAAGTGGTCAACCATATAGTTACCAATTCCTGAACAAATATATCACTTCCACATCCTATGGATATCCTACATATAAAATGACTTTATTATTTGATGTATCTAAGTGTGAATGTGGAAGGGGATAGGGAATCATTTCAATAAATCTATAGGGCACTCATATTCCATTATCTTTCAAAATCAATTTCAACTTCACTAATAAAATGGTAGAATATGACACCTTAATCATAGGTCTCCAAAATACATTAACCCTAGGCATTAAGTCACTTAATATCTACAAGGATTCCCAATTGGTAGCTAATTAGATAAATGACACATATCAGTGCGAAAATGACATCTTTAAAAAATACAAAATATTAGAAAATGAGTTATTAGCCACCTTTGATCACTATACCATCCATGTGACTCCATGGTCAACTGATAAATTATAAAATACCATGTCCTCCATAGCTTATTTTATCCCATCCTCTTCTTAGGATTCTAAATTTCTTATCCTCATCCACAAGGTTAATCAACCATCTTATACCAAAATTGATCTTGGTTCTATCCACAATGTAGAGGAAAACCAATTAAATATGTGGTACATGTAAAAATTTGATTATATGTCTAAGGGAATTATCCCTTTGAATCTAACTAAAACAGGAAAATGTGTTGTTCAATAATGAACCGACTATGTTATACTAGGGGGTGTTATCTATAAGTAAAGATTCAATAGTCTTCTCCTTTTTTATCTTCAGGATCATAAGGCTACCCTCATAATTAAAGAAACACATGATGGGATATGTGGTGGACACTTTAGTGTCTTATATTTTACTAATAAAATTATATGAATATGTTATTGTCGATCCACTCTGAGTCAAGACTATTGTGAATATGTTAAGAAATGCATAACATGTCAATAACATGCTAACCTATTGCACTTCCTTATTCATTACAAGTATCCAAAGACTTTTGTCCATATTCCCAATGGGGTATAGACATTATATGACATTTGTATCCTAAATTTTCCTAGTGGCATGGTCTTACCATTGCCATCACCAAATATTTAACTAAATGGGTGGAGGTTGTTCCTCTTATTTTGACAAATGTAGATTAAATTATTGATTTTATTAACCATCATATTATTTTTCACTTTGGTGTTACTCATATGATAATTATAGATATTGGGAAATATTTTTAAAATAATCAGCTCCAAAAAATTTGTGATTCATTTAACATTAAGATAATTTTTTCTTCACCTTATTATATGCAAGCCAATGGACATGCCAAATCATATAACAAGACCCTTATCAAAATGCTAACCAAAGTAGTCGATGATGTTGGGAATTATTGGCACATTCACATTCATTTTGACTTATGGGATTATCAAACTAGAATTTGAACCCATATAGGTGCTACCCCTTTCTATTTGGTTTATGGCATAAAAGTTGTCCTCACTCTAAAGGTCTAAATTACTTCTCTTTAGATTTATGTTAAAGACATCATTTTATAGGAGGATTGTCACCAATATATATTAGCACATCTTGAAATATTATATGAGCACTGATCATTATCTCTCAATCATCTCCATGTATATCAGGAAATAATAAAACACACATATAATCAAAATTTAAAAGAATGAGAGTTTAATATTGCTAACCTTATTCTTAAAGAAAAATAACATGTCACAAATATGGATAGATGTAAACAAGGAAAATTTTCTCCAAATTGGATTGGAACATACATTATTACACATAAATATAAATATGGGGCATATCAACTAGCCTCTCTTAAAGGGAAACCGGAACATGAGCCTCTTAATGCTTTCCATCTACATCCTTTTTACTATTAGTAATATTTAAATAAAATATAGTCAACATAGGTTCTCCTCCTTTAGTTTTTTTTTTTTTTTTTTAAAAAAAACTAAAATCTTACCCCTATATTTAAAAATACCCAATAATTATATAGAATCCTATGGTTATTTGGTAGTGTACCTTTCCTAACCTTAAATGTGAACACCCCAACTTTGCTCATATCATGTTCTAAATGGAAAAGCTCTGCCTATAATAATAAGGGTCCCAAAATCATTATTTATTGAAATATCTTGACTAATATTTTTATTTTGGGATAAAAATATCATCTTTTTGAACATCTTTGTCTTTAAAAATAAGCCTAGGTTAGTGTAATCCAATCCATGGCAAAAAACTAATCTGGGATAAAAATAAGGCAAAGGTCAAAAAATTTAGAATATTGTCTTAAAGTATAGTTAGTAACAAATTTAAAAATTATATAATTCTCCCTTGAATAAAACATTATCAATAATATATTTTAACCTATAGACCACTCCCTCAAAGGATAACTATCTAAGTAACAAAATACATTAGAAGACTTCCCACAATGATCAATTTTCTATAAACATGATTCTAAAAATTCATAAAAGGCAAATCAAAAGTATCCCAAGAAATATTCCCACATTTATCATCTTTCTCAAAGTCATAGACTTCTTGCATTGATTACTCTACATGGATTAGCATAAATAGGTCCTAAGGTTAGACTTAAAGCTCTAGAACACAAGGCGAGTCATATATTCCTAAAATAATAAGCTTTGACCTACATCATTTGAAAATGAAATCCATACCAATTCCATTCCTAAACTAAATGGGCCATGAACTTTGTTGATATAATTTATTTGAAATTATTTATTAGCATTGGATAAAGGATGGAGGTGTAGATGTATAAAAATGTCTATCTATGGTTAAGGTCCAAGCCAATGATGGGTCATGAAACCTCCTTCATAATTTATCATAATCACTAATAAATCAGAAAAAAATTAATCACTTTTTAATCATTAAATATCACTATGTATCCACAAATATCATAAAATTCAAAAAATTTAATCATTAATCATTATAAATTATCACAATATTAACATCTAAAAAACATAAATTAAATTTTACTATACGTCAATTTCCATCATTATATAAATCACATAATCTAGATCCGTAACCATGTCAAAAATTAAACTACATCACATAAATCCGTAAAACACATGTCTTCATCACATAATATAATAATATAAATACACAATAATATAATGCATCACATAATTGTTGGTAATTTACCCTGTCAAGGCCAAATACTAACCCATATAATTTGAAACTTTCTAGGACCCTGTTAATAGTCTCTTAAGGTGGTCACAAATGTGTATTTCAGTTTTAAAAGATCAATTTTTGGTTATTTAATGACTAATATGGATTTAAAAGGTCACAAAATCATTCATAAGACATTTGAATACATTCATATTTGTGTAATTGCCTAAGTCATAAAGTTTCATGACTTGAAATAGTTTTTTATGCAAATTTAAGCTTGGAAAAACACAAAAACAAAACTCCCACATGTCAATTTTGGCTAAATAAATATTTTAAAAATATTATTATTTTTTATAACACATAAAAATACTCATGGATTAAATTTGGTGGTGATGAGCTTAAGCTGGAATAAAATGCAAGTTTAAGAGCCATTTCATGCATTCCTTCAAGAATAGTATAGAATTGTATGGCCATCCATACAGCTAAGTTATGAAGTATGGATGGGAAGGAATGAAAGTTATAACATAATAATTTCATGGAAATTGGACTCAAAATAGGCCCAAAACTGATAAACTCTAGATAATTGGCTTCTTTGCACATAAATATAGGCCTTCACATTTGCAACTAGTACAATTAGGAGATAGAAGGTACAGTTCTAAAATTTTTGATAGATAAATTAGACTCAGAGATAATTATTTTAGAGCAAGTGGTTCTCAATATATATATATATATATATATATATATATATATATACCTCATTAATCATTCATTTTAATTTGGTGTATAATTATGTAGTCTTTCATCCATGTAGGCAACCAGTTTTTTGTAATTCTCCTCACTAGGGCATCATTTCAAGAAAAATAAAGTTTTTAGAGATGATTTTTAAGATTATTTATCCTTAAATATAAGTATTAATGTGATTTTCACATTTTTTAGAGTCTATGAGTCTCAATAATAGGTCGATAATGAAAATCTATAGTCTTTGTGCTTCTACAGGAGAATTATACGATCATGAGAGAGAAAGGGTTTCAAGTTTTCTTTTTTTCTTATTGGTGGGTATATATATCATATTCACATGTTTTAAAAGAAATATAATCAAAGGCGTCATCAAGATTGATATCCAAGAAGCAATCATGTTCTCTCAATCATCACCAAGAAAGTCTCAATTTAGCAATGTTTAAGGATTTCTAGCATATTTTAAGGTTTTTTGTAGACTCATATGTTTCATTTTCATCTCTGTATCCTCCTCTAATTGACTCCAAATTGAAATATATGATAGGGGATAGGATCATTATTAAATAGGATGATTCAAAGTGACTTTGTGATTGCCCTTTCATGCTCACTATCATACACAACCATTTCTCACTATGTTTCATGCTCTTTTCCACCTTCCATTCCACTTTACATCTCCCATCCATCGACACCCCTTCCAATCACCTCCATCCCATAATCCATCACATAAGGATTTAATAAAAAGTAAGAGTTAATCATAATCATAAATAATAAGGTTATACAAACCAAGAAATGATAACCTACAATAGTCATAATATAGTCAAGAAGTGTTGTAATGAAATGTTGTTTTGAGAGCACTAAAGGTAGGGTTATCACACTAAGATCATTAAACACTTCTCTTAGGTTATATTAATGAAAATAAAAATAGCATGTTCTTGATTGGTGACTTTATTAAGGTCTAAAAATAGTCTTAGACCATATAAAAGGTACCCTATATCCAAATTAAGGATGAGATGAAATCAAGCATTCTTCAAGAAGAGTCTAAGGCTATTTGAAGATAGAGTGAAAATCAATAGGAGATCCAAAGAAAGGTAAATCACAAACAAGGTTTTGATAGGTTTTTTTAGTATGTTTTAAGGCTTAAGGTCAGTACACAATCCATACAAGATAACCTCAAACACTAATAAAAAAAAGATATAGCTATTTGGAGGTTGATCTCATGTTATGAAAGCATGAATGAATTTGAAAAATAGTGGTATGGTTCTTGTTCATGTGATATCTTAATTCATTATCCCAAACAATCATTAAATAGTTATTTGGTATTAATATCCACCAATAGACTTGTACTTAAGTGTGACTATAGTAGATAAGGGGTTTAACCTTAGTCTTAAGGCATGTTAAGGATATAATGAGACTAATTGAACCATCTACACATGTGATTCTTTAAATGGATCATAAATCTCAAAGGAGACCTACAACTAGCTTAAAGGCAAGTTACAACCAAGAAGGGAGTTTTGAACTCATTTGGAGACCTAAAGTATAAACCTTTAATGGGGATATTGATGTTGTCAAGGAGATCACCATGATATAAAGGGATTCAATACCACCTTATTTTTTGGTCTAATCTCCCTAATAACCCCAAATTTTGCATTTATCCGTACAAGGACTCATAGTAAATACAAGCATAGTCAAATTTATTTTAAGAAAGAGGTTTGTTTTAAAGAAGACATATTGAATTATAAGAAGGTAGTGTTATAAGGTGTTGTTTATGTACTTTTATCAAAGGAACCCCATGAATATTTACCAAACTAATATTTGGTCATAAATCCCTACTAAAATACACCTATAATAAGCTTTTAGAGCCCTAGAATTATATTAACTCTTCACCAACACAATGATCAAGAAGAATTATATGCTTTAATGATAATTGGAGATAATGTATACCTTTGAATATTAAATTGGATTGGTGGTGGTTCTATCATCCTAATGAGTTTCATTTGAAAAATATTCACATTCAAATACACCATGAAAATTACCACCTATAGTCACATAAGGCTAAAGGCTTACCTATAAACTAGTAGACAAGTTGAGAGCCAATGGTCTTAAATAGGTTTATATGTGTAAAAAAGATGTTTGAAGACATAAATGATTATAATATCAAGAGATATTCATGATATTCAAACCCTACACAAGTACTATAGTCTAAATTAGACCTCAAATTACTTAGGTACAACCATATTCATGGGTAGCCAAACCTCCAAATTGTAGGGGTCAATAAACACTAGTTTTTAGAGAAGTTTGATGTTCAAATAGATGTTTAAAGAGGAAAAATGATATGAAATGATCATAAAACATGAATATTTGGGGTCTATAAGAATTTTCATATAGTGGCTCACCTAATTATGTGCACCTATAGCCATACAATTTAACCTTCTAATTAACATAGTAACCTATTGGAAAAATACAATGCAAGAACACTCAAGTCAAGATGGAAATATGAAGGATCATCATACATATTAAAATTATAAAATTAACAATATATGAATATTCTCAAAATAACTAAAGCCCTACTTGAGAATGAAATAAGGGTACACAACAAATTGTATAGAATATGACTATGTATGATGATTGAGAACATGATTTTAGGAGTTTGTGATCAAGGAGTATGATAGTCAATGATTTAAAGTGGCTTAATGGATCTATTAACCATCAATTCATGATAACTAGACTCTTCACCACCTCAAAGACACACACCTACAATATTGTTGGTATAAACAACTGAGCTTTTTAAAGGGATTAGATCTTGAAAGAGATAGCATAGGTTAAAATATAATCAATGGAGAATGATATCACTACAAGGGGTAATTTTATGATAATTCAAACTCATGTTAATCATGATTAGGATCAAGCCAAGAATAAAAAAGGAAAGACATAGTCTAAGGATTGAGATAATAGGTAACCTACTATTAGAGGTTGAATAAATCCACTTACAAGATAAAATTTGCATCTAAAAACTATTAAATTTGGTGGATTAAGTCATTAGGACGTAATATATCCATGAAAAATATTTTTGGGGTCAAATGATAAGTGAAAGTGCCCATTGTTTTGACATAGTCCTCAACATGTCCATTTATAGTCACCATTAGAGTAGGTAGTGTTCTTAAGGTGCATATAGGTGTGGTAGGGGGTTGGAACTCTATTTTAGTGATTTTTAAGAATGATATATCAACATTAAATATTTAAAAAACCTTTAAAGAGTCTTCACACTCTAATTTATATATAACCATGCCCTTGAGGAATAAAACAAGCAAACATGCCTATAGCACCAAAAGCCATTTTCAAACCCTCTAAGAAAGATGACACCTAAAAAATATTGTTATGAGATTTTTCAGGTTCCATGATGATTTTTTAAAGTATGGATAATCATTGGAGGAGTCAGTTTTACTCCAAGGAGGAAATTCAATTTTTAGAAGCTGCGATACCCATTTAAGCTACCTAATCAAGTGCTCATATATTTAACCACATGAAGATTTTATCCAAACACTTTTATCATTATTTTAGGACCAATATTAAATTATAATTCATGATAAATTATTTTTTTTAGGGTATGTACTTTATGAATAATTAGTAACAGCGTAAGCATGTCCAAAATGTTTGCAAACTCTATAGGGAAATTTATTCACAAAGGTATCTTTCTATAACTTTTTCATGTAAACCCAATAATTTTATGAAAATTGAGGGGTTATATATACTAAAAATTTATGGAAATAATTTTTGGTTTGGATGACTTTACTTTTGAACCATCATTAAGAAGGTTTACCTCCAAAACCCTCCCAAACCCTCATAATTACCAGTTTTGAGAAAACTCCCATTTATTACAATAAAAACCTCATGAATCAACCTAAAACCTATTCAAACATCAATTAAACTCAAATAGGTACCATAAAAAAAAATTGGTACAAAATTGTATTTATTAGGGTAAAAATAGATTTTTGAGAGAAAGAACATAAAAGATGAGGTACAAAATAGTTTAAATGAAATCCAATCCATGGAGATAAAATTTTGATAATTTTTATTCATATAAAAATAATCAACTAGTAAAAAATATTCCTAGAATTTTCCTTACTAGCTCATCCCAAATAGACACTCTGTAGGAAATTCAAGCTATTTTGACCTAGTCAACTAGTTTGACTGAGTTACATGTGTTTAATCATTAAGAAGATATATTTAATGATATGAGGGGTTTTATAGGTCATATAATCACCATATTTTAAGGTTTCATGGTTATTATGTAGGTTTTAAAATTTATTAAGTACAAAATATTAGGCCACTATGCCTATTTGAGTAATCTATAAAAGAAGAAATGGCATTAAAGAGATATCAAAGAAGTTAATTTATAGTTTTCATGCCACTTATTTGATCTTAAATATGAATTTACATGCATAATTTAGTATACAATTTCCAATTCATGAAAATAAGGGCTTAAGTGGGAGTTAAATAGTCTTCAATACTAGTCATTCTAGTTGACTAGACTAATCCTTGAATAATCATCATCCATATTTCTTGATATTTATGAAAAATATGAATTTAAAATACTTTAAACTCACTTCAAGTGGAGTTATGAATCACTTTGTGGTGTATAAATCATGCAAGAAAGCTTTAACAATTCAAATGGGCCCACCTCTTCATTCCAATGCCAAAAAGAAGCTCATGCAAGGATTTTCAATAGAAAGAGATGTCTTAAAGAATTTTGGTAATGATTTTAACTCAAATTTCACTTGAGATGATGTAGATTTCACTTCATCTTCTTTATTTGACACCAATTTCTTGGCTAATTATATTGTCACTTCTATATATTCAGGCTTTCAAGCCATTTGTTAATATCCCTCTCTTGGACATGACTAGACTTTGCCAAGATTGAGCATTGTAATGTTATGAGATAAATAAAATGACTATTTTCATATTTAAATCTTTTTGTATAGTGTGTTTATGTTATTTTATTTACACATGTGGTATTAATTTCTTCCTTAGCAGGTCTTGATCTCACCGAGTTATTATTATGCCATATTATGTAGGGTTTGTTCAATATTTGATGTCATTTGATTGAGATAATAGTGGTAATATTGACTGGTTAGTGCCTTGAATTAGGCCTATTTCATCAATTCCCTCATGTTTTCATCACTTGATAAAACCTCTAGATTAAATACTATAGTATAAGAGTCATTTCGAGTTGTAGATTCATCTATTTGCTTATCTTATTAGTGTTTTAGGAGCTCAAGTAGAGTAGATGAACCAGTAATATAGGTGTATCACCAATAAAAGAATTAGATTTCCCTTTCAATAATCCTTCTTACCCTTTTCATCCCAAAATTGTAGTAGGTTTTAGTAAGTTGAACATCAGTGATACATCAAAAGATCTAGCCTCATGAAAACTAGAGGTCAGATCTGAGATTAGGTGTCCTACACCTTAGATCATTCCAATATTAGTCTAGGTGTGAAGGATATCTTAAATAATTGACCTTCATGTAGGGTGTTATCTAGGTTACTAACAATTTTGGCATGCTTGATGGGACATAGATTCAACTATTAGAGTACAAATTTGTAGCATATTAGTCTTTATAAATAGTTTTACGTACTCCCCTTATCTCTAAGGTAAAAGGAAAATTGTATTCATAATTTAGTTGATTTTAATGTGTTTTCTAGGCTATGATAGCCTATGGAAAATGATTCTATCATTCATCTCCTTATCAAAAGCTCTAGGATGATCTATATACATCTTGATATGACCCCTATCAATCTTACCATGGTCCATATTAGTAGTATGGTAGCTCATACCATCCCTATAATACTCCTCATGAACCTTATTACCCTCCATATGAGCCATATTCATTTAAATATCAACCACCCTTCCAAAACTCACTAAATTTTCATGATGAGATGGAGGAGATGAAGAGGGTAAACCAAATGATTGATGAAGAGATATTAGCCTATAAAAAACAACAATTAGATAACCAATCTCAATATCAAAAGTCACCACCTCCTGCTACCCCATATCAATATCCATAGATTACAACTTCATATCAGCAAGAATTTTTCTCAATCATGCCTCAATCTACAATACCTTCAATACCAAAGTCTCCTAAACCCAATTTTCCAATTTAGAATAAAATGCATCGATTAGGCATAAGTATAAATGTTAAAATTAGGGATAATCTTGAATTCATTGTCATTTAACCCCCATCTTTCCTTACTCAATATCCCAAGGCCTTTCTTTCATGGAAATTCATTCAAGAAAACTTTTAGAAGAAAGAGAAGGTGATGGTGGTTAAGCTTGATCATCTTTAAAAGCATAATCAATCATCTATGGTAGCTCCTTTAGACCTTTTTAATCTTCTTGAGTATGTCCATGGGTCCACCATGCCTATTATTGAGAAGGAGCCTCTCCTTGTTGAAGTAATTGAAGAAGTTGAATATAAGGTATATGAAGATGAGAATGACTCATGTGATTAAGAAGAAAACTATAGTCATATAAAATGTCCAAATTTGTAGTTTTAGTGTGGTTTTTGACATACTATCCATAGCTCTTCTTTTAATGCTCTTATGACCCTCCTAGATACCTTTTAACTTATTTTCAGTCATACATAGCCTTCTAGATGATCATTCTAGCTAATTTAGGCTCTATTTCTCAAGCCAATTCTCTCTCCTAGGTCTTGAGCCTATACGATGTTGGAAATATTATCATCAATGCCAAAGGTCTAGCATTGGTGATAAAGGCCCCATAACATTTATTATTTAAAGCTATTTTTTATGTTTATATTTTGGTTTAAATGTGTTGATAATTGTTTAATATTAAATAATATATTTTTGGTTACATAAAATTCAAAAGAGGGCCCATGGAGAAGTCAAAGAGTCATGGGGTAAAGACAAAAGAGGAATGGGATGCATTTTATTATGAAGAGTCATCTTGAGGAATTCCAAGAGTCGCCAAGTAAAGATAAAATATGAAGGGTGAAATTTTTCATGAAGGACACTTTAAGGAATATGAAAAGTCACCAAGATAAAGACAAAAGGGGAAAAGATACATTTGCTTATGAAGGATCACCATGTGATTTTTCAAATGAAAGAATTCAAAGGGTCATGCAAGTTTGGTGCCATTTTCCATGAGGATTGAAGGGTCACAAAAGGTTAACGCCAAAGGTTATTTGGTAAGATATAAATAAAGGCTTGGGAATCCAATTGTAATGTGTGGAAGAGAGAATAGTTTGTAATTGTCATATCTAGCTTAGAAGAGCAAAGGAGAGAAAAGAAAGAGATATTATAATGTGTTATCATTTGTTGAAAAAACAACATTGAGAGATATTTATGTGGTATACACAAAAGGGTTGGTGTTCCTAAAAGTTCATGCTTGTGAATATTTTAGTTTGAGTTGGTGTTCATTCATATACTTGAGATTGTTTTTCATAGTTTTTCCCACATTGGGTTTCCACGTTAAAATCTAGTATCTCTCTCTATCTTATGTGGTGTTTATTGTTTCAATTTTATTACATATATTTAATGTATGGTTAAGTTGAATTTGATTAAGTGAAGGTATATAAGATATATGATATAATGATTCACTCAACCCCCTCTCAGTATATCCCATGCTTAATAATTGGTATCAAATCAGGTTCCTTTGGAAAGAGTTTAATAGCTTTAAGGTAGATCAGGGAAAGCACGATGGCTAGATGACATGGCCATTTTTATACAACTAAGGCACCCTTTGTTTGATGGGATAAATTATGCCTTTTGGATCATAATGATGAGGACTTACTTGATGGCCCTTAGATTCAACATTTGGCAAGCAGTGTTGGAGGAATACAAAGAGCCATAGACACTTATGAAGACTTTGATAGAAAATAAGGTAAGTGAAAATAATTTTAAAGATTTAAATACTATTTTATGTGGTTTATGAGAATCAAAATTTGTTAACATTATGCAATGTAAATCTACTCATGAGACTTGGGTGAAGCTTGAAAATATTTACAAAGGTGATGGAAAGGTTCAATAGGCTAAGCTCCAAACATTCAAAAGATAGTTTAAGAGTTTTTAAATGGATGAGGAAAAAATTATAGTGATTTATATTTTGTGGGTTGATCAAATAGTTAATCATATTCAAGGCCTTAGAGAAAATTTAGAAGAATCAACAATGGTACAAAAAAATTTAAGATCTCTACCAGTGAGATATGATGCAAAGGTTTTGGCAATTGAGGAGATGAAGGATCTAGCCAAAATAAAGATGGATGAAATACATGGTATTCTTATGGCATATGAGATGTGGACCGAACAAGAAAAACCCTTAAAGAGGGAAGTTAATTTAAAGACATCAAAGAAAAACAAGTCTAAGATTTAAGAATCAAGTGAAAGCTCTAGTAGTGATGAAAATGATAATGGAGCTCTATTCATTTACAAGCCAAAAAAGGGCATAGGTAAATATCATGGAAAATTACCCTTTAATTTTTTTAACTATGGAAAGATTGGACATTTTGTATATAATTTCCTAGATAAGAGTAATGGTGATAGTGAAGAAAGAAGATATACATACAAGAATAATTTCAAAGGAAAATTCAAGAAGGGATTCAAAAATAAGAGTCTATACTCTAAAGATTCTAGCTCAGCCAAAGACAGTGGAGTCAATGATTCAAATGAAGAAAAGATTCTATTCATGATCATAAATGAATATGCCTCCATAAGTAAAAGTATAGATGATCAATAAGAAGAACAAGATGAAGTTGAAGTGAATCTAGAAGGAGAACTCATCTATGCTTTAGAAGAATTATAATCTCTTGAGAAGAAGAATCACAGATTGAAGCACCAAATTGAGAAAAATGAAAAGGAGTCAAAAGAAGTAATTAAAGATCTACAAACACATGTTGAAGAATCTAAAAAGACTAAATAAAATATAATGGCATAGTTACAAAAAATAAGTGAATAATGTGAAAGTTATGTTGTTTAAATTACCTCTTTAAAAGTAGATCTTGAGAAAATAAATAAAGCAATCAATGATAGAGTAGCCACTGATTCAAAATTTGAGAATACCACTAATATGTTGAATAAGATATTAGAAAGTCAAAGATCAATGTCAAATAAGATAGGTATTGAATTTGAAAAAGAAAAAGGGGAGGCCACCACTTTCATAGATAAGGTTAACAAAGAAAAAGGACAAAGCTATGTTAAAGTTCTTACAAACAAGAAAAGAAAAAGGAAGAAATTAAGAATACAAAGGTCATCTCAAATAAAGAAGGTTGGAAAGAACAGAGCTACAAAAGGCAATTAGGTTAGAGATACACAAATAGGTTCTATTTTTATGGTTATTATTTTTTATTGTAATGGATATGGTCATAAGAAAATAGAATGTTAAAAAATGGCTAACAATTTTAGAAACAAGAAGAAGGAAACTCATGTAGATTCAAGCAGAAGCCATAACTCTTTTTCTCCTCTATTAGGATTTAATGAAGATGCCATAATATGTTACAAGTGCAATAACTTTAGACACATAGCCTGGTACTATATAAGTGTGTTTAAGTCAGTCAAGAAGGACCAAAGTTTCAAGGCTCCATTTATCAAGAAGAAAAAGATAGGTTCATGAATGATGAAACAACCTAAAAAGTCTATGTTGTTCTAGATAGCTTTACATGCAAGAAATGAAAAAAAATCCATTGTTCATTGATAACAGATGTTTAAGGCACATGACAAGAGATAAGATCAAGCTCATAACCCTAAAGAAGATCAATGGTGGCATAGTGAAACTTAGAGATGATACTACTATTAGAATTATCAAAAAAAGTACACAAATTTTGGATAATGGTAGAATTAAGATTGAAAATGTTTTGTATGTAGAAGGTCTTAATCATAATATTTTGAGTGTAAGGCAAATGTGTGATCAGGGACACACACTAAAGTTTTATGTAGAAGGTTTTGAAATTAGGAGAAAAGATTTAGATGTGTTGATTGTAGATGCTCAGAAGATAGGCAATAATTTATATATGTTACTAGATATCAAAGGTTAAAAATATTGTTTGAGTCAAGTTGAGTAAAGTTGGATATGACACAGGAGAATGGGACACATAAATTTTGACAATCTTGTCAACATCAACATGAATCAAGTAGTTAGAGATCTTTAAAATATTAAAAAGTCCTCCAATATTCTTTATGAGCCATATCAGCATGGGAAGTAGGTCAGAAGATGGTTCAAGAAAAAATAATACTTGACCACTCAGATGTTAGAGCTTTTTCACATTGATTTTTGTAGACATATGAGAATTGTACTCAAGGTGAGAAATATTTCATCTTTCTTATTGATTATTTTACACATATGACTTGGATTATGTTTTTAAATAAAAATTTAAAAGCTTTCAGCCACTTCAAATCATTCAAGTCTTTTGTTGAGAATGAAATTGATTTGAATATTAAGTGCTTGAGGTCAAATTAAGAAGGAGAAATCATGTCAGATGAGTAAATTGAGTATTGTGAAGACCATGGGATAAAGAGACATTATTAATTATCCAAAAATCCATAAAAAATAGAGTAGTTGGGCAAAAAAATAGAATAGTTCAGGATATGGTAAGGACAATGCTAAATGAATTCAAGATACTAGATAAATATTGGAAAGAGGTAGTAGGTACAATAGTGCATATTCAAAATAGAGCATTATTGAGAGTCAATAGTGAAAAGAATCCATATGAGCTATGGAAAGACAAACTAGTTACAGTTGATTAATTTAGAGTTTTTGGTAGCAGATGCTTCATAAAGAGAACCGATGAAAAATGTGGGTAAGTTTGAATCTAGAATAGATGAAAGTATATTTATTGGATATTCTAGAAAAACTAAAGCTTATAAATGTTATAAAAAAATAACCAAGAAGATTAATGAAAGTGAAAGTGTCAAGATAGATGAAGATGTATCACAAAGAGCAATTAATCTAGTAGACACTCCTAAAATCATTAAAGAAGAAGATTTTGAAGAATCAGATCAAGATGAGAAGAAGGAGCAAAAAGACACCAAGACCCCATACACATATGTTCATATAAATCATAACAAGAGTGACATCATAGGGAACATTAATTAAGGAGTTCACACTAGAAGGATGATGGTAAGTGAATCTAATCAAGTAAATTTTTCTTTGTTATCTAAAATTCATCTCAAAAAATTTTTAGAAGCTAGAAATGATGAGAATTGGGTTAAGACAATAGGTGAAGAATTAAATTAGATAGAAAAGAATGATACTTGGGAAGTAGTGCCTATACCAAAAGATCAAAATGTGATAGGAATAAATTGGGTATATAAAAATAAGTTGAATGAAGATGGTGAAGTTGCCTAGAATAAAGAAAGGTTAGTATGTAAAGGAGATGCTTAGATTAAGGGTATAGATTTTAAAGAAACTTTTACACTAGTGGCAAGACTAGAGGCTATTAAAATGTTTCTTGAATAAGTAGTGTTTAAAAATTTCAAAGTGTTTTAGATAGATGTCAAGTCTACCTCCCTAAATAGGAATATAGAAGAGGAGGTCTACATTGAGTAACCTAAGGGATTTATTCTCTCAAAAATGATAGTATCCATGTATGCATATTGAAGAAAGCATTGAATAGATTGAAACAAGCTCCTAGAGATTTATATACAAGACATGATAAGTACATGCAAGATCAAGGTTTCAAGTGAGGTTTTGCTAACAGTAATCTCTACATCAAAATAGAAGGTGAGCATCAATTGATTATTGTGGTATATGTTGATGACATAATTTTTGGAGAAAACATTAAAAAGATGACAAAAGAATTTTCTAATAATATGAAAAAATAATTTGAGATGTCTATGCTTAGAGAATTGTCATTTCTATTAGGGTTTCAAATATTTTAATCAAATAAAGGAATATTCATATTTCAAAGTAAATATGCCAAGGAAATGTTGACATTTTTTGGTTTTGAGGATTGTGCACTAGCTGGCACACCAATGGGTATAGGGAACAAGGTGAGTAAGGATGAACATTCACCTATTTCTGGTCAATCTTTGTATAGATATATAATTGGTAGTCTTTTATATTTCATAGAATTAAGGATAGACATCATGTATGAATTAGGCATGGTTACGATATATCAAGAAGCTTTGAAGGAGAGTCATGTTTTGTTGTTGAAGAGAATATTCAGATATTTCAAGGGGACATTAGACTATAGATTGTGGTATCTCAAAAGTAAAGATTTTACTTTGGTTGCTTATACAGAATCAGAATTGGTAGGTCGCTTGGATGATGGAAAGAGTACAAATGGAGGAGCTTTCTTCCTCAGTGATAGCTTAGTATCATGGCTAAGCAAAGAGTAGAATTTAGTATCAACTTTTACAATTGAAATAGAATATATTACAGTGGTATTGTGTGGTACTCAAGTTCTTTTGATGAATCAAAATTTAGAAGATATCAAGGTAAAATATGATGAACCTATTTCTATTTTTTTTGACAAAACACGTTCTATTAATATTTTTAAGAATCTAGTGATGTATTCAAGAGCAAAACATATTCTTATCAGATATCACTTTTTAAGAGAGTATGTTGTAGATCAACAAGTTAATATGGAATATATTAGTACTACAAAATAGATTGTATATGTTTTCATAAAATCACTACCAAAAGACACATTCAAGTATCTACAAGAGAAGTTTAGATTATTTTATTTTACTTCTTACCATTAAATATTAGCATCAATTGAGGGGGAGCTAAGTGTTATCTCCAAGATAGGCCTTTTTCCATTAATATTAAATTAGGAGAAGAATAGAAGAAGGTATAGGAAATAGGTACAGACACAAGTGTAGAAATTAGTATAGGGAATAGGTACCATATGCTATAGTAAAGGGGAGTTATTGTATGTTTTTTAGATGATAGAATGTGTAAGTTGGCATGTGCAATACAAGTTTTAGGATGTCATAGTTTTAGTTTGAGGTTGTTATCAATGAAAAAGGGGGAGATTGTTAGAAATATTTTCATTGATGTCAAAGGTTTAGCATTGGTGATAAAGGCCCCATAGCATTTATTATATAAAGGTGTTTTTAATGTTCATATTTTGGCTTAAATATGTTTATATTTATTTACTATTAACAAATATATTTTTGGTTGCCTAAAAGTCAAAATATGGTCCATGGAGAATTCAAAGAGTCATGGGGTAAAGATAAAAGATGAATAAGATGCATTTTCCTATGAAGAGTCATCTTGAGAAATTCCAATAGTCACCAAGTGAAGAAAGAAGATGAAGGGTATAATTTATCATGAAGGGACACTTTGAGGAATATGAAAAGTCACTAAGATAAAGATAAAGGGGAAAAGATGCATTTGTTTATGAAGGGTCATCATGTGACTTTTCAAATGAAAGAATTTGAAGGGTCATGAAAGTTTGGCACCATTTTCCATGAGGATTGAAGGTTCACAAAGGGTGAATGCCAAAGGTCATTTAGTAAGTTATATTAAAGGCTTTCAAATCCATTTGTAATGTTTAGAATAGAGCATGGTTTGTAATTATCATATCTATCTTGGAAGAGCAAAGGAGAGAAAATAAAGAGATATTTTAATGTGATATCATTTGTTGAGAAAGCAAATTTGAGAGATAGTTGCGTGGTATACACAAAATGGGTTGGTGTTATTGTGGGTTGATGCTCACAAATAGTTGTTGTGTTGGTTCTCAACAAAGGGGTTGGTACTCAATAAAGGGGTTAGTGATCTTTTGAGTTGGTGATCATGAATAATTGTTGTGTTGGTACTCCTACAAGTTGGTTCTTTTGAATATATTAGTTTGAGTTGGTGCTCATTCATATACTTGATATTTTTCTCCATAGTTTTTCTCACATTGGGTTTCCATTTTAAAATTTGGTATCTCTCTCTATCTTGTGTGGTGTTTATTATTTTAGTTTTATTGCATATCTTGAATATATGGTTAAGTGGAATTTGATTAAGTGAAAGTTTACAAGATATATAATATACTGATTCACCCTCCCCTTTAGTATATCATGTTCTTAACATAGGATAGGAGTGCCATACCTAGACTATAGTACCAGACCCCTAGGGTGTCCTATTTTTAGTGTTCTTATCCAATTGCATTTTTATCCCAAATGACCATTTTCATCTAATTTATATCCGTCATCATGTAAGCCATAGCATAAATATATCTAACCCATAATCAATAGTTCCCTATAAAATTCCATCCAAAGGTCATTTACAAAGGGAGGTGACAAATCTTACAAAGCAAGTAAGAATACAAGCAAACTACTAAGGCAAACTTTCCTATTTTCTACATAGAATCACCTAACATAGATAAAAACATATTAAAAGCCTCACATCAGTCCCTATCCACCTCAAAAACTCTAAATTTGGCATTTTTGGATCCTCATTACACTATTTTACAAAGAACATCAATTGGAAAAACTACATATGGCTTGATCCCTCTTCAGAGTATTAGTATGTAGGCAATGTGCCCATACAAGTGGTATGGAGCCAAATTTAGTGCATATTACACACACTAACCCCCCTATTTCTCAAGTTTTATTAAACACAATGAAGGTATAGGTTTTTAATATTGAATCATCTCTATAAGGAGTTTTGTTGACATTCAAGACTCAAGATTTTATAGGCAAGCTCACACAGGAACAACAAAAAAAACCTAGAAAAATTAGGTCTTTGTGAGTAGTTTGAACAATAATACCAGAAGGGAACAATAATGCTAGACCCAAAAATGAATTATTTTTTGTGGTCATGTCCTTTCACAAAAGGAAAGCTAGATATTGATTTGTGACACTGTCTCAGTCCTACATAGCTAGTCTCAAACCTTGTAATAGCCATTTCAACTAATTTTAAGGTAAGTTATATTTCCCCTAATTTATTACTATTTTTAGAGATCTACAAAAGACAAATAATATATAATTAGGATTTTAATTATTTCAATAGTATTTATTGATTTATTAATCTATACCCTTAACTAAAATATGAATAAAACTCTATTATTCCCAAAATTGTTAAATCATTTAGTGAACCCGACTTACTTCATTTGAACACAAAAACCCTAGAAACCCTAGGGAAAATTCCTTACTAATTTTTCCAATATTTTTTTAATTGCATATTTAAATTATAAATTCATATTAATTTTTAAAATTTACCTTAGTAATTTTCAAAATTATTTCATTCAAACCCTAGTTACCTATACTATGTCTCAATTTTTTTCCAATATTTTTCTGATTTTTTCCTATATATTTAAATAAAAAATTCACATTTTAAAAAAAAAATTACCATATAAATTTTAAAAATCATTTTCTTTCAAACCATAGTTTAATTTACTAGGTCCCTTTGTATTTGAGGTATCACCGTACAAATTTTTTACATAAAAAATTATAAATAGATCTTAATCATTTTGTAACATTTATTGCAAATAATAAGGAGTTCATACATGGTCTTATCATGTATTTGAATGATGAAGTTTAATATATTTTAATTCAAAGCTTCATTCTTTCCATTTCATGCTTACTTTTAATAATATGGGATGATATTAAGAAAGTTATTATTAAACAAGTTAAGATCCATTTTCTTCAAATCAATGTTTACATTTCTTTAATACAAGATTTCATTACTTATTTAACATGATATATATATATATATATATAATTCAATTAAGAATAAAATCCTTACATACTTACATGATCCACTACATATGCTAACAACCACCTGTCAAGTTTCAATGTCGTATCTTATGCATAGAAAAGAATTTATTTCTCCTCATCTACCCCAAGAGGGTGATAGTTACTATCCCTCTAACTAGGTCCATGCTATCACCCATCCAAAAGGTGAGGAAACCTATAATATTGCTCCTAATACATAAATTCATCCTATATCTTATTCAAACCCTCTTCAACATATGTTCTTACATGTTCAATTAGAAGCAACTAGGGTTTCCATTTGTGAGCCTCTAAAGGATCAAATCACCAATATGAGCAAGTTAATTTCAAATTTACAAATGTATAATTAGATATTACATCAAAATATCACAACATTGGAAAAGTATATTATAATACAAAAGCCTCAAAGGCACCCTATTCCAATCATGTATATACACCTTCACCTAGTCAATTAGTTGTAAATAATGCTACATATCAAAACAAGAAATCACAAAAATTTAAATCTACAACTAGTGATTCAAAAAGAATTCAAAGATAAATTAAGAGTTTAAGTTAGGTACTAGGGCAAATGATCAAATTTAAGTTGATCAAACTACCTCCTCTATATCTAGTGAGAAGATCCAGATATTATTGTGCATATCATAAAATACATGGGGATCACATAAATTCATGTTCAGCATTGAAAAAACATATACAATAGATAATTGATAATGAGGACCCTATACAAGGTAAATTAGTCAAGAAATCCACATTGACATAGGAACACATTCACAAAGGGTCAAATTCAAAAATAGTACAAAAGTGGTTACCAAAACATAAATCAAAACAACAAAAGGATCAAAAAGAAAAATCAAAGCAACAAATAGTACCAAAAGCATAGGTAAAGCACAAAAAAGATGCAAATATACCTCTCTAAAAGGTGACTCAACTTTCAAATAAATATAGGTTTGGTAAAAAATCTGTACAATAGTTTTATTATCAAGGTCAAGGGTTGATAAATCATGCTCAAGGCATCACTACTACTATTTTGGCAGTTGATAATGATTGTCACCAAGGTTTGGTATTTATTGAACATCCTAAGACAAATCATTCATAGACATAGTTTAGAAAAATAAAATATCTAGATACAACAAAAGTCAACACTATCATTCCATTACTTCAAAATCAAGATGATAATGATTAGTGGAACAATACAGGTTATTATGATTTCTAGGATCCAACAATGAATCTAAATATTCAAAATTATATTTTTAGCCATTCCCTCATGCTTCAAAATCACACATGATTCTTTTGTTTGATATAAGACACCATGATATGGATTATCTTATGAGATTCATTGGTTAGTATCATAATTTCTTAGCTTACGTGTACATAGTTTCTTCCTAATTATATGTACATAGCTTCTTTTCAAATTTCTTGTGCATAGTATCCTTATGATTTATTATGCATAGCTTATTTTTAAAATATCAAAAATAATATAATAATTCAAACTATAAAAACATTCAAATATGTTAAAATACCAAAACAAATTCAAATATTTTAAAAATACCAAAAATAATACAAAAATTTCAAAATACAAAAACATTCAAACATTTCAAAATCCAAAAACACCAAAAACATTTCAATTATATGCATTATCTATGTTTTACATTTCTACTACCCATGATAGACTTACATTTTGTTGTTTTATGCTATTATTTATCAATTTATCTACATTACTATGCTTCACTTTAACTTCTTTGAGTGTGTGTAGTGGCACCTAGATCCTTGATTTCTTCACTCTACCCATTGAGGGGGGCATCTTAATTCTACAATTGAGACATACATCGATAGATCTACTCACGTGGGGTATCTTCTACATGACTACACCATTTAGGTTATGTCATTCCTTCACCACACACTCTATTTATCATGTTGATATACATTAATTATTAGATTACATAGATTAATCTATCGACATTCACTAGTCTATTGTACTTGGGTATTTCTTAGCATATAATAAGTCTTGTACTCCATGTTTTGTATACTTCCACTTCTTTCTTTGATTAGTTAGATGCAATTGTATTTCCAGCATTTGCATGCCTTCCTTTCTTACTTTTCATAGCTAAATGTGATTGCATTTTTCACTTCTTTTTTTATCTCTTTTATGTGCCTTAGGACATTTTCCAATGTCCTTTGCTTCTATTTGTATGTGTGACTTATTAAATTTTCTAATGTCCTTTATTTTTACTCTTATATGTGCTTGTGACCTTCAAGCCAACCTTGGTTATTTCCAATATGTATATGGAATTTGAACATGCCTTGTATGCTTGATTTCCTATTTTGAGTGACATGTGCCCATGTCCCTTGTTTTCTTGGCCCCTTGGCCACTCTTATATGCTTCTTGATTCTTGCTTTGTGTTCTTGTTACTTATTTGCTTTTCACTATTTTTAATGTCATGATCCATATCATACATTATATTGATTTCTTGGATGCCATGATGGACATCATGCTTCATCCCTCCTTAAAAACTAACCATAATTTTAAATTTTAGTTAAATACATTGCACATGCTATTATATTTTTACATATATCTAAGCATACCCCTATTGGTCTAACAATTTCCAATAGAAACTATGTTATATCTTGAGACATCTTTTTTATTATCATTACTATATCATGTATTTCATAACATAACACACTTGTAAGGATTTTTTTTCTTAGGGAAATCATTTTAGGGTATTAATTCATACCCTTAAAAGAGGGGGAAATAATCAAGGGTTTGTTATAGAGATTAGAGTCTTCTATCAGTCAAAAATCAATTTTCTAAACACTGAGAATAGCAACCAAAACCCAAACCAAGTAGAACAGACCAAAAAACCAATGATGATTATAAAACAATGATCAAAATAAAAAAAATACAAGAGTGTCAGACCTAGACAATAGTTATAGACACAAAGGTGTCCTATTTTTGGCACTCCTATCCAAACAGTAAAAACCCCAATTTTTTTAGAAATAGATAGAAAGGTAAATTGAGTTATAGTTTTTTCACCTACCGATCAATTCAGATTTAGAAGTTTAAATATAAGTTTTTTCAAAGAATCTAGATATAGGGGGCATCATGTGTGACATGATGGATCTCACTTATAGTTTTAGATTGGTTAGTTGGTACAGCTTCTAGATCAAATTCTATGTTACAAACACTAGTGATTAGGGGCAATGGACATGACACAATTGACTTCTTTTCTTTTTTTGAGCTTATTACATTACCTAAGAATTCTCAATAGTTGCATGCCTTATTCCATCTATAGGCGTTTGGCATCATTCCTGAGTGGCTTCCACATAAGCCTAGTTCCAAGTTATGGAGTGGCTTTCATACAAGCCTAATCTCCACATTTTAGAAGTGACTAAGATTAACCTAGTTTCCGTTACACATTTAGCTATCCTCATCACATTTTCAAGATTTTAGATCATTCATGGGCTTTAGGATCCATCTCATATGACACATAGTCATACTGGTATCAATTCATAGCTTCATTTAGATGGAAATAATAGAGCTAAAAGTCTAGTTAGCCTTTATATTCTTGAGTCACCTACTTAGAGAGATTAGACACATAGTCCAAACATCTATTAACACATTCATGATCACATAGCTTCACTTAGTGGGTGATGATGGACCCAAAGGGCCAACCTTTACATTATTGATTTATTATTAGGGAATTGAACACTCATCTTTGTTCATGATATTACTTTTGGTACAACACATATCTAGAATCACTCAACATCACAACAAGTTTTATATTAGTTCATGTACCTAGTAAGGTGTATTCATTCCTTTTTCTTCCTCTCTCTTTTACCCAAATTTTGTATATTATTATTTTATACATAGTGTGTATAGTAATAACTAATCTACTCTTTCTTTTCTCTTATAGATTTATAATTCACAATGTGCTCTCTCTACACACACTCTGCATCATATAGCTTCATGGGCTTCACCCTTGCAAGTAAGTTTAGGTACTCTTTCTATTTTTCCTTTATCATAGTATTTTGATTTGTTTCATCACTATAATAAAAGGGGGAAATTTAGTCATATAAAATTTCCAAGTTGGTAGTTTGAGTGTGGTTTTTGACTACCTATCCATAAATCCTCTTTGCATGCTCTTATGACCCTCCTAGGTACCTTTTTGCTTATTCCCAGTCATCTATATCATTATAGATGATCATTATAGCTCAATTATGATCTATTTCCTAGGCCAATTATATCCCCTTAGGTCCCAAACTTGTATAATAGGAGTGTCATACCTAGACTATAACACTGAACCCAAGGGTGTCTCATTTTTTACACTCCTATCTAATTATATTTTGAACCCAAATGACCATTTTCATATGATTCCTATCCTTCATCATGTTATCCTAGCATTAATATATCTAACCCATGATCAATAATTCCATATAAAATTCCATACAAAGGTCATTTATAATGGGAGGTGATAAATCTTACAAAGTAAGCAAGAATATAAGTAAACTACTAAGGAAAGCTTTCCTATTCTCTATATACAGTCACTTAACACAGTTCCAAACATATTCAAACTCTCACAAAAATCCCTAGCCACATTAAACACTCTCAATTTGACATTTTTCATCCTCATTACACTATTACGCAAAGCACACCAAGTGAGAGAACTACATATGGCTTGATCCCGCTTTAGAGTATTGGTATGGAGGTAGTGTGCCCGCACAAGGGGTGTGGATACATGTTCAGTGCATCTTACACACACTGCCCACACTATTTCTCAAGTTTTATTAAGTATAATGAAGGTCTAGGGTTTTAAGATTGAATAAGCTCTATAAGTAGTTCTATTGACATTCAGAACTCAATATTTTATAGGAAGGCTCACATAGTAAACAATGAAAAGAACCCAAAAAATCAAGTCTTTGTGAGAAATTTGGATGAAAACGTCAAAAGATGACAACAATGCCAGACCCTAGGTTATCATACTTTCTAAGGTCTTATCCTTTCAATAAATGAAATCCATATTTTGATTTGTGACACTATCCCAGTCTTGCATAACTAGTTTTACACCCTGTAATAGCCATTTTAACCTATTTTAAGCTAAGTTATATTTCTCCTAATTTATTACTATTTTTAGAAAGATACAAAAGAAAAATAAAATATAAAAATTAGGACTATAATTATTGTAGTATTATTTACTATTTTATTAATCTATACCCTTAACTAAAATAGGAATAAAACTCCATTATTCTGAAAATTGTTAAATCAAAAACATCATCATTAGGATTGGTCCAATCTTCTAATATGTACAAGAAGATGAATTAAAAGAGAAAGCTATGATAGAGGCTAAGATATCCATAAAAGAAGATAATTTTTTTTATATCCAAGAAAAAGACACTCAAATTGTATAAATTGATTATTTTTTTCATGACCTCATTGATCACATAGAAGATGTCATTCATCATGACAGTCCACCTAAACTTATAGTAGTGATAGAACACAAGTACCAATCAACAATACAAGAGGAAGAACAAAATAATTCTAAGATCATTCCAAGTCATCATTTTGATTTTAAAGATCAAGGAATTTTTATTTACCAATATGAGATACCAAAAGATAATTTGTAGCCTTATGATCATATTGAAAAAACTCCAATTGTACTTCATCTTGGTGAAATCTAATCATGGGATTTGTTTGATGTTTTTATTTTAGGTTATTATTTACTTAAATATGGTTCTTTTTAAGGTGAGAGAGGTACCTTCATCAAGAAAAAAAATCATCCTTCCATATAATCAAATTCAATAGGTTGTTTTATTAGGAGATGACTTGTTTGAGTCTCTCAACCAAGGTTATCAATTTATAACTTCTTCAAAAATTTGTCTACTTTTGGAAACTAAATATTAACTCAAGTGGCCTCAAGAAGTCATGAAATAATATCCATCTCTCTTAGAGGCTAGACTTGTTAAAATGACATAAGATACACATCAAGTTGCCCAACATGATCATAGTTAATTTCCCATGAATGAGGAACAATTGAGAATATTCTTACAAAGTACACACATCTAGGAGGAGTATGATTGGATCTTAGACTTACATATTTAATTCATGCACTTCAAATTAGTAGTAGAATAATTAGTTTCCTCCCCAAGAGATTATGAAGATGAAAATGTTCTTAGCTACAAAAAAGAGCTATTAAGATATAAAAAACATGTTTCAAGGTTCCATGGTGAACATAATAGTTTGTTCATTTGATCTTGAGGGAAATATTTTTAGTTCAAGTTAGTTGTTTTAGGTTTGTCATGTTTCAATAAGTGAGTGAAATAATTAGTATTCTACTTCCTTTATATTGTGTTTGTCTTGTTTTCTTATTTTCTTTACATTAGTTGTCCTTGATTATTAGTTTATTTTCTTTTACTTTCAATATTTTTGTTTTCATAATCAAAGAGGTGTTACAAAGTCCAAAAGAGTCTATTTGGCATTTAAGAGAGTCATAAAATCATGTTATCATTTCTAAAATTACCCTTATAATGTGAAATATAGTGGGTTACTTTAAGTAGAAGGATACTCAACCCCTATGAGTCTCCAAAAATGTTGGTAATTTGTAAGGTCAAGGCCAAATACCAACCTATATAATTTGAAACTTTCCATGACCCTGTTAATAGTCTCTCAAGGTAGTTAAATAGGTGTATTTTGATTTGAAAAGGTCAATTTTTGGTCATTTAATGACTAATATGGATATCAAAGTCACAAAATCATTCATAATACATTTTAATACATTCATATTTGTGTAATTTCCTAAGTCATAAAGTTTCATGACTTGCAATAACTTTATATGCAAGTTTAATCTTGGAAGAGACCAAAAAAACAATCACATGCCAATTTTGGATAAATAAATATGTTAAGAATATTATTATTTGTTATAACACATAAAAAATTTCATGGGATCCTCTTCATGTATTTAATTTGGTGATGATGAGATTAAGTTGGAATAAAAGGCAAATTTAAGAGCCATTTCATGCATTCTTTCAAAAATAGTATAAAATGTATAACCATCTATATAGATTAGGTATGAAGTAGGAGGAGAAAGGCATGATAGGTTTCCCATAATAATTTCTTGGCAATTATACTCAAAAAAATAACTAAAACTAGTCACCTCTAGATATTTGGTTTCTTTGCACATAGAGATAGGCCTTAATGTTTATAGCTAGTAAGTTACGAGAGAGAAGGTACATGTCTAAACTTTTTCATAGATAATTTAGAATCAAAGATATTAGTTCTAGATCAATTTTTTCTCAAATTTGATATATATCCCTCATGAACCATCCATTTGAAGTCAGGGCATAATTTTGTAGTCTTTCATCCATGAAGGCAACTAGTTTTCTATAATTTCTCCTAACCAGGGCATCATTTCAAGAAAATTATAGTTTTAAAATATTATTTGGAACATGATTCATCCTTTCATGGAATATTTTATATCCTTATCACATGTGTGAGGGTCATATGGAGCTCAAGAATAGGTCTACAATATAAATCTATAGTCTATGTGCTTCTAAAGGAGAATTGTATGGTCATGAGAGAGGAAGGGTTTCAAGTTTTATTATTTTCCTATTGGCAAGGATATCCATCACATTTATATGTTTTAAAAAAAATATTATCAAAGGTTTCATCAATATTCATATCCAATAATACATCATGTTCTCTCAAGCATCACCAAGAAAGTCTCAATTTAGTAATGTTCAAGGTTTTCTAGCATATTTTAAGGATTTTTATAGTCTTATGTTTCATTTTTACCTTTGTGTCCTCCTCTAATGGCCTCTACATTGACATATATGATAGGGGGTAGGATTATTATTTCATAGGATTCTTCAAAGTGACTTTGTGATTGCCCTTTCATGCTCTTTTCTCTCCATCTCATCCTCATCCATCCTCACTATCATACATAACCATTTCTCACTATATTTCATGATCTTTTCCACCTTCCATTTCATTTTCCATATCCCATCCATCACCACCCCTTCCACTCATCTCCATCCCATCATCCATCTCATAAGGAGTCAAGAACAAGTAAGTGGTCACCATAATCATAAATAAAAAGGTTATACATGCCAAGAAATCATCTAAACAGTTAAGAAATGATGACCTACAATAATCATATATAGTCAAGAAATATATTTTTTAAATATTGATTTTAGATCACTAAAGGTATTGTTATCACATGAATATCATTAAAAAATTCTCTCAAGTTGTGTTAATGAGAATAATAATAGCATAATCATGATTGGTGACCTTCTTAAGGTCTAAAAATAGTCTCAAGACATACAAAATGTACCCTAGAACTAGGTTAAGGATGAGATGAGATCAAGCATTCTTCAAGATGAATTCAAGGATATTTGAAGATAGAGTGAAACTCAATAAGAGATCTAAATCAAGATAAAGCACTAAGAAGGTTTTGAGAGATTTTTTAAGTATGTTTTAATGTTTAAGATCAGTACACAGTCCATACATGATAACTTCAAACAAAAATAAAGTAAGAATATGGCCTTTTAAAGGTTAATCTCATGGTATGAAGGTATGAATGAAGTTGAAAATTAGTGGTATGGTTATTATTCATGTGATAACTTCATTTATGATCCAAAAAAATCATTAAGTAGTCAAGTGGTAGCAATTTCCACCTACAAGCTTGTACTTAAGTGTACTTACAATAGATAAGGGTTTTAACCTCAATTGTAAGGCCTATCAAAGTGAGAAGGAGACTGCTTAAACCATTGAATGCATGAATAGTATGAGATAGGTTAAAGAATGATCCTAAGGATTTTAGACAAGTTAAAACACATGTGAAGCTTTAAATGGCTCAAAAATCTCAAAGGATACCTATAGCCAGCTTCAAGGCAGGCTACAACCAAGAAGGGAATTTTGAACTCATTAAGAGACCTTAATAATAAACCTTAAATGGGGATATTAACGTCATTAAGGAGATAAATATGATAGAAAGGTATTCAAGGCCATCTTATTTTTTTGTCCAATCTCTCTAAGCACCCCCAAAGTTTGCCTTAGTTTGTAAAAAGACCCACAATCAATATAAGAATAATCCAATTTATCCCAAGAAAGAGGTTTATCTAAAGAAGAGGTATGGAAAGATAAGAAAGAAGTGTTAAAACATGTTTTTTATGGAATTTTATCAAAGGAAACCCATTAATATTGACAAAACTCATATTTTGTCATAAATAACTACTAAAATAAACCTACAATATGCTTATAGAGTCCTAGAGTTGTATTAAATCTTCGCCAACACAGTGACCAAGAAGAATTATATGATTTGAGGATTATTGGAGACAATGTCTAGGTTTGAAGATTAAATTAGAATGTTTTTTGTTTTATCACTCAAATGAGTTTCATTTTAAAAATATCCATAGTTAAATACACCTTGAAAATTACCACCTACAATCACATAAGGCTAAATGCTTACCTACAGACTAGTAGACAAGTTGAGAACAAATGGTCTTAAAAGGGTTTACAGGTGCAAAGAAGATGTTTCAAAACATTAATGGTTATAATTTAAAGATAAATTCACTATATCTAAATCCTAAACAAGTACTACAGTCAAAATTAGACCTCAAAGTACTTACCTACAACCATACTCAAGGGTAGCCAAACCTCCAAGTTATAGGTGTCAACACACATAATGGTTTTTAGATAAGTTTGATGTTAAAGTAAATGTTTCAAAATAACAAATGATATGAATTTATTATAGAGAATTAAGATGTGGGATCTAAGCATTTATATATAATGGTTCACCTGATTATGTGCACCTAAATCCATATAATTTATCCTTCTCATTGACATAGTCACCTATGGGAAAATTGCAATACAAAAACACTCAAGTCAAGATGGACATATGAAGTATATTCATGAATATTAAAATTATCAATTTAAAAATATTTTAATCTTCTCAAGATAACTAAATCATTCCTTGAGCATGAAATGAGGGTACACAACAAATTGTACATAATAGGACTATGTATGATGATTGAGAACATAATTTGAGTATTTTAGGATTAAGGAAAATGAGAGTCAAGGGTTTAAGTTGGTTCAAAGGGTATATTAAACATCAGTTCATTATCTCTAGACTCTTCACCACCTCAAAGACACACACCTACAATATTATTCGTACAAGCAAGTAGGCTTTTTGAAGGGGTTGGATCTTGAAAGAGGTAGCATAGGTTGAAAGCTAATAAATGGATAATGATATCACTAAAAGAAGGTATTTTATTATCATTTAAAATAATTTTCATCATGCTTAGTCTCAATATAAGGAGAAAAGAGGAAGGATGGTCTTAGGATTGAGCTAGAAGGCAACATACTGCTATAGATTGAATAAATACACCTACAAGAGAAAATATGCATCCAAAGACCATGAAATTTGGTGGAGTAGGTCATCATGACTTGATATACCCATAAATAATATTTTTGGGGTCAAATTACAAGTGAAAGTGCTTAATAATTTGACATAGTCCTCAACATGTTAATTTACAATCACCATTGGGGTATGTAGTGTTTTTGAGGTGTATACAGATGTGGTAGGGGTTTATAACTCCATTTGAGTGTTTTTTAAGCATGAGATATTTATATTAAATATTAAAAAGACCTTTAAATATTGTTCACACTCCAATTTATATGCAACCTATGCCCTTGAGGGTTAAAACAAGCAAACATGCCTATAACACCTAAAGGCATTTTCAAACCCTCTAATCCAGATGAATCCTATATAATGTTGTGATGAGATGGTTTAGGTGAGATGATGAAATTTTTATATGGGGAGAAGCATTGGAGGAGTCAATTTTAGTACAAGAAGGAAATTTGATTTTTGTAGTCTAAGACACCCATTTGATCCATTGATGAAGTCCTCATATATTTCACCACATAAAGAGTTTGTAAAAATGATTTTAGGACCCCTATGAAATTATAATTCATGAAACATTGAGGTTGGTTTATGGGATGTACTTTATGAACAATTGCTAAGAACATAAACATGTATAAATTTTTTGCAAACCCTATAGGAAAATTTATTCACGTGGGTATATTTTCAAACCTTTTACATGGAAACACAATATTTTAAATTAATTTTAGGGGGTATGTATACTAAACATTCATGTTAATAAGTTTCATTTTGGAGTAGTATACTTTATGAACCATCATTAAGAAGGTTCACCTCTAAAACCCTCCCAAACCCTCATAATGACCAGTTTTGAGAAAAGTATCATCTATTGAAATAAAACCCTAATGAATCAAAATAAAATATCTCAAAAATTTGAGTAAACTCAGATAAGGTACCATAAATGGTACTTTTATGAAATTATAAAATCAAGGAAGAAAATAGTTTTTTAAGAGAAAAAGCATAAAAAATGAAGTAGAACATAGTTTACATGAAATACAATCCATGGAGATCAAATTTTTGGAATTTTTATTCATCTCCAAATCATTATATGGTCAAAAATATACATGTAAGTTTCCTTACTATCTCATCCCAAATAACCACTCTATAGTAAATTCAAACTATTTTGACCTATTCAACTAGTTTGACTAAGTTACAGGGGTTTCTTCATCAGGAGGATATAATTCATGATATGAGGGGTTGTTCCAAGTTAGATACTCACCATATTTTTAGGTTTTTATTTATTATTTAGGTTTTAAAATCCATCAAGTATAGAATATTAGGCTACTAGGCTTATTTGACCTAGTAGACCTATTTGAGAAATCAAACAAAGAAGAAATGGTGTTGAAGAGCTATCAAAGGAGTTTATTTGAAATTTTCATCTCACTAATATTCTATTCAATATTAATTTTCATGCACAACTCAGTATACAAATTCCAATTCATGCAAATAAGGGCTTAAGTGGGAGTTAACTAGTCTTCAATGCCAGTCACTCTAGTTGACTAGACTAATCCTTGAATAATCATCATGCATATTTCTTGGTCTTCATGAATAAGAGGAATTTCAAATAATTTAAACTCACTTTAAGTGGATTTATTAATCAAATTGTGGTGTAGAAAGAATGTAAGAGAGCTTTGACAAGTCAAATGGGCCCACCTCTTCATTCCAATGCCAAAAAAATCCCATGTAAATATTTTCAAGATAAAGAGATGTCTTAAAGTATTTAGATAATGATTGTAACTCAAATTTTACTTGAGATGATGTAGATTTCACTTGATATTATCTCTTTTATGTTAATATCTTGTCTAATTCTATTATCACTTCTATATATTTAGGTTTTCAAGCCATTTTTCAAGATCCGTATCTTGGGCATGACAAAACTCAATCGAGATTGAGCTTTATAACCTTATTAGATGAATAAAAACATTATTTTTAGATTATAATAATTTGGTATAGTGTGTTTATGTTATTTTTTTTTCACATGTGGTAGTAATTTCCTCCTTGGTAGGTTTTGATCTCACCTAGTTACAAGTATGTCTTTTTTGTAGGTCATGTTTAGTGTTTGATGTCATTTGATTGAGTTAATAGTGGTTATATTGAAAATATATTTCCTTAAATTAGGCATATTCCATTATTTTCCTCATGTTTTGATCACTTGATAAAACCTATATATGAAATATTATTGCATAGGAATCATTTAGAGTTGTAGATTCAATTATTTACTTGTCTTATCAATGTTTTAGGAGCTCAAACAAAGTGGATGAACTATAAATATAGGTGTATCACCAAAATTAGAATTATATTTTATTTTTATCAATCCTTCTTACCCTTTTCATCCTAAAATTATAGTAAGTTTTAGTAATTTAACATCAATAATACATTAGAGGAGCTGACCTCATGAAAACTAGAGGTCTGATCTATGTTTAAGTGTTCCACACCTTAGATAATTACAATATTAATCCAAGTGTGAAGGATTTCTTGAATAATCATCCTTCAATTAGGGTGTTATCTAGGTTGCTAACAATTCTTTCATGGTTAATAGGACACAAATTTATCCATTTGAGTACAAATTTGTAGCATAATGGTCTTTAGATGTAGTTTAGAGTACTGCTATGGTCCTTATCTTAGAGGTAAAAGACAAATTATGTTTAGAATTTAGTTGATTTTCATTTTTTTTCTAGGTTATGACTACCTATCGAGAATAATTGTATCATTCATCTCTTTATCAACAATTCTAGTATAATCCATATACATCTTACCATAACCTCTATCAATCCTACCATGGTCCATATTAGTAATATGGTGGATCATACCACCCCTATAATACTCATCATGAACCTTCTTACCCTCCATATGATCCCTATCCATTCCATGATCAACCACCCTTCAAAATCTCACTAAATTTTCATAATGAGATGGAGGAGATGAAGAGTGTAAACCAAATGATTGTTGATAAGATATTAACCTAAAAATAAGAACAATTAGGCAAAAAATCTCAATATAAAAAGTCACTATTGTCTTAAAGAAATATCACTTATCTTATTTGGAATAAAGAGAAAAAAATTCAAGAAGGGTATGGCTAGTAGAACCTAATACGTGGTGCACACATTGATCGAGATGATTATAGATACTCATATTTGGCTTGGGAAGAATGGCCTATTGATAAGAAAGAACTAAAATAAATGGTTGATTAGTTAGATAGTAAGGTGGATTTCCTATCAAGCTAGATCGAATAATCATGACCTTCTTTGGAGGTTGTCAATCCACACTTTTAAACAATCAAGTTCTTATAGATAAAGTACTTGCATATATCATAAAAGATACTAAAATGAAATAAAAGAAGTGTTTGATAAATAAATAGGTGAATTTGACTAAATATAACAATAAATAGACTGATATTAATGCTAAATAAATTAGGTATGCTCAATAAAATATGGAAGAGTTTTATGGTTATGTGAGAGGTCTAAAATTAATATTTGGTTGAGGTCTAATTGGTGAAAATAGCTTGTTATTTATTTGTCTGACAGTGACCATCGGTGGTTGGGGTGAACATCAGTGGTTGGGGTGATCATTGATGGTTAGGGTAAATGTTGGTAGTTGGGATAGATCATTAATGGTCAGGCTGACCATTGATGGTTACTATGGTTTTTGATCTAGTTTAAGAAAATGATCTGGTAAGGTTGCAGAATGGAAAACCTAAAGGTGTGTTTGCGCTAGGTTGGTCACAAAATAGAAACAAAGTAATTAATTAGGGAAAATAGATACTTAGCTTATTGGTTATTTATCTAAGGGAGGGTTAAATGATCTGATACTAAATATTAGAATAATTTTTGTATAGTAATGATACTTAGCTACTAGCTGATGAGTGAAAACACTTCAAATCTCTATCACCCTTATTAGTTTGTTAGTTTATTAGAGAACACCTACAAAAGTAGGGCTCTAGATCTAGATTTGAATGATTGATTGATTATGGATGCCTCTCACCTCCTCTTCATCTCTTTTTATAAGAAGGAAGGAGAGAGTGAAGTGTAGGTTCAAGAAGAGGTTTAACTTGCTATTTAAATTTTGTATCGACATGCATTGATCCATGAGTGGATTAGGTAAGATAATTATAAAAAATTAATTTGTAGTTAAAGTTGGTGTTTAATTTCCAAGAGGTGGAAACCTAATCATTAGTGGTCAAACTTAATTATCAATAGTTAGGGTGACCATCGATAGTCAAAGATCAAAGGTAAAGTTTGGTAAAAAGCTTTAGTTAGTTAGTTAACTAGTCAACTAGCCCTACTTAGGTTTGTGGTAAAAGGATTATGGGAAGGTCCCTATGGGGTCCCAAGGCGGTTTAGGGGTGTTTCAACACCTAAAACCATTATGTGTGTTTTTTAAGTGTCTACATTTTCCCCCTTTTTGTTATGTAGTTTGTATCAACAAGCTATAAAACAAAACTAGATTATGACTCAAAGGTTTAGTTGCCCCATGTATGGGAAGAGGTATTCCCCCTCAAACTATGAATCAATAAGGTGAAATAAAATTAGGTATAGGTTTTATAAGTGGTTGACTTGGTATTGAGTTAGTGTTTGATGGGTTGGGCACTAAAGCACAAAAATACATACAAAGTGCAACTAAAGATAATAGCCAAGATTATATATTGACTAGGTTACCATGGTTGATAAAATAAAGGTTAGTATTAGAAGGACAAGTGATAAGTGGAATATGTGATCATATGTGATGATTGAATTTCACTTGTAAACTTAGGTCTCCTAAAAAAGGTTAATATTTTTTTGGGTATCCAAAGTAGGAAGTGCATCCATGAAGACACAAATTAGTTGAGTATACGTAAGGTAGTGAAAGTTTAAAATGTTTAAATTGGTAATTTAGTTGGCATAGTTAAAATGACCAATGTAATTTTGCCACAAAACACACACTATGTTTGGGCCAAAATGGTCAAGTGTGATGTTTTGACATGATTTGTAGTTATGTTTATTAGAGAAGGAAACTCTAGTGGTTGAAAATTAGGGAGGAAAAGAAAACTCCAATATGATGACCATCAACGATCAAGGTGGACCCTCAAGGTTGACCATCATTAGTCACCCTAAATGCTGGTAGTCAGATGTCAACCCTAAAAGGTTATATATAAAATAACCATCAAGGATCATATCATCTCATTTGATCAAACTAACTTTTAGTGACTAGTGTTTGGCATTTTTTAAGAAAAATATTGATGACTAAGGGTGAAAGTGTAATTGATTAGGTGAGTGAGGTGTTTAGTTGACTGAGGGTAGACTAGAGATTTGACCTAATCAAGATGCAGTGTGGATGAGGGAGAGCATGGGGATTGGTAGTTGTGGGACCTAGGGTTCCTCTTTGATGATGATCAAGGAATGAGGTAGGTGGTGTATCTGGAATTTATAAGTTAGATGCAAATTTTATTAGATTTTGTTTTTTTTCATTATATTGTTGAGTGTGGTTGACCTAGGTTTAGTTTTTGAAAGATTTTTTTGTTTTTAAAGATTAAATGGTAGTTTAGGTTCAAATTGGGAGGGGTAGGGTGGGTAAAGAATGGTATATTAAAGATTAGGTTAGTTTGTGTGAGTTGTGGTGGTTGTTTGGGAGGGTAGGGTTTAGTTTTTATTACCAATAGTTACTTTAAAGTGACTATTGGTGGTTGTGTCTAACCATTTTTTATCACTAATGACCATCGATAGTTGATAAGTGACCATTATAGGTCATTATATGATGATCATGAATGTTTGATTACCTAACCATTGATGGTTACCTTAACCATTGATGATTGATAAGAGTTCAAGAAGTTGTTAAAAATTTATTGAATGTTTAAAGTTGAAGGAGTTAGGGTTTAGGTAATGTAATATTTAAATGTTTGGGTAAAATTGAGGTCGAGGGTAATTTTTTATGTTTGCTAGCTAGTGGTGCAAGGTTAAGGGTGATAGTTGAATGTTAAGGTTTAGTTATTAAGGCTAATGTTTGAGGGGGAGTGGGTTGAATATTTGATTAATAGTTACAATGGAAAGTTTATAGGTATTTATAGTTAAGGATAAGGTAAGTGGATGAAGGTTAAGAATAAAGTCATAATGATTTGGGGTTCATAGGTAATGGTTGAGAATAGTTAAGGTCAATTTTTGGTAGGTAATTTAGATGTTGTAGGTTGATTTTTTATTGTTTAGGGTGTAGATAATATAGGTTAAGGGTTTCAATTTGTAGATAAGCCATAGATATAGGCCACAAAATGAAAATGTTATGAGTTGAAGAGATTAGCATAAGAGGTAGTTGTAAGAGGTTGAGTTTGTAGGCGAAAATAATATAGAGAACTAAGTGTGTTTTAATATCAAACTTTACAGACACAAGAGAGAATTTGGATGAGGGATATAGTACCCTAGATTTTATATGAGATTAATCAAAATATGATTGTTGATGACTGGGCATAAATGGAGGACATAGGCCTCAGTTGTATGATGCATTACTAGTGTGTACCTCAAGATGTGATATGTTAGTGGCACTCATCGAGAGATTGGATACTACCAATAATACATTTTTACTACATATAAGGGAGATGACCACCCTATCTAAGGACATTCATAGGATCATGTAGCTAACCATATGATGGGAGATGATCTACCATACTAAGATGGATGAGTGGGATGAGCTTATGGAGATTTTTTATAGAGATGACATGTATTTTGTGAGGTGACACTCTAGAGGTTTTCATTACACACCACTCTAATAGAGGGATAGGGATGTGAGGAGGATTTTCACCATGATGATGATAGTGGTGGTGTGCTATGAGTTTCCTAATTCTAGCAATGAGAGGCTTCCTTATTTGTTACTAAGGGTGTTGGTGGAAATGTGTTTGGGTCATAAGGTATTTTCATGGGGACCTGTATTATTAGTTTATATTTATCAAGATCTATCGGTATTTTTCACCCATGAAATATATATGATTAGTGTGAGTTTCATCCTCCATTTAAAGGAATATGAGCACATTTGAGTGTTGAGACCAATGGGATTGTCATGGGAGGGTTATGCTCAGATGGGTTTTCAAGTTGGATACATGTGGTGGAGGAGTTATTATACTTTCTTAGGACTAATAGGAGGGTCACATGAGAATAATTAGTTTAGAGGTGAGCTAGATGCCTTAGTCATCATAGACAAGATTTGGATACCATATGTTAGGTTTCTAGGGTGGGCACATTATAGGAGACATACTCTATCCCTACAGAGATATAAATGGATATATGGTAGATGAGAGGGTGAGATATATCTCATACCATTTGATAGGATACATAGGTAGTTTATCCTTATGTATGATATACCTAGGATATTCCCAAGCTACAATAGGGAGGATGTAGAGTTCCCATTGTCTGTTCTATAGCTAGTGCATGATTTCATTGAACATGAAGAGTTACCAGAGAGGATAGAGATAGATAATGCAAGTGTCATACATGGGTAACCTACATGGTACTATCCACTTTATGCTACAACTGATATTGGTCTTAAGGATGGGGGTTAGTAGGATATGGATGTTAATGCTAGAGGAGAGGAATAGTAGGCTCAGATGACAAGGGTTACCTTAGATGTATAACAAGTGACCACAGAGAAGGACTAGGCATGAGTGGCATTAGCCACATCATAGGCATCCTTGGCATCAACAAAAACATGACTAGTAGTAGTTCAAGGTCAGTTGGTCATTGTTACATGTTAGAGAAATCAATCAAGTTCTCATCTAGCATGGTGAATTAGGAGAGAGTCTCTTTCTAATAGGCTAGAGGTAGAGTACCAATAGATATAAGACTAACAAGGACAATTCCCATATAGAGATACATAAATAATATGGAGGAGCTATGGTAGTATGAGGCTTTGGTATTTAGGCATGATCTAAATGAGCCCTAATAGGGTGAGTATAGATCTGAGATGGTAAGAGGTGCAAGTACAATAACACTAGTTTAGTGGGCCAATATGTGAGTGGCTAGTCAGGTATAGGAGGACAAGATCTAGGAGGTATTGGTTCCCCAAGGTCTTAAATTTATGATGAGACATTATATTTTGAAGTATTATATTATTCTAATACTAGTCTATAAGTGGATGCAATGAGATTTATATTTTTGAGAGATATGGATATTTTGTATACACATTATGATGATTATGTATGAGATATAGATGTGATCCTTTATTTATGGTTTATGGTTCATGTTTGTGATGTTCATGTGGATCATTGATGATGTCATGTTGATGTGGACCTACCTAGTTAGGCATGTGATGATATTTCTCTTTAATTTATGTTCATGAGGATATTTGATATAGATTGATGTTATTGATGTGATGGTTATAGATGACTATGATGATCTTGATATGATTATGTAATGCTAATGTGATATTTTATGATGATTAGAATGATGATAATGACATTATGATCATGTAATTTTTGTATGGATGTGATCATTTAATTTGAGATGATGATATTTTGGATATTGGTATGATCATGGTTATGGCTACTAGTTATGCTTAGGTGGAAAAGATTTAAGATGTGGTTATTATTATGGTTTATGGATGACTAGGATTATAGTGATGATTATGTTCATGCTTAATTTTAATGAATATATACTTCCTTATTTATATTTAGACATGTGGTAGATATGGTTTACATAATTATGTCTTTGCGATGGTGATAGTTGATTTGTTTATAGATGTGGTGATTATGTTATTGATGTCTATTTTTGTTTATGATGTGATGATGACATTATATGGTGTGGTTACAATTTATGGTCATTTTTTTATATTAAGGTAAGCTAAATAGAAAACCTAGATGTGAGAAGGAGAAGACAAAGACTACAGACAAATGTTTAAGTGAATATACCAACTAGTGTGAGAGAAGAATAAAAAGACATGATGATTATTATTTGGCTAGGACTAAAAAAAAACCAAAGGTGGAACAATTTAAGGAACATAATCCCTTCAAATTATTCACATTAGAGTACATTATTTGGTTAGAAAGGTGTCTTGATCACATAATTCCAAGTAAGGTCAAAATCCATTGCTTTATAGAGTATGTAAAGGAGAGGGAAATGAAAATGGAACCTTTTTGGGAGTATATCTTGCCTCCTTTATGGGTTACCAAAGACTTAGTATAAAAAATTCCATGTCAAGGTGTCTAATTATTGATGTGGGAAGTCTACTTATGAAATCCAATTGTAGTTATCAAAATTATTTTATTACTTTTGATGTCTAATAATGGGTCTCTTTCTTTAATTTTATTGTTTGGGATAGTTAGGGAAGATGAACAATGCAGGAAGCTTCCAAGAAATTGCTATCCTTTAAAAAATTCTTTACTTTACCATCCTTCAAGGGAGTGGTCTAATTTTTGTGTGGTATGTTTATGTCTTTTGATAGTTGTCCTTCAAGGGAGAAATTTACCATATATTGAGCAATTTTGATATGTTTGCATAATTATCCTTTGAGGGAGTAGTCTACAGATGCTAGAGAGTCACCCATATTTCTTTTGATTTTGGTTTTTATGTTTGATTTTGATGTCATGGACTTGCTTACATAGGCTCAAAGGGTAACCTTTTTAAAAGGAAAAACTAAAATCCTAATCAGGTTGATTAGGTGTAAAAGAGGTTTAGATGACAACGACCATGGGAACACATCCTAGGAAAGGGGTAGAAAGTACCATGAGAACCTTATCATGGGTAGAGTCATGGTATCCATCATTCAATATTAGGATATGGTTGTGACAGATAATCACATGATTTAGTTTTAATTAGTTATTTCTAAAATAAGGAGATGAAATGGTTAAAAAATAAGGGATGAGCTTAAGTTTTGACAAGAGGTGAGTTTGATCCTATTTTAAAAAAGAAAGGATTCAGATGTGAAGCATTGAGGGGCTCAGGTTATGGGTTGACTTCAAGAGAGGAGAACCGATAAGCTCCTGATCCATACTTATGCATTATGATACAAGGTTTAAGCCAATTGAAAGAAAACTTGCCTCATTTGATTTTCTCCATACTAGTGATATGTTTATTTTATTTTAGGATGAGGTCTTTGGTATTTAATTATCATAATTTAAGGTGTTTATTATAAGCATGTTTGATGTGTGCTTTATAGACATGAAATGAGTGAGTGTGGCTAAATGACGCTCATCAAATAGCTCAAGTTGGGATAAATGTTGTTGATGATAATCACTCTTAGATATGAGATCTCATAGGGATATGTGATGAGAGGGAATTTGGAATTTGAGAGGCATGAAAACCTCCACTTCAAAAACTAGAGACAAAGGAATAGCATCCTTAGGGATTTGAATGCTAGTATGATATGAGCATAAAGCAAAGGGGATGTGTAAATTCCAATCTAGACTAGATTTATTAACCATTTTAGTTAGCATTTTATTGAGAGTTTTATTAGAGGATTTCACCTATCCATTTTCTTAAGGATGGTAAGGTGAAGAGAAACTTAACTTGATGTTGAATGCATCATAAAGACCTTGAACTTGTTTATTTTTTAAAGATTTTCCATTATCAATGAAAATTTTGAGGAACACGAAAATGAAAGATGATATGATGATTGATAAATTAAACAATCATTTTAGCTTTGGTTGATATAAGAGGAATAGTCTCTACACATTTGTTAAAGTATTTGATTGTAGTGATGATAAAATGATGTGAGAATAGGGGTTAATTTCACTAATAAGGTCTAGAACCCATTGTGAGAAGTGCTATAAATTTGTGTATACATGAATATTATGGCTAGGTGCATGATGTAAATTGGCATGTTGTTGACACTTAACATACTTTTTCACATAATCACAATAGTCTTGGTTAAGGGTAGTTTAGTAATAGTCAAGATGAAGGATGTATTTAGCAATGGTGAGGCCACTATACTGTCCCCCATATATCCCATCATACATTTCCCTAATAGCATGAGAGGCCTCATGATTATGTAGGAAATAGAAGAGGAAACCATCAAAGCTTCATTTATAAAGAATTCCCCATATTATGGTATAATGTGAGGTATTCTAGATAAACATTAATTGAGCATTCTTAGAAAGATTAAAAAGAATGATTGTAAGGTTAAGATAGTTAAAAGTCTGCTAATACCAAAGATCAGGTTGGTTCTCCTCCACATTAAATATGGTAGGTGAGTTTGGTTTGACATAATAAGGCTGGTTAAGTCATGGATAATGATAGATAACTTAGATTCAAAGGGTGTAGACAAGATCTAAGAAGCTAGGGATGATACCATATTAGTAAACTTGTTCATATATCATGAAGTGGTATGCATATGGTAGTGTTCAAATCATGCTAGGAGTATGTCAGCTAATTATTTTTACTATTGAAACAAATCATTCTTGCATTGATAAGATCCATTTATTTGATTGACTACGAGTTAAGAGTCACCAAATATGTTGATCATTTTAACTCCCAAGGCTAATTTAGTTTGGAGGCCTACAACTAGGATTCATACTCAATCATGTTATTGGTACTTTTAAAATCTAGCTTTAGGAATAAAGGAAGAGGTTCATCATGAGGTGGAATAAGGATTATTCTAGCTTCCCTACCACTTTGACAGTTTGATCCATCGAATAACATGGTCACTTGATAGGTGAAGTATAACTAGGAGAGGATCATAATGGATTCATTGGGAAACTCAAGAGGAGGAGGTTGATCATCTACTAAGGGTACTTTAACTAATTATTTGGTAATTACTTACCCTTTAATTAAATTTTGCTAAAGGAACTCAGGGTCAAACTCAGCTAGAAGCATGAGCCACTTAGCCATACATTAGTTTTGGTATGGTTTGGAGTGCATATACTTAATTAGGTTGGTATTAGTGATGACATAGGTTTTGTGGTTGAGAAGGTAGTGGAGAATTTTGGTGGCCATGAAGACCAAAGCTAGGTAGAGTTTCTTGATATGGGTGTACTGAGTCTTGTACTCTCAAGCATACAGATAATGTACTAGATGACTTGCTCTTTATGTTCTTCATCCTGATGAGTGAGCATTGCTCCTAAGGAGTGGTTGGTGGAAGAGATATAAAGGTAAAAAGGTTGATATTCCTTGGGAATAATGAGGATAAGTAGAGACAAAAGGCACTTTTTAAATGATTCAAAGGCCTATTGATAGTTATTATTCTACTTTAAAGATACATCCTTTCTCAGAAGGTGATGAAAGGGTTGGGACTGGTTTGAGAGCTAAGAGATAAAGTGATGAATTGATTAGAGCTTCCCTTTCAAGCTACAGAGTTTTTTGAGGTAGGTAGGAGGAAGCATGTCAAATATGTCTTTGATTTTGGCTAAATTGACTTCAATTCCCTAAAGGGATATGATGAAGCCAAGGAGCTTTCCTGACATGACTGTAAAACTATACTTCTCAGGGTTAAGGTGGACATGGTAATGGATGACTCATTCAAATATAATCTTAAGGATGTTAAAATGGTATTTATGATATTTGTGTTTCCAAAGAAGGTCATCACCATAGTCTTATATGATTTTATGAATAAGGTCATGGAAGATGTAGGTCATAGTGCATTGGTAGGTTGCACCAATAATTTTTAGTATAAAAGGTAGGAACCTATAGAAAAAGGTCCCCCATGGGGTGATAAATATGGTTTTATGTTGATAATTGGGGGCAATTAAGATCTGATTATAACTCAAGAATCCATACATCAGAGATAACATCTCATGGCCAGCTATAAGATCAACTAGCTAGTCAATGTTTGGTAGAGTAAAGTTATCTTTTGGGAAAGTGAGGTTAAGTTCATAAAAATCCACACAAATTCAAAGTCTCTCTATGGATTTGGTGATAGGTAAAATGTCTGAGACTCATTTGGGATAGTCAATGAGTTTAACAAAATTGATGAATAGGAGATATTAAAGCTCTTCTTTTATGAGAAAGGCTATATGACAGTGCATTTACCAATGTTTTTGTCTAATGGGTATGGAATTTTGGTTGATGACTATGTTTTGGGTATAAATGGATGGGTTAATTCCTATCATATTTCTATAAGAACAATAAAATTATATTCTACAGTCTTGCAAGAAGGAGGGGAAGTCTTGAAGCTCTTTGGAATTTAGTAATTAGCTATTTTTGATAATGCATCAGTTATTTGGAGTTCCCAATTTAATATCCCTAGTGGATTCATTCAACATGGTTGAAGTCTTAGGAGGAAGAGATTTATGGATAGAGGAATTTGGTAGACTATGATAGGTGATAATGAAATCATCATCTTGATACTAAACGGTGTTAATGGTTGGAGAGTCATCACTTATCATCTCAATATGGGTTAGATGAATGGTTAAAATCACCTCATCCTTTTTATAAGTCATGGGTCTAAGGTTGTTCATGTTAATGAAATAAATGTTAGGGGGGGTGATGTTAGAATCCTCATTTGTTGATGGTGGAGTAGATGGTAAGGATGGGATTTTTTCATCAATGACAATAATGGGAGGTGGGTTGGTTTGTTGTTTAGGTGGTGTGAAACTGAGGCCATGATTTTCATGAGGTTCTTAGGATTTTATTAGAAGAAAATCATGCATCTCATGTTCATACCAACCTAAAACAAATCATTTCTAAGCACACCTATAAAGGTATGTCTAGGTAATGTTTGGTTTGTCTAGCTAGGAGAATCTAGAGGTGAATGGTCAAGGTGAAAAGAGGTGGCAAAAGTGTCAAGGGGTTTATATGGTCCCCTATAGATGAAATTGGTTTGACAAGTTTAGGGTCTAAAATGAATAATAGTTTTGATATTGGGATCATAACTGGGTTGGTGGTCAAGTTTCCCATATTCTTGGGGGTAAGGAAAGCATCCAAGGTTAGAAGGTCATACTTCCCCAATGAAAGAAGTTAAAAGGTTGATTCCAAAGGTTCTATTGTGGGGATTTGGATGGAAGGAAAATATGAGATTGTGGATACTTTAGTGCTAGAAGAAGTTAGATATTCATCTCTTACTTGTGAAAGCTTGTTGGATGGAGGAAGGAGAACATTGTTGGGTTGGTACATCATGTTTCATGATGTGAAAGGACTCAAGTCATCTTGTATGGTAAAAAAATGACCTTCATGCTCAAATTTTATGCATTGATATAGGTGAATGACACATGACCCATGGAGTGAATACAAGGGCACCCAAATAAGATGTTGTACTAGAACTTTCCTTCCACTAAATATAAGACTTAAAGAAGCATGTGGAGTCTTAGGTAAATGTAAAGGACAATAGTTCTTAAATTCATGGTCATGGTATCATTAAATGATCAAAACACCATTGATGTTTCCAACATAATGTTCTCAAGTAATTTGATTTGGTTGTAGGTGTGGTAGGAGATGATGTTTATACTAGTTCTTCCATCAATCATAACACTCTTTATGTGGGTCTAGTTGATATAGGTGGTAATCAATGAAGGAGGGTCTAGATGATCTAAATGGATAGAGGGTATTTATAAATCCTTGAAGGTAACAAGGTTGGAAAATTATAGAGATCTAACAAGGTTTTGGTTCTTTTATCCAAACATATATAAACTACAATGATTATATTATTGCTTGGTGATTATGGGGTGACATATTGATTAATTCATACAAACTCATCTTTACTAGTGTTTTTTCAAGCTATTTTAGAACTAATCACTAGATTGATTTAGATGGATTGGAGTGAGAGGGTCCCAAGATGGATACTTTGGGTTTTGATAAAGGTAAAAGTGTTTGGTGTTGGTTGGGTGGTTGGGTGGTGGAAGAGGGGTATGTCCAAGGAATGGACACCTTATTATTTGTCTTATCCTTTGGTTGGGATTATGATCATGTAACCACATAACTGGTATAGATTGGGGAAGGAGTCAATCTAGGTGATTACATTGGTTCTTCTTAACTCTAAGGTGAGATTGGAGGAGTAGGTAGAAGGTTATTGGTTCTTAGATTGGTGTAGGGATCATAGGGGGATCATTTGATACTAAGTCATATTCATGATATAGTTGATGGCCTATCACCTAGAGAGATTTACAATTTTCCATGTCATGCCTAGGTGTCTTATGGTACGAACATATCAGTTTTTCATTGTACAATAATAATTTAAGACTGTTTGGGTTAAATGGTCTAATAGGTGTCAAGGTTAAGAAATATTCTTGTAGTATCTTATATATGATGTTTGAATAAGACTCGAGCAATGGTGGTAAAGGCATAGGGGCCTTGGTTTTGGTGGTTGAGGTGGAATCCCTCTTAGGAGTGGACTTGGTGGTAGAGATTTTTGGTAAATGAGCAATCCTATTAGATGGTTTTGGTTTTGGTAGAGTGGTTTATAGTTTAGGGTTACAAGGTTTTGGGGTAGAAATTTGGGAGATAATTGGTTTGTTTATATCCGATTAGGAGATAGGAGGTATGTTCATGGGTAGTTCAATGAAAATAGGTGTAGATAAATGTAAAAGTGATGGTGTAACCAAAAGTAGTGGTTGGGTTTTGATTGGGATGGTTGGTTTCCCAATTAACATAGAGGGATGAGGTCCCAAAATAGAGGTTAAAGTGGAGAAGGGAGGTAGATTTTTGGTTTTTAGGCTTCTAGGTGGTCTTAATTTCCTCATTATCTTATTTTGGGTTTGTTTGATAGGTTTAGTGATCTTAGATCCATCTTTACTAATCAGTGAGTAATTTTATGAGTAGTAAATATGCCAAGGTTCTTTGTGGGTTTGGTTGGGCTAGTAGGTATGATTTTATAACTTTGGGTGAGTTTGGTTCTTATGCTCCTACCATAGTTTGATGAGTAGAGGCATCAAATGGTTGGGTTGTGGTGCTAGTGGATTTAGTATAGGAAAACATAGGTTATTCTGATAAAAAAAGGTTCTTGCTTGGTTGTATATGGGAGCCAAAGGTATTGACAAAACTTGGCCCAATCTAGTTTAGGGTTAGATATAAATTCTAAGTTTTTAACCAATCTGGAAAAAAATTTATAGATGGGTCTATATTCCTCACAAGTGGATGTAAAGGATATGCCTATAGGTTGAGGGGGAGGAATGATTACCTCATCCTTTTCCTAATTAAATGTTTTTGATACATGGGAAGGTAACTCCTTGGTGAGATGTGTAGGTAAAGTGGTTTCCTCCTTATGAGTGCTTGTTAAAGGAAGAGTGGATTATTATATGATTGAGGAAAATGTTTAAGTGGGAAGGGTTTCTTCCTCTGATGTCCATATAAAAGGAGAGGTTTGTGACTCCACTACCTCAATAAGTGGAGTAGGGTAAGAGATGATTCATTCGATGGTCTTCTTAGTTGTAAGTTCACCAAGAACCATATTAATGGTATGGGCTTCATGAGCATGAGAGTATTTTAATTTATTTTCATTGTTAAAAGATGAAGCATGGTTGAGAAATGGTTGTTTGAATATTTCAAGTGATTGGTTTGGGGGTGCATTAGGGTTCTCTAACATAATCTCCCCCTTATCAATGTGGGTTTAGACAATATTCTTGAAGGTATTGCACCTATTAACATCATGTCCAATGACTCAGTGGAAGGTGAACAATTTATTCTCCTTGTATCAGCCTAGTATAGGATAAGAGGAATCAAATTTCTATGGAGGTTTGATTTGGGGGAAGATGTATGATATTGGCCTTTAAAATTTTCTCCATGACCAAAGCATATGACTCTCCAAGTGGAGTAAATTATTTTTGGCTTTTGTAGTTTGGGTTCTTGATGTTTTGATTGGAGGAGTTACAGGAGTTAGAATGGTTAAGAATGGGTAGAGGGGTGGTCTTAAGGACAACCACATTTGTTGTTTTCATGTTCTTGGAATTAGAGTTGGTTATATTTTCTAGTTTGGAGGAGGCATCCTCATTTTATTTGAAGGTGGAATTCTTGTTTCTCAATTTTAACTTCCCCTCATCAATGTCCCTATTTTCTAGTTTTTATGCCATGATGAAAGCTTCATCAAAGGTCTTGAAGCATTAAACCCATAAAGTAGAGGAGATATGTTTAGCGTAATCTCATTCAAAGAGACCAATCAGCACATGTTGGTATAAAGATAAAGAGAGTTGATTTATCAGACTTTTCTAATGGGCTATGAAGTGAGTAATGGATTCATCATCAAATTTTTCAATAGAGTAGAGATCAGTGATGGAAAATTTCTTAGAGATGTTTATGAAAAAGTGATCTAACAAAATATGAGCTATTTGGGCAAAAAAAAAGAGGGAGTGATCTATAATATCATTATAACAATCGTGAGCCATACCTAATAGGAATATAGGAAAGGTACAAAGAAGGAGAGCATCGTCATAGGAAATCATATGGCACTAATGCCTAAATGCTCTCAAGTGTTGTTGAGGTCAAATGGGGATGGATGGGTGAATTAGTTCATATAGATTTAGTCATATGACAAAATATTATGAGCACTAGAAATGGATGACTCTAAATTGGTCATTTTATCCATTAACATTTTGACCAAGTTAGTTTGAGGTTGTGCACCCCTATCATTGTAAGGAAGGTTATGTTGGGGTTGGGTGGGTGTGAAAAAGGTATAGTTAGTGGGGATTTGAGAGTTTTCCACATGTTGGTATGTATATATGGGTGGTTGGGATGATGTCACATATGAATATGTGGAGATAGGAAGTTGGGTGTAAGGTAGAGGTACGTAACCTTATGGGTTAAGGATGCAGCTTAGGTTTGGTGTGATGGGCATGTGTTGATAGGTTAACATAGGTTAGGTAGGAGGTATAGTTAGGCTAGTAGGTAGAGGGTAGGTGTTAACTTTGGTGCTGATGGGTGAAAGGGTAGAAAGTATAAGAACCACCAAGTTCTAAAATGGAGTGGAGGTAGTTAGGGGGAACAAGTGAAATGGTGGTGATACTAGTAGAGGATACTCATATGGTAAGGAAAGTGTCAGTGCCTAGAGGTTGGGTTACCCCTATAATAAGAGGGTTATTAGTTGGGGAAGAAGGTGTTTGGGTGTTGCTTAGTTACATGGGTTGGTTTTAGATGGTGGTATCAATAAGGTTATTAGTACAGGATGATGCCTAGGTGACTAAAGGTTGAGTAGAGATGGTAGAAACTAAAGTGTTTCCCATAAGTTGAGATGTCATTCTATATGGTGGGTTAATAGGTAGAAATAAAGTATGGATATGATGATATATGGTGCTAAGGTAATGTTAGAGGGATCTAGGGTTGTTATCTAGAAAGGTGGAAAATTTTGCATCACCTTAGGCAATTGTTCAGTAGATGGTAGAACTCCAACAAGGATGAGGAGAATTATTTACATCTGAGATGTAATCTATGGATGAGGGAGAAAAGGAATATGGATGGTTAGAAGGTGGGTCTTGATTTGCATGGTTTCTTAATTGTAACCTAGTAAAAACTATGTAGATGAGGAAAGGAGGAGGATACAAGCAATCTCACAACTCAAACAAAGAGAAGACAAGAAAATTCAAGGAAATGAAACACACACAAAAGCACATTAAATCCTAAGGTGTTTTTTAGTCTCTCTTATGGTTTATGCCCTAAGTTTTAAGAATTGTGTGATTAAAATTAGCTTATAGAGTGGGTACTATAAAATACATTTATGGTTGGTTTTAGGTTGTGTTTAGGCTCTCAAAAGGATCTGTATTGAAAATTAGTACATGGACTTATATTGGGACCTACCCCCTCACTTCACACACTATAGGGATAAGGGTGTCAGGTGCTTATCCAAGATATACCGATTGTCAAAGACTATACTCAACTAGAGAGCTGAGTTTGTTCTCCCTTTGGTGATGAAATCCAAGTAGGATAGCCAGGAGAGGTGATCACTAGGTGATGAAAAACTAGTAAAGCCTTATGTCAATGTTTTTATGATTTATTAGGTGTAAGTGGTTTGGTCATGTGTGTGTGATAAGAGTGAAGCTATGAAATATTCACTTGATTAATTAAGCTAGGTGAGATAATATAAATAATAAAAAAATGGATTCAGATAATTTTAAGCCCAAAAATAAATTTTGATTTCATTATATGTGTAGAAAATAAGATGAAAAAGTACCTAGATGAAACTATGAACCCTAGAAAGAACTCAAGGCTCCCACAAGGTGTGCTAATATGTTTCAAATAAATTTCACTTATGTTCTTTAGAAGAAATAGAAAATAAACTTGAGAAGGGTATGGTTAGTAGAAGCTAATATGTGGTACACACATTGATCTAAATAGTTGTGGATACTCCTCTTTGGCTTGGGAGGAATGCCCTGTAGATAAGAAAACACTTTAAAAAATGGCTAATTAGTTAGGTAATAGAGTGGATTTCCTAGAAAGATAGATCTAAGAAGTATGATAGATCCAAGAAGTACGAGCTTCCTTGGAGGCTATCAATTCACACTTTTAAACAATAAAGTTTTGAAAGATAAAGTACTTCCATCTATCATTGAAGGTACTAAAATTAAATACAAGAAGTGATTGATAAATTAATAGGTGAATTTGACTAATTATAGAAATAAAAAAATTGATATTAATTCTAAATGAATCAAGTATGGTTCAAAAAATAGGGAAGAGGTCTATGGTTAGGTGAGAGATATAAAATTGAGATTTGGTTGAGGATTGGAGGGTGAAAATGAATTGATATTTATATGTTTGATAGTGACCATCAATGGTTGGGGTGATCATTAGTAGTTAGAGTAACCATCGGTGGTTAGGATAGACCATTGATGGTCAGAGAGACCATCGATGGTTGTGTTTTTTTATCTAGTTCAAGAAAGTGATTTGGTAAGGTTGTAGAATGGAAATCTTAAAGGTGGGTTTTAGCTAGGTTGGTCATGAAATAGAAACATAGTAACTAATTAGTGAAAATAGATACTTAGATTACTATTTATTGATCTGAGGGAGGGTTAAAGGATCTGTTGGTGAAACTTAGAGTAATTTCAATAGAGTAATGATACTTGGTTGTTGGATGATGAATGGTAGTACTTCATATCTATATTTCCCTTGTTGGTTTATTGGTTTTTTGAAAGAATGCATGTAAAAGGAAATGTTGATGCAAGAGGCTCTAGCTCTATATATGGATGATTGATCAATTATAGATCCCTCTCACCTCCTCCTTCTCTCCTTTTATAGGAATAAATGAAAGGGGGAAGTTTAGGTTCAATAATAGGTTTAACTTTCTATTTAAATTTATCTTTAACAAGAATTGATCCATAATTAAATGAAGTGAGATAATTATAAAAGCAAGTTGTAGTTAAAGTGGGTGTTTAATGTCTAGGCAATGGAAACCTGACCATTGGTAGTTAGGCCTAACCATCAATGGTTAGGGTGATTGTTAGTAGTTGAAGATTAAAGGTAAAATTTGGTAAAAATATTTATCTAGTTGGTTAGCTAATCAAATAACCTAGCTTAGGTTTGTGGTTGAAGGATTATGGGAAGGTCCTTAGGGGGTCCTCAGGTGGTCTAGGGGTGTTTTAACATCTAGAAAGATTAAGTGTAGTTTTATAGTGTTTATAACTATCTCCTACTACCCCATATCAATATCCATGGATTATAACTCCAAATTATCAATAAGTTTTCCCAATCATGCCTCAAGATGCAATACATTCCATAATAGAGGATCCTAAACCCAATTTTGCAACATGGAAATAAATGCAACAATTAGGCATAAGTCCAAATGTTGAAATCAAGGATAAGCTTAAAGGATTATCATTCATCCCCCTTCACTCCCTCCTTAAGATCCTAAGGCCTTTCCTTCATGGAAAGATATTCAATAAAACGTTTATAAAAAAGAGGAGGTGATGGTGGTTAATATTGATCATCCTCAAAAGTATAATCAATCATCCATGGTAGCTCCATTTGAGCTTTCTCATCTTCCCAAGTATTTATAGGTGTCTATCATGCCTATTTTTGAGATGGAGCCTCTCTTTTTTGAATCAATTGAGGAAGTTACAACTGAAGTATATGAAGATGAGAATGACTCATGTGAGCAAGAATAAAACATCATCATTGAGATTGGTCCAATCTCTCAAAATGTAAAAGAATATGAATTCAAAGAGGAGGCTAAGATATAGGTTGAGATAAATTTTTTTTAAAAAGTACAAGAAGAGACGGTTTCTAATATCCAAGTAGAATACACTCAAATTTTACAATTTGATGATGTTTTATATGAGCTCATTGATCACATAGAAGATACCATTCATCATGACAGTCCACATGAACTTACAATAGTGATATAACACAAGTAACAATAAAGAAGAGAAGAGGAAGAACAAGCTCATTCTAATATCATGCCAAGTCATCATCTTGATTTTGAAGATGAAGCAATTTTGATTGACAAATCTGAGATACCAAAAGAGAATTTTTAACCTTATGATCATAGTGAAAAAACTCCAATTATACTTCAGCTTAGTGAAAGACAATAACTATATTTATTTGATGTTTTGAATTCAGGTTATTCAGTAATTGAAAATGGTTCATTATAGGTTTAGTAAGGTACCTTTATAAATAAATAAATAAATAACCTTATAAATAATCAAATTTAAGAGGTTATTTTCTCATGAGATGACTTGTTTGAGTGTTTCAAGCAAGGTTATCAACTTATAACCTCATTAGATGCTTTTCTATTTTTGGAAGCTGAATATGAACTCAGGTGGCCTCAAGAATTCATGAAATTAGATCCATCTCTCTTATAGGCTAGCCTTAAAAACATCTTAGGAAACACATCAAGCTACCTAATATGATCATAGTTAACTACTCATAAATTAAGAACAATTGAGATTGTTCTTGAAAAGTACACACATCTAGGAGGAATATGAATAGATCTTAGACTCACATCTTTAATTCATGCACCTAAAATTGGTAGTAGAAGAATGAGTTGCTTCCCTAAGAGATTATGAAGATGCAAATGATCTTAGCTACAAAATAGAGCTATTAAGAGATGGAAAATGTGTTTCAATATTCCATGGTGGACAAAATATCTTTCCATTTGATCCTAAGGGAGATATTTTCAATTTAAATTAGTTATTTTAGGTTTTTCATGTTTCAATAAGTGAATAGCACAAGTAGTATCATGCTTCCTTTATATTTTGTTTGTCTTGTTTTCTTATTTTCTTAAATTAGTTATCATTACTTCTTAGTTTATTTGCCTTTCCTTTTAGTCTTGTTGTTGTCATAGTCAAAGATGTATTACAAAGTTGAAAATAGTTTATTTAATGTTTAAGAGAGTTATAAAATCATATTGTCATGTCTCAGATTGCCTACATCATGTGAAATCTAGTGGGTTATTTTGACTAGTAGGCTGGTCAACCCCTATGAATCACCAAAAATGTTGGTAGTCTAGCCTATCAAGGTCAAATAAAAACCCATATAATTTTAAAATTTATAGGACCCTATTAATAGTCTCTTAAGGTGGTCAAATATGTGTATTTTAGTTAAAACAATTAAGTTTTGATCAGTTAATGACTAATGTGGATGTCAAAGGTCACAGAATCATTCATAAGATAATTCAATACATGTATATTTGTGTAATTACCTAAGTCCTAAAGTTTCATGACTTGAAATAGCTTTGTATGCAAATTTAAGCTTGGAAAAGACCAAAAACACTCCCACATACCAATTTTGGATAAATAAAGATGTTAAAAATATTATTCTTTGTTGTAACATGTCTAAATACTTGTGGACTCTTCTTCATGCATTAACTTTGGTGATGATGAAATTAAGTTAGAATAAAAGTCAAGTTTAAGAGCCATTTCATGCATTCTTTCAAGAATAGTATGAAATTGTATGACCATCCATATAGATAAGGTATATGCAGGAGGAGCAAGGTATTAAAGGTCTTCCAGAAGAATTTCATGGCAATTAGACTCAAAATAGGTCCAAAACTGGTCACCTCCAAATAAGTGGCTTGTTTACACATAGACATAGGCCTTCAAGTTTGCATCTAGTATGATTAGGAGATATAAGGTAAAGGTATAATTTTTTTGACAAAGAAACTAGACTCAAATATCTTCCTTATGTAGAAAGTGGTTCTCAAACTAGATATATATCCCTCATGAATCATCCATTTTAAGTTAGGGCACAAATATGCAATCTTTCATCCATGAAAATTATTATTTTTCTATAATTTCTCCTCATTAGGGCATTAGTTTAATAAAATTATAGTTTTTAAAGATTCTTTGGAAGATTATTCATCCTTACATGGAAGTCCTTAGGTCCTTTTGACATGTTTGAGGGTCATATGGAGTACAAGAAAGAGTATACAATGCAAATATGTAGTCTACTTGCTTATAAAGGAGATTTGTATGGTCATGAGAGAGGAGGGGTTTCATGTTTTCTTGTTTTATTCTTGGAAGGGATCTCCATCATATTCATATTTTTTCCAAGCAATATTATCAAAGGTTTCATCAAGATTCATAGCTAAGAAACTGTCATGTTCTGTCAAGCATCTCCAAAAAGTCTCAAGTTAGAAATGTTTAAGGTTGTATAGCATATTTTAGGGTTTTTTTATAGACTCTTATGTTTCATTTTCACCTCTTTATCCTCCTCAAATGGCATAAAATTTAAAATATATGATAGGTTGTAGGATAAGGCTTGCATAGGATGTTTCAAAGTGATTATGTGTTTTCCCTTTCATGCTCTTTTCTCTCCATCTTGTCCTTTTCCATCCCCACTATCATACAAATTCATTTCACATTGTGTTTCATGTTCTTTTCAACCTTCCATTCCATTTTCCATCTACCTTCCATCACCACCCCTTATACTCATATCTATCTCATCATCCATCTCATAAGGACTGAAGAAAAAGATATAGGTCATCATAATCATAAATAAGAAGGTTATACACACCAATAAAGGATCTAAAGAGTCAATAAAAGATGACCTACAACATTCATATTACAATCAAGAAGTATTTTAGAGAAATTTTTCTTTGACAGCACTAAAGGTAGGGTTATCACATGAAGATCATTGAATACTTCTCTCAGGTTATAGTAATGAAAAGAATAATAGCATGTTCATGATTTGTAACATTCTTAAGGTCTAAAAATAATCTCAAACCATATAAAAGGTACCCTACAACCAAGTTTAGGATGAGATGAGATCAAGCATTCTTCAAGAAGATTCCAAGGCTATTTGAAGATAGAGTGAAACTCAATAAGAGCTCCAAATCAGGGTAAATCACTAAGAAGGTTCTGATAGGTTTTTTTATCATGTTTTGAGGCTTAAGTTTAGTACACGGTCCATAGGAGATAGCCTCAAACAATAATATAATAAGGATATAACCTTTTCGAGATTGATCTCACGGTATGAAGGTATGAATGAAGTTGACAAGTAGTGGTATGGTTCTCATTCATGCGATAGCTTCATTCATGATCCCAAACAATCATTAAGTATTAAAGTGGTAACCATATCCACCTATAGGCTTATATTTAAGTGTACCTACAATAGATAAGGGTTTTAACCTCAATCTTAATGCCTATCAAGGAGAGAAAGAGACTAATTGAACCATTGAATACATGGCTAATATGAGACACGATCAAGAATTATCCTAAGGATTTTATCCAAAATATAACACATGTGAAGATTTAAATAGCTCAAAAATATCAAAGGAAACCTATAGCTAGCTTAAAGGCAATCTCAAGACAGGAAGGGAGTTTTGAACTATTTAAGAGACCTAAAGTATAAAACTTAAATGGGGATATTTATTTTTTTAAGGATATCACCATCAAATAAAGGTATTTAAGGCCACCTTATGTTTTGGTCCAATCTCTCTAAGCACCACAAAATTTCCCTTAGTCTATACAAGGACCCATATTCAATACAAGCATAGTCAAATTGATTCCAAGAAAGAGGTTTCTCTTGAAGAAGAGGTATGGAATGATAAGAAGGGAGTGTTAGAAGGTGTTTTTTATGGAATTTTCTCAAAAGAATCCCATGAATAGTGACCAAACTCATATTTGGTCATAAATCCCTACTAAAAGACACTACAGTAGGCTTACAGATTCTTATAACTTTATTAACTCTTCACCAACATAATGATCAAGAAGAATAGTATGCTTTAAGGATCATTGGAGATAATGTCTAGGTTTCAATATTCAATTGGAATTGCCATGATTATATCACCCTAATGAGTTTAATTTGTAAAAGATCCACATTAAAATACACCTTGAAAATTACCACCTACAGTCACAAAAGGTTAAAGAATTACCTACAGACTAGTAGACAAGTTGAGAACTAATGGTCTTAAATGGGTTTATAGGTTCAAATAATATGTTTCAAGACATCAATTATTATAAGATCAATATATCTTCATGGTCTCCAAACCCTAAGCAAGTATTATAGTCAAAATTAGACCTTAAAGTAATCAGATACAACCATACTCAAGATAATCCAAACCTTCAAATTATATGGATCAACATGTTATAGGTATTTCAATTATGTTTCCAAGATGACCAATGATTTTTGTGAGGTTTCATGTGTTCTAGAATGACAAAGACAAAGTGTGATCTAGCACTCTTCAGTGTTTGAATTGGATAGGTAGATGATGGATTTTGTTAATGGTATGGTAAATTTTTAGAGACCTTATGGGGTGTTATGAGTGCTTATATTTATTATTTAAATGAAACTAATTCATAAAATTAGTCATATGAGTGTCTAGGTTTAAGTAGTCATCTTGGTAGACAAGGCTGAAAAAGTAATTTAATGACATCATTTTTCACACATGTGAATGTTTCAAGAGAAGTTTCATACATGGATGGATTATACTATGATATTTTATAATGTGGTTAAAATTTAAGGTATGGACATGGTGCATATAAAATTTTATTAAGGTATAAATTTGGCTTCTCAGGCAAAGTTCACTAAGTTCCCATACTTAGCCAAATTTGCATTATCGAAGATCTATAGTGAGAATTTAATGAGGTGATGAAGATATATGGAGATTAATTAATATAAAAAAATAAGGATCTAATTTATCATGTGATATTTTTATATAGTGATCCAATAATGTGTGTGAAGTCAATAAGTCAAAGGTTCTTGAGATTGCATGCACTACTGACATGTGTCTCAATCACGATGATTTGATTGAAGATCAATAGAATTCAAGTGTTCATGTAGATAGAGATCAATGGTATTATTTAAGTTAAATATTTAATGATAAAAAGGGATGTGATGTTATAAATATCTTAATCATGGAAGCATAGATCAATGATCAATGGTGAGCATTAGAGAGTTAAAGTTAGGAGGCTCGCAAGGAGATTGATGGAGTGAATTTGAGAAAGTTGCTAGGGGACATTAGATGAGTACACACTTATAATAATTTTTAAGGTTATTTAAAAGTAAAATATGTAAATTACTTCAAGGTAAATCTATAAAAGTTATTTATAAGGTTTGAATGTTTGTACAGTCAAAGACATTAAGCTCTAAAGGTGACTGTGTGTTTAAACATGTTCTAAAAGTGACCTGAGAAAGATAATTGATTTATTATTGATAATATTTTGATGTTTAAATATTAAATAAATATTGGAGAGTGTTTTATAATCCATGAATACTATATGTATATATTTTTGAGGTTTGACTAATCCATATTCAGTGTGAATAATTGATTAGAAGTTGACTATGTTTATTAACTAAATTAGTAGTTTGAGTGACCATCTTACATAGGTAAGTTGCAGATGTGAGAAAATTTAAGGAAGATAAAAAGTATTGATATGTTATATAAGTCTCACATATTTATGATAAGGTATTATTTTTCATTATTTTCCCTTGTTTAGATATGGAGAGTCAAAATAGATTGACTATATTTTGACTGTATATGACCAGTTTGAGTGGTCATTTTTAGAGAGTTTATTTGAGTGCTTAGAGCCTGTGATAGAATCTATAAGGAAATTGGAGGTGTTTTATAATTCCTTAAGGTTTCACCTATGTGATATAAACATATGTCTATGTAAAATATTTGAGTTGTTGCTTCAAAAGTTTGAGACTATATTTTATGTGTTTGAAGGCCTAAAGAGCAAGGAGACCTAATTGGTGGGTTCAAGTGTTGAGTTGGTGTTACAAGTGGAATAGACCTATGTGGAAGTAATAAAGGGAATATTATAGTTAGTTTTGATATGTTTTAATAATTGGTGAAATATGAAGGTGGTCCAAGATTTTGCAAGTGTAATGTGTGGATATCAAGGTCTAATTGTTTTAGGTCTCATTAAGGCCTAATGGAAGATGTGAGTCATAAGGAATATGGTTTACCTATGGATTGGAGTGTCTCATCCATGTAATTTGTATGAAGATCTATTTAAAGTATAAGACAACTATGTGAAGCATATTGGCTAACCAAAATGGGTCAGATAAGTGAATGGTATAAATACTAGGAATAATTGTCTAATTTGGAGTGGTGTTGAAAGAGCATTGTGATAAGAAAATAAAAATTTTGAAATAGAATGTACATGTTATTTAGTACCATCCGGTAGAAAATAGGATCAGTCATGTTTATTTGATCAATTTTATGTAGGAAGACACATAGGTCATTAGACCTAATAAACCTAGAAGAGGTAGGTTGAGTGAGTGTGTTTATGAAGGCTGTGAGAGCCATGTGGATGTATTGAGAGGTATATTAGAGTGTGGATTTCATTTATTACCTTTTTCTCATAATTATAATGTTATATTTATAGGTTTGATGCATGAGAATAAGAGGTGTGTAGATTGATCCAAAAGGTGGTTTTAGATGCCTTGCTTGTGTGTGAAGGTTTGAATGAGTAAAGAAGATTTAAGGAGGTTATTTTTTAGGCTTTCTTCCTTAGATTGATAAACAATCATAGTTATATATTTTTTCATTTAATAGATGTTGTTTAGGAGTTCAACATCTTAGGAAAGTTGGTGCTTATCATCTTTAGGGGTTGGTGATCCTTGTGAGGTGGGTGTTTCACTAAAGTCTCATGTTTATAATCATATTTTATGACAATTAGTCTGTATGTTTGAAGTATTGAGAGTGGGTTTTCTCCCATAAGATTTTTTCCCACATAGATCCTTTGTTATCTTGCTTATATTTCATGTTCATTGTTATGAGTGGGTTTTTTGCTTCTTGATTACTTTTGGTGTATGATTAAGGGTTTTAAGGATTTAGATTGAAGTTTTGAAATATCTTGATTCATTGATTCACCCTTCCATCAATGATTTTAACTCTACTAATTGGTATTATAGCAAGATATTCTATATAATTTTAACCACTTGAAGGTAATCTTAGACAAAATGACAAGTTCTCAAGGTTTATTTGATAAGCAATCTCCATTGTTCAATGGATCCAATTATTCTTTTTAGAGTGCAAGAATGAATACCTACATCATTTCATTGGGGTTTAACACTTGGAAATCTATTTTGGTTGGTTATCCCATGCCACCTACTCCTCTAACTAGTGTTGTGAACAAGAAGTTGAGTGAAAACAATTCCAATGCTATGAATGATATCATTTATGGTATTTTAGAGATTGAGTTCAAAAGGTAATCCATTGTATGTTTTTCATGGATATTTGGGACAAATTACATCTCACATATGAATGATATTCAAAAGTCAAGTTGTCCAAACTACAAACCTACTGAAGGAAATTTGAAAGAATCAAAATGAAGAAAGAAGATATTATGGCTTCCTATCTTCTAAGAGTTGATGAGGTAGTGAGAATGATCAAAGGCATCGGAGAGGTTATTGAAGAATGAAATATAGTGAAAAAGGTATTAAGGTATTTCACTTTTAAATTTGATTCAAAAAATTTTGATATAGAAGAAAGTCATGATCTCACCAAAATGAAGGTGGATGAATTGCATGGAATATAGGATAAACCACCAAAGAAAGAAGAAGCTTTCAATGAAAAAAATATAAAGAAGAATGTACAAGGTAATAAGGTCAATAATGATTATATTGATGATATTGATGATGATAAACTAATATCTCTATTAACAAGAAAATTGAAACTAGGTTCGGGCAAGTTTAAGGGTAATCTTCCCTTCAAATGTATCAATTGTGGAGAGATATGTCACTTTTCCAAATAGTGTCCTTATAAGCATAATGGAAATGATAATTAATAACATTAATAATATCATGATAATGATAAGAATAAATTTAGGTCCAATAAGAGTAAGAATAGTTTCAAAAAGTATAATGGCCAAAATAAGTTTTACAAGGACAAGAGGAGTCTCTACACCAAGGTTTATTTCATCTCATATGATGAGAATGATGGAAGTGATTTTGAGAATGATCATGAATATAATTTTCCTACTAAATATGAGTCTCTCTTCATGGCTAAATAAGGTATCTACTCATATCAAGAAGACACTACTTGGTTTGGAGGTGGTTTACGTGATACAAATGATAAAAAAGATAAGGTATAATGTGAAACTGATTTGATGAATGCCCTTGAAGATCTGAACATTGAGAAGAAGAAGAAAACCAAGAATTTTAAGTCTTAAATAAATGAATATGAAGTGTAATTAAGTGTTTTTAGGAAAGAATACATGAAGACTTCAAATAGCATAAAATTTTAGTCAAGCTTCTTAATGATTGGTTAGCATTGTGAATGTAAACTTTAAGCCCAAAGAATTTGAATGTTTAAGGTATTTAACTAATATTGGTTCTTCAAAATATGAGTTTAAAAAGACTTCATGTCAAGTAAATTCATTTGTGAAATTTGAAAAGGGTTCAATTGATCTAGATAACATTTTGAGTAGTTTAAAGTGTGCAAGTGATAAAACTAGTCTTGGATACATAGAAGATAAAAGAATACTACTCGTGATGACTTGAAGACTTTTGTGAACAAAAATGATTAGAATTTTAATATAAACAATCAATTAAGAAATTGATTTTATATCATAAGGAATAAAAATCAAATTAGACAACCAAATTCAATGAGGTATGTAAAATTTAATGGTTACTACTACACTTGTAATCGATTCAGTCATAAGGCTAGAGAGTGTACTAGAACTTATAGGAATGAATTTTCTTGGATATATGATTGGAATAATGAATCAAGTTATGTGATTCAAAGTAAGTGACATAGTTTTCATGACATAGGATAAATTACAAGGTTTTTTCCTAACAAGGTAAGATAAGTTGAGTTTCCTTCAAGAAGAGTGATTTTCTACAATTGTCTAGGAATTGATCACATTGGTATGTTATGCAAACAAAGGACATCAATTTAGAATAAGTCATTTTAGGTTCCTATAGTGAAATGTAGAAGTAAATTTAAAATATGGAAACCAAAAATGGAAATTATGTGTAATGATCAGTCATTAGGTCTAGGTGGATTGTTTGCCATGGTAGAAGTTGCTACATAGGTTGAAGAATTTCAAGGGTACTAATTATCTACTCATGTTAAGAATAAAGAGACAAAGATCACTAAAGATACCAAGGTATTTTAAACTTGTCATAAGGTATCTTTAAATTTAAGTAAACAAATTGATGTTGTTGAGCAAATTTCCTATAAAGAATATCAGTTGACAATGTCAAGTGTTGATGCTTTGAAATGTGAGACTAATACTTCAAGTGAAAAGGTATGCCAAGAATATTTATTTTTTACGTGTATTTTAAATACCATCTTAGAATAAGAGTAAAGTGATAAATAATATAAATAATTTGATTCAACCAATAAAAATAAGAAGAATCATCAGTATTAGATAACCAAGGAAGAGAAGTAATATGAGGAGTTATGGGAAACTCCTTGTTTCACATTGTTCTAGGACATTTTTAGTTAGGATGTCTCTATCTCAGCTTCAAATAGACACTTAAAAATAATAATAATCATGACGGATTCTATTTGATCTATGGTTGATGTTTCGGGACAATAAATATATTTTGAAAAATGTGATTGGCTAAGGGGGAGTAATGAGTTTTATGAATCTACTCCAACGTGTTGTGATGGAATGATTCAGAAGATATATTCAGGGACAGTGATCCTAAAGTCAAATTTTTATTCAAATATTTTAAGGATGGTCTAGTTGGTTACAGTGGTGAAGAATTATGCTATGTATGCAAGATATATAGGTAGGAAATGAAGATCTCCAGTTGTCTAATTAAGGATTACTGAAGACAAGGTTGATATGGACTATGAGTAGAATGTGTTGTAACATTTTTTATATCATATATAAGTTATCATAGTTCTATAGATGTAAATTATGACATGGAATTCATAGTTTTTTGAAGATAAGATGTTTTCATAAGAGTTTTTATTGAAGTGTGGATAGTGTTGAAGAGTTGTTGGCAGACCTAACTTATTGAGAAGAACTGTTGAAGATGTCATTATCTAAGTGAAGCATGGAGTTATGGGGAGATAACATAGATAGTTTGAAATGATTGAAGAGTTTTTCATGATGTGAGGGAGAGAATATGTGAGATTTTCTAGTCATGGTGGAGATATGAAGAACTTCTCTATAGTTTTTAATTAAAGAAGCTTGATATGATGACTTGATAAAACCAAATCATATGCCCTGACAAGGTAATAAATATTTATGCATGATCAAAGGGACTTTGTGAGTTATATAGGTAGATAGGTAAAAATATCAGAGAATCCTAAGATAAAATTAGTGTATGTCAAAGGGGGAGCTTTGTAAATGGTCAAGTCCTAGGATCAAAGGATTGTGTAGTAGAATTTGAGAGAGAAGGTGTGAAGGCAATTATGTTGATTCATCATTGTTGGAAATAGTTTGAAGATGTTAAAAAGGGATCCTAAGCTTATGTGACTTAGGGGGTTCCCTCTTAATGTTTTCAAGGTAATTTCATGTAGTTTTTGATCTTCATATATGCTCTATCTTCATATAATCTATGTATGATGGAAAAAGAGTGTAGTCATGAAGCATGTTTAAGAATCTCAAGGTAAGAAAAGGTATGAATAGTGTTAGGGGGATTTTTTATCATCTATAAAAGGTGTTACTTTCCTATTTTTGGTTCTTGAAGTCTTTTCAGGTCCTCATTATTAGAAGATGAGCTAACTTTGTCATTGTGTCAAAGGGGGAGAAATAATTGAAGAGAGAGACAAAGTCTAAGCATAAGCTTTGTATTGGTGTTTGACATAAATGAAAAAGTGGGAGATTTTTGGATGTTTTTCAATGATGTCTCCAATGTGACCAAGGATGTTGATGAGGTGTCATGTGTGCAAGAATGATAGTAACAAAGTGTGCTTCAATTTTCTTCATTGTTCTTACATAGTTATTCAATGTTTGACTTAGATAGGCACATGGTGGATGTTATTAATGGTATGGTCAAGTTAAAGAGACCCTATGGGGTTTTATGAGTTATTATAGTGTTTATTGAAGTGAAATTAATTCATTATATTAGTCATATGAGTGTCTATGTTCAAGTAGTCATATTGGTAGACAAGGCTGAGTAAGGAGTTTAATAATGTCATATTTCACACATGTGAAGGTTTTAGGAGTAATTTGATACATGATGGATGGATTCCCATATGATAGGTGATAATGTGGTTAAAATTACAAGTTTAGAAATGGTACATAGAAAAATTTATGAAGGTAAAATATTTTTTTCTAGGAAAAAGTTCACTAAGTTCCCATACTTAGCCAAATTTACATTATCGAAGATCTACGATGAGCATTTAATTAGGTGATTAAAGTCTATGGTGATAAATTAATATAACCAAATAAGGATATAAGGGAGTGTGTGATATTTTAAAATAGTGATCTAATGGAATGTATTAATTTAATATGTCAAAAGTTCTTGAGGTTGCATGTGATAGTGACATGTGTCTTAGTCATGATGATTTCATAGAAGATCAATGACACGCAGGTGTTTATGAAGATGAAGATCAATGGTATGGTTAAATTCAAATAGTTAATGCTTAGAATGAATATGAGGGTGTAAATCATCTTAATTATTGAATCACAAATCAATTATCAATGGTGAGCATTAAAGAGTTAAAGTTAGGAGGCTCACAAGGAGATCAATGGAGCACGTTTGAGAAAATTGCTAGGAAATAGAACATGAAGACATGTGTCCAATGAATTTGAATGTCATGTAAAAGGAAATGTTGTAAATGAATTAAATGCACATATATAGAAGTGATTTCAAAGGTTTTAATTTTTGTACAATCAAAGATATCAAGCTCCAAAGTTGACTATGTGTTTGAACATGTTCTGTAAGTGACCCAAGAAGGATAATTGAGTTGTTATTGATAGTATATTAATTTTTCAAGATGAAATAAATATTGGAGAGATTTTTAGACTCTATGAATACTATATTTATGGATTTTTTATGTTTGAACAATCAATATTTAGTGTGAAAATTTGATTAGAAGTTGATTGTGTTTATTGAATACACTAGTAGTTTGAGTGACCATCTTCTAGAGGTAATTTTTAGATGTTTAGAGTAGATTTAAGAAATAAAATAAGTATGGATATGTTATATAGGTATAAAATATTCAAAAAATGATATTGGTTATAATTATTTACCCCTTGATCAGATATGGAGAGTCAAAATTACTTGACTATATTTTGACTGCATATGACTAGGCTAAGTGGTCATTTTGAGAGAGTTGATTTGAGTGCTTAGATCCTATGTTAGAATGTTTAAGAAAATTTTAGGTGTTTTATAGGTATTTAAAGTTCTACATATGTGATATAATCATATGGTTCTATGAAATATTTTATTTTTTTCTTTAAAAGTTTGAGACTATGTTTTTTGTGTTTGAAGGCCTAAAGAGCAAGGAGACCTAATTGGTAGGTTCAAATTTTAAGTTAGTATTACAAGTGTCATATAACTATGTGGAAGTAATAAAGGAAATATTGGAGGAATATTTATATTTTTTAATAATTGGTGAAATTTTAAGGTGGTCCAATATTTTAGAAGTGTAATGTGTGGATGTGAAGGCCTAATTGTTTTAGGTTTCATTAAGGCCTAATGGAAGATTTGAGTCTTAAGGACTATGGACAACCTATGGATTGGAGTTTATCACCCATGTAACATGTATGGAGCCTTATTTAAATTATAATAAAAGTATGTTAATCATATTTTACAACCAATATGGGTTAGATAAATGAATGGTATAAATACTAGGCATAATTGGCCTATTTGGAGTGGTGTTGAGAGAGAATTATGCTAAGCAAAGGAAGAAATTTTTAAAGATAAGGTACTTGTAATTTAGGACCATTAAATAGAAAAGAGGATTAGTCATTTTTATCTGATCAAGTAAATGTATGAAGATACATCAGTCATTAGACCTAACAAGCCTAGAAGAGGTAGGTTGAGCATATGTGTAGATGAGAAAAAGATTTATGAAGGCTGTGAGAGCCATGTGGATGTGTTGAGAGGTAGATAAGAGTTTGGATTACATGTATGATATTTTGGTAATGATTATAATGTTAAATTTATAGGTTTGATTCATGATAATAAGTGAAGGTGTGTATATTGATCCAAAAGGTGGTTTTGGATGCCTTGCTTGTGTGTGAAGGTTCAAATGAGTGAAGAGGATTGGAGGAGGTTATTTTGTAAGGTTTATTTTTCTAATTGAGAGGAAATTAGAGTTTTGGAGTTTATAATTTAATATATTTTTTGGTGATCAACATCTTAGGCAAGTTGGTGCTCCTTGTGAAGTGGGTGATTCACTAATGTCGCATGTTTGTAATCATCTTATAGGATAAGTATTCCATGTGTTTGTAGGCTTTAGAGTGGGTTTTCTCCCCCACATGGGTTTCCCACATAGATATTATTTTAATTATATTTCATGTTCATTATTATTATTGGGTTAATTGCTTCTTGATTTCTTATGGTGTATGAGTAAGGGTTTGAAGGATTTAGATTGAAGTTTTGAAATATCTTGATTCGCTCCCCCTCTCAATGATTGTACCTCTAACACAACATACATAGTGTTTTTTAGAGAAGTTTGATGTTCAAAGAGATTTTTCAAGAGAAAAAATTATATTAACTAATTATAGAAAATTAAAATGGGGATCCTCTAAGCATTTGCATATAGTGGTTTAGCTAATTATGTGTACCTCCAACCATACAATTTAGTGTTATCATTGACATAGTCACCTATTAAAAAATCCAATGCAAGAACACTAAATTAAAGATGGAAATATGAAGGATATTCATGAATATTAAAATGATAAAATTAATAATATTTGAATATTCTCAAGAGAACTAAAGCACTACTTAAGCATGAAATGAGGGTACACAACAAATTATATAGAATATGACTATGTATGAGGCTTGAGATTATGATTTGAGGAGTTTGGGATAAAGAAGGAGCATGAGATTAAATGGTTTAAATTGGTTTAAGTGGTATATGAAACATAAATTCATGATAAATAAACTCTTCACCACCTCAAAATACACGCACCTATAGTACTATTGGTACAAGTAACTAGGCTTTTTAAAGGGATTGGATCTTGAAAGAGGTAACATGGGTTGAAAGCTAATTAATGGAGAATGAGATTTAAAAAAATGGGTAAATTAATTATAATTTAAAATAATTTTTGTATTTATTAAGTTTAACACAAGGAGAAAAGAGGAAAGACACAATCTTAGGATTGAGGTAGCAGGCAACGTACTGCTAGAGGTTGAAGACATCCACGTATAGGACAAAATATGCATCAAAAAACCATGAGATTTGGTGGGGTAGGCAATAATGACTTATTATAAATTTACAAGTGAAAGTGACCACTCTTTTAACACAGTCCTCAACATGTCCATTTATAATCACTATTGAAGTAGTATTCTTGAGGTGCATATAGGTGTGGCTAGGGTTGGAACTAAATTTGAGTATTTTTAAATATTTATGTATTGATATTAAATATTAAAAATTAATTTAAATAATTTTAACACTTAAATTTATATATAAATCATGATCTTGAAGGCTAAAATAATCAAGCATACCTATAGCACCAAAAGTCATTTTCAAACCCTCTAAGCAAGATGACACCTATAAAATGATGTGATGATATGTTTAAAGTTACATGATGATGTTTTAAAAAAATTATAAGCATTATAGGAGTCATTTTTAGTCCAAAAGGAAATTTGATTTATGTAGTCTAAGACATCCATTCGAGCCACCAAATTAAGTGCTCATATCTTTTACAATGTGAAGTGTTTGTCAAAATGATTTTATCATGATTTGAGGAAAAATATTTAATTATAATTCATGAAAATTTAATTTTAGTTTAAGGTATTTATTTTATGAACAATCTCTAAGAGCGTAAGCATGTCTAGAACACTTATAAACCCTATAGGCAAATTTATTCATGTAGATACATTTCAATACATTTTTCATGGGAGACCAATATTTTTAGGGAAGTTGAGGGAGTATGTATACTAAAAATTCATTTAAATAATTTTAGGTTTTTATTACTTACTTTATGAACCATCATTAAGAAGGTTCACCTCCAAAACCCTCCCAAACCCTCATAATGACTAGTTTTGAGAAAAGTCTTATTTATTGTAATCAAAGCCTCATGAATCAATATAAAAACTATTAAAGTATCAAGTAATATATGAGAGGGTCCAAATAATTTTACTTTTTAATATTAATTTATTTATATTAGGGAAGAAAATAGGTTTTTGAGAGATCAAAAATGTTAAAAGATGAGGTACATGATAATTTACATGAAATCCAATCCATTTAGATAAAATTTTAGGAATTTTTATTAATATAAAAATAATTATATGGTCAAAAATATTCATGGAAGTTTCCTTAACATCTCATCCAAAATATCCACTTTGTAAGAGATTTAAGTATTTTGACCTAGTCAACTAGTTTGACTAAGTTATAGGTGTTTCTTCATCAAGAGGATATAATTCATGATATTAAGGGTTGTTCTAGTTCATATACTCACCATATTTTTAGGTTTTATGGTGTTTATGTAGGATTAAAAATCCATCAAGTACATAATATTAGGCTAATAGGACTATTTAGCCTAGTAGTCCTATATGAGCAATCAAGCAAAGAAGAAATAAAATTGAAGAGCTATCTATTTAAGTAGTTTTTAATTTTCTTTTTAAATTAAATATTAATTCCTAAGAAAATCAAATAAAATTTGGTTTTATTTTGAATACATATGGATTAGAAGATATTGTGAACTGATTTAAATCTAACAATAGTGAAAGCTTCTTTTTGGCTTGGAAGAATAACCTGCACACATGTAAACACTTGACAAAAATGGATTAATAAAAGAGATGTGTGGACTGCCTAATACAAGATCAATTTTAGGAAGTGATACACTTCCTTAGAAGGTTGTTAGTTCACTATTTATGTAATTAAATAGATAAAAAATAATGTATGAAATTATAATAAATAAAACATATGATAATGATTTAATAGTTTTGAGAATATTGGAGTATTATTCCTAATTTAGTTGAGGGTCTGGAGTAGTAAAATCAGTAAATAAATATATAATAATTAAGCTACTAATTTTGTGTAATTTTATTGTAATTTGAATCTTTCTAAAAATAGTAATAAGGGAGAGAAAATAAGAATAGCTATAAAGTGACTGAGATGGGTATTACAAGGTCTGGAATTCACTATGTAAGACTAGGACACTATCACAAATCAAGATCTAGCCTTCATTTTATGATTGGATAGGACATCAAAATAAGACACCCTAGGGTTTGGTGCTATGGTCTTCCTCTACCATTTTTATCTAAGAGATTTAAGCTTTTTGGGTTTTGTTTATTGTGTTTGTGTGAGCCTGCCTATAAAATTTTGATTATTAGATGTTCATAGAACTCCTTGTAGAGCTGATTTAGTATTTAAACCCTAGACTACATTATGCTTTGACATATTTTGTAAAATAGGGGGGTTTAGTGTGTGTAATATGCATTGAACATGTATCCACATTCTTTATGTGGTCACATTGCCTACATACCAATACTTTGAAGAGGGATTAAGCCATATGTAGTACTCCCACTTGATGTGCTTTATGAAATTATGTGTATGAAGATGAAAAATGTTAAAATTGGGTGTGTTTAAGGTGGCTAGGTACTTATGTAAGGATTAGAATAAGCTTGTAACAGTATTGGCTATCTGTATGCAAATAATAAGAAAGATTATGATAGTGGTTTTGCTTATATTCTTACCTGCTTTATAATAATTGCAAACCCCTTCTAAATGAACTTTGAATGTGATTTTATAAGGATCTATTGGTCATGGGTTGAATGTGCTCACATTAGGCTGATAATAAGAGGGATAAGAACTAGAAGTAACTGAGTGTTGGAGGTAAAAATGCATTTGGATAGGAGCATTGAAAATGGATAGTAGAGGACCTAGTGTTATAGTCCAAGTTGGGTTTTATTATCCTAAGATAATGAGACCTAGGGGATGGATTTGTCATGGAAAGAGTAGTCTAGTTGAGCTGAGATTAGGTCTGAAAGGCTATGAATGACTAGGAATTAGGGGAAAGAAGACTACGAGGGTCATGAGAGAAAGTAAGAGGGACCTATGAGTTAGGTGTCATAATCAAGACTTAAGTTACCAATTTTCACATTTTATATGACTAAATTTCCCCCCTTTTATTCTAGTCATGTAACAAAGTGAAATACCAAGATAAAGGAAAAATAGAAAGCATACCTAAACTTACCTACAAGGGTGAAGATCATGAAGCTATGTATGTTAGGTTTGTATAAAGAGAGCACATTGTGAAGTGTAAATCTATAAAAGAAAATAAGGAGTGTATGAGTTCTTAATAGATACATTATATCAAAAATAAGAATGTACAAAGATGGGTAAGAGAGAGAGAGGAAGAGAAAGGAAATAATACACTGCATTAGGTATACTAAATAATACAAAACCTATTGTGATGTTTAGTAATGCTAGATGATATTTTTCCAAGAGTAATATCATGAACAAAGTTGAGTGCTTAATTCCCTAGAAGTGGCTCAAGAATGTAAAGTCTATCCCTTTGGCTCCATCATTACCCTCTAAGTGAATCTATGTGATCATTCATGTGCTAATCAATGTTTGGATCATGTGTCCAATCCTTCTGAGTAGATGGGTCATGAATACAAAGGCTAGCTAGTCCTTTGGTTCCATCATTACCCTATGAAGTGAAGCTATGAACTGATACTAATATGAACTATGTGTCATATGATATGGCTCTTGAAACCTATGAATACTCTATAATTTGACAATGTGGCATGGAGGTTAGGCTTGTATTAAAGCCACTCCAAAATGATTTCAATAACTTATATAAGGAATAATCCATGCAACTACTAAGAATGCCTAGGTAATGTACCAAACTTGGAAAGAAAAGAAGATAAATGTGCCACACACATTACCCCCAATTACTAATGTTTGAAACATGGGTTCTGGTCTAGAATTTATAGTAACTACCCTATCTAAAATTATAAGTGAGATCCATCATGACACACATGATGCTCCTTATATCTATATTCTTTGAGAAAAATTATTCTAAAAGTGTTGTATCTGAATTGGTTTAAATGTGAAAAACTATCGCTGAACATATATTTCTAAATTTTTATTAAAAAATAGATTTTGTTTTTATTTGGATAGGAGTGCCAAAAATGAACACCGTAATAAATGATGCTATAGTCCAATCTTGGTTCTATTTTTCTAGGCTACTTCTGATGACTATTGTATAATTTTCACTATCTTCCTAGTTTATTTTGCCTAGTTTGAAGTCTGATTGCTATTTTAGGTGTTATAAAGGTTAAATTTTTGACTGTCAGGATCTCTAATATCTATGATAAAACCCTTATTTTCTACCCTCTCTTTTGAGGGTAGGAATGAAGAGCCTATAATGACTGCCCTCAGAAGAAAGAGCTCTGAAAATGTGTTATGTTATGAGAATAAATTGTATATAAATGATAATCAACAAGATATAAAATGGTTTATAAAAAGATATTATTAGATCAATAATGGTATGCCTAGATAGATACAACAATATAATAACATGTACAATATACTAAATTGAAATTAGAAGTTTGTTTAGTTATTAGTTGTTAGTTGGCAAAGAGGGATGGAGCATGATGTCCATTGTGTCATATAAGAAAGAAAGATAATACATGATGTGGATCATGGCATAAAAAAATTGAAAATCAAACAAGCACCAATCACCCAAGGCTAGAAGTAAGAAGCATACAAGAGTGGCCAAGGGGCAAAGCAAACAAGGGACATGCACACATGTCAATCAAACTAGAAAGCAAGCATATAAGGCATGTTCAAAATCCACATGCACATACAATATTAATAAGTAAGGTTGGAATTAAAAAAATAATCATATAGAAGAGTATAGGAAAAAGACATTGGAAAATGTCCTAAGACACACATAAGAGTAAAAGCAAAGGACATTGGCAAATGTCTTAAGGCACATACAAGAAACAAAGTAGGAACTGATAAATGAAATCACATCTAGCTATGCAAAGCAAGAAAGGAAAGCATGTGAACATTATAAATATAATCATATCTAATTAATCAAATCAAAAAGTGAAATTATGTAATACAAGTAGTATAAGACTAGGTATATGCTAATAAATACACAAGTGTTATATACTAGTGAGTGTCGATAGAGTAATCTATATAAGCTAGTAAATAATGTATATCATCACGATAACTAGAGTGTGTGGTGTAGTAATGACATAACATAGATGGTTTAGTCATGTAGAAGATTCCCCCAGTAGGTATGTATATCGATGTGTGTCTCAGATGTAGAAGCAGGATGCCCCCTCAATGGGTAGAGTGAAGCAATCAAAGATTTGGATATCACTACACACACTTAATTAAGATTAAGTGAAGCATGGTAATGTAGATAAATCAACAAACAATAGCATATAATAGAAAATTTAAGTCTACCATAGTTGTAAAGATGTAAAGCATGGATAATGCATACAATTTAAATGTTTTTGAATTTTTTGAATTATTTGAATGCTTTTGAATTTTTGACATGTTTAAATGTTTTTATATTTTTGATATAAGCTATGCACAATTAATTATAAGGAAATTATGTAAAATAAATTTAAAATAAGCTATGTACAAGTAAGCTAGGAAGGGATGAAACTAATTGATGAGTCTCATGGGAGACTCCCTATCATGGTGTGTTATACAAAGGAAAAGGATCATGCATGATTATGAAGTATGAGGGAATAGATGTGAATATGACTATAAATATTCATATTCATTATCTATATCTTGGAAATCATAATAACCTATATTGTTCCACTCATCATTATCATATTTATTTTGAACCAATGGAATGCTAGTGTTGAACTTTGTTTTATCTAGATAGTTTACTTTTATAAATTATGTTTGTGAATAATGTTCCTTAGGATGTTCAATAAATCCCAAACCTTGGTGACAAGCATTATCAACTTCTAGAATAGGATTAGTGATGCCTTGAGCCTACTTACCCAACCCTTAACCTTGATAATCAAACTATTGTAGATATTTTTTACCAAAACCATATTGATTTGAAATTTGGGCGTAATTTTGGAGAGGTAGCTTTGTATAGTTTTTGTGCTTTACTAGTGCTTGTGGTATTATTTGTTTCTCTAATTTTTCTTTTTGATCCTTTTATTGTTTTGAGTTATGCTTTGGTAACCACTTTTGTATTGTTTCTAAATTTGATCCTTTATGAATGTGTTCCTATGTCACTATGGATTTATTGATTGATTTACCTTGTATAGGGTCCTCATTAGTAATTATCTATTGTATATGTTTATTTAATGCCAAACATGAACCTTTGTGATGCACATGCATTCTATGATACGCACAATAATATCTGGTTCTTCTTACAAGATGTAGAGGAGGTAGTTTGATCAAATTAGATTTAATCATTTATGTTAGTACCTCACTTAAATTATTATTTTATCTTTTAATTATTTTTGAATCACTAATTTTAGAGTTAATTTGTTGTGATTTCTTTTTTTGATATGTAACATTGCTTGAAACCAATTGACTAAGTGAAGTTGCATATACATGGTTGACACTAGGGTGTCTTTGATGTTTTTATGTTATAGTTTGATTTTACAATGTTGTGACATTTTCATGTAATAACTAATTCTATATTTTTAAATTTCAAATTAACTTGATCATATTGGTTATTTTATCCCTTAGAGTCTCGCTAGTACAAACTCTAGTTGCTTTCAATTGAACATGTAAGCACATATGTTGAAGAGGTTTTGAAGAAGCTATAGGATGAATGTATGAATTAGGTACAATATTATAGGCTAACTCACATTTTTGAGGTGTGATAACATGGACCTAGTTAAAGGGAAAGTAGATATCACCCTTGGAGGGAAATGAGGAGAAGGAAATTATTTCCTGTGCATAAGATATGACATTGAAATTTGACAACTGGTTGTTAGCTTATACAATGGATCCTTTATGTATAAACCATATATGTGGGATAAAGTGCCTGAAATTGGAGTTATAAATTGTATAAAAATATTTTTATGAATACCATTTCACATGAGAGATAACAATTTTGAGATAGAGGGCATGGAATTATGCATTAATACATAAAGAAATTTGACATGCGCTATGAGATTTCTAATGTATTTAGCATGATAAGTTTGAATAAATTGACATATGAGAGATAGAAATCAAGAAATATAAATCATAAATTGGTGCATAAATTCATAAGAAACTTTTCCATGTGTTATGACATTTCTAATGTGTTTAACATGATAAACTTGAATTTTTTTCCATATGAGAGATAACAAGTTTGGGATAGAGAGCATGAATTTATGCATGAATGCATAAGAAACATTGGCATGTGATATGAATTTTATAATGTATTTAGCATTATAAACTTGATTTTATTTCATATGAGAGATAGAAAGAAAGAGATGAAACCTTGACTTAAAGACAACTAAACTTTGCTTTGAAATAGAGGTATCTTACTATGTTTAACAATGAATTTTTTAATATCCTCCCATATTATGAAAATTAGGATGAAAAGAAAAGATTGAATCTTTTTATTATCATATGGTAAACTTAATAATTCATGTACATGATAGGAACATGTATGTTCTTAATTTTTGCTAAAAATGCAAGCAATATTTGAAAATAAGTGAGATCCATTTTTTAAATTTGGTTTTAGATGTAAGGTGATACCTCAAGAATAAAATAGGATATATTGCATGCAACTAAGGTTTTTAATGCAATTATTTTTAAAATTACCAAGGAATTTTAAAATTTGATGCAAATTTTTTATATAGATATATAAGCAAAAAACATAAAATTATTAGAAAATTCTAGATTTAAAAGGACCAAGTTAATGCAGCTGAGGTTTGGGACAAAAATAAATTTTCAAAATTTGATGAAAATTTATAATTTAAATATGTAATTAATATGTCATAAAAATATAGGAAAAGTACTGGGAAAATACCAGGACCTAATATGGGCAACGAGGGTTTGAAATAAAATTATTACAAAATTTTAAAATTTAAAGCTAATTTTTTATTTTATTATGAAAATAAAAAAACCAAAAAAATACAAGAAAAATACATAAGAAAATTTACCCTAGGGTTGCTAAGGTTTTTATGAACAAACAATGTAAGTCAGGTTCACCAAATGATTTAACAATTTTGGGAATATTAGAGTATTATTCCTAATTTAGTTAAGGGTCTAGGGTAATAAAATTAGTAAATAAATATGCAATAATTAAGATACTAATTCTATGTAGTTTGAATATAATTTGAATCTTATTAAAAATAGTAATAAGGGACACTGTACAGGATTGGGACACTCACAAATCAAGACCTGGCCCTTGTTTTATGATTGGATAGGAGTACCAAAATAGGACACTCTGAGGTCTATCACTATAGTCCTCTTTTTCCACTATTTTATAGGAGATCTAATTTTTTTGGGTTTTGTTCATTGTGTCCATGTGAGCCTACCTATGAAATTTTAACTGTTTAATATCCTTAAAACTCCTTATAGAGGTGATTTAGTCTTAAAACCCTAGACTCCATCATGCTTTGACAAACTCTATGAAATATGGGGGGTTAGTGTGTGTAATATTAACTGAACGTGTATCTAAACCCCTTGTGTGGGCACGCTACCTACATACCAATACTTTGAAGAGGGATCAAGCCATATGTAGTTCTCCCACTTGATGTGCTTTATGCAATTATGTGTATGAATATGCAAAATTCTAAAACAAGGCACTCTTGAAGTGGTTATGGACTAGTGTAAAGATTTAAATAAGCTTGTAATAATATTGGTTGGCTAAATGTAGAGAATAGGGAAGATTGTCTTAGTGGTTTTTCTTGTATTGTAATAATTGAGAACCTCCTCTAAATAAACTTTGAATGGGATTTTATAGGTTTCTATTAGTCATTGGTTGAATGTACTCACATTAGGTTGATAAGAAGAGTGATAATAACTAGAAGGAATTGACCATTTAAGGTAAAAATGCATTTGGATAGGAGAACCAAAATAGACACTAGAGGGCTTAGCACTATAGTCTAAGATGGGAACTATTGTCCTAAGCTAACAAGCCCTAGGGGGATGGATTTATCATGGAAAGATCAATCTAGTTAAGCTAAGATCAGGTTTAAAAGGATACTAATGATTAGAGATCAAGGAAAAGAAGCCTACGAGGGTCATGAGAGTAATCAAGAGGGACATATGGGTTGGGTGTCATAAGCCACACTCAAGTTACCAATTTTTACATTTTATATAATTATAGATAACAATGATAATTAAGATTCAATATTTAATTAAGCTATCAATATAAATGAAATATTCCTCCTAGTAAGCTAAAGTAAAGTTTAAATCATCCTTTATGTTAGATAGTTAGTCTTTAGTGGATTTTTGAGAGGGAAAATAAATGATTGCATAGAGAGATATCTTAAAAGCTATGTCACTCTAATCAATAAATAAGGGTTTGGAAACTATTAGAGGATCAAATATATTGGTTACATCATATATTAATCTAGGTAGAGTCATATACAAACAAAGGCCATGTCTAAATGAAAATAAATTAGTAAAATATTGTAGATACAGACTATGATTAAGGTCTCGAGTTATGTGGATTAAACACAATGTATCGATGTTAATCTTGACAAGATTGATATTGATTCAAACTGAATCAGCATCGATTCTCTCTATGATTATGTTGAATAAAAAAAATAGAGAACAAAAAATATAGATTAACTAATAGAGACTGATAAACAGATATAGATGGATGTAAATGGTATTATAAGGATTATTGAAATAGATGGAAACAAAAAAAAATGATTGAGAATGAAAGAAATAAAATATGATTACTTACTTTTGATATTTTTTAAAGGAGAATTAAACTTCTCCATAGATGAAGGTAGTTTATTAGGCTTTGATAGAGGATATAGATTCAATGTAGTGAAATTCTAGTAGAGTGTCTTTAAAAATGTCACCAATTCTCTAAGAAATATTATAACAATTCAAGGCTCTAGGTTTTTTAGGTCTGATATGTAAAGGTTAGCTAAGTATTTATATATTGATGCTAATCTAGAGAATCTATGGTGATCATGGATGAATCATCATTGATTCACCTAAATTATTTCCTTTGTTTTAACCATGGGTAAAAATGGCGTGGATATATGTGGAGTTGTTAGTAACAACTTCATATGGGGGTAAAGTCGTTAGGGGTAGATTCCTAGGTTATAAATGGATTTATGAGGTTAAGGGGGGTATAAAGGTAATATTAAAATCTACGTACCAAGATAGTAAATGGTAAATATACTAAACCTTAGGATAGGGATTATTTAGGAGATTAAATAAATAGATAGACCTATGACACCTAATCAATCATCCATAAGGCATGAAATTATAGTGTCTACATTTACCCCTTTTTATGGAGTGGTATAGAATAATGTTTTGAGATAAAAAATATGAGAATTCCACTACCCCAAGTTAATGTGAGGAGTTATCCCCCCTAAAATTGAGATCCAATAGAGGATAAGGAGTGGGTGACAAGTTTGAAAAATGGAATAATAGATGTGACGAATAAATAATAGATGTGCTCCAATAATGTGGATACATAACATGAAGTATATGTTTTTGACTAACAATATGTAGGATAATATAGGAAGATATGACCCAAGGTAAATCTTGTAATAAAATACCATAACTATGAATAGTTGGGCTTAAATAAAGGCTAAATAAGAGAGAAATTGATAGGGTTAGATGAGTAAGGAATCCAATGTGCAATACGACATGCACACTACCTATAGACAATTATATTCAAAGAAGAATGCACTCTTAAGACCCATTGAAGGGAGATATCTAAAATAGTACACACCTTATGTAGGCTATGGGACCATCAAGGGGTAAAAATCCATAAACCTAAAATGGTATAAGTTAAATAATAGGGTAGATGTGGTAAGGGATGAAGATAAAGCTAGGGAGTAATGATGAATGTATGTGAAGTTCTAAGTAGTGCCAAAAAACACTGATTAACACAAATCCAAAATTAATCATCGATGATCTACCCAAATGACACCAATCCAAAATGGATCAGTGTCTATCCAAATTTAGGTATATAAGCAATTCTAACCTAGAAAATGTCTCATTTACTATTTGTGAGACCCAAATGATGCTTGAGAGATCAAACAACAAGAGTGAGACAAAATGATATGGAGGCTATCAATAATGAATTGAGACAACGATGATGCTCACAGGATGAGGTAGGTTGAATATTTTATTAAATTTTATAGTTTTATATTTTTTGAATTTTTAGGCCTTTGATAGTTAGGATAAGGATAGGATTATGAGAGGATGGTATTGGAGAATCAGCATTGATCCCCTTAGTGAAGTGGCATTGATTTATAGGGAATAAACATCATTTATCTTAGACAAAATAATGTTGATCTGTAAGGGATAAGCACCAACTAACACAAAAATGTGAAGGGCTTAAAATAGAGTCTAGGTTTAGGATAAGTTAGGTTTGTTTATTTAAAATATTTTAGGCTTATAAGGGATATTGGTGATAGACACGAGGGTTAATAAAGAGGAAAGATCAAGTTTCTTCCTTACTAGAGCGACTAAAATTTCAACTCAGTGATGATGAATGGGCCCATCTAGAGGCCATAAGATTGGGATGGGTGAATCACTATAGACACATACATCAAGACATGGTATTTTTGTGGATTTTGTGGAGCAATGGATATTACGACTGGGACCTTCTAGATATTGACGGGGGGATGACCATTGTAGAGGAGGACATATATTAGATTCTATAATTATTAGTGCAAGGAACACCCATAGTATAAGCATATGAGTAGGGCCAAGGAGAAGCCTTAACATACATATATGGTGATGATGTAGATGGTGTTAGTTTTATTACTAGTGGATTCACTTTTAAGCCTCTATACAGATATGATGTAGTGGGTAGAGGCATGCTCATGATGATGATGCTAGTGATATCTTGCTATGCACTCCCAAACTCAAGGGGAAGTATATTTCCATGGAGCCTGACTGGGGTTATTATAATTGTTACAACACCACACCATTTTTTCTTTGGCATCTACTTTATTGTCATAGATTTATAGGGAGCTCTGGGGTTGGAGGACTCAGAGGTGTTATAGACTAGATGTGATTGTCATTTTATAATTTTGGGCCTATAATCACATTAAGATTGTGTGGCTCACTGGTATCTAATGGATATGGTGGTATGATATAGACTATAGTGTGGCCTTCCTATAATATAAGGCCAAACTAGCATGGGGATTTATAAATGGCATTGTCATGGACCTTGATTAATACCAAGGGGTTTTATAGGGTTTGAGGGTTGAAAACATTATATGACAACCCTGTCTAAGATTTTTGATATGTCCTAGGGTGGAGGTGAAGCTTATAGGGATATGGAAGGAGCATTGGGTGATGGGGATGAGAATGGATTACCTATATTGCCTCTATTTTAGCCAAGTATGATGGTAGTTTGTGTTAGTGCAAGACATACCATGGACCCCACATGTATATAGGCAAAATGGCATAGAGTTGGAACTACCAAGATAGTCACTAGAGATGTCCTAGTAGAGTAAAAGTAGGTTCAATTAGGAAATGATGTGAAATATGTGGGGTACACTCCTATATATACAACATGGTATTCTAAGCAATGGGTAACACAATAGGATATGATGGTACATACACATCATGGAGGAGGGGACAAGGAGATGGAGGAGGCTAAGTATGAGGCTAAGGAGGATACTAAGGATAAGGAGGATGGGGGAAAGGATGGTGGAGAATAGGAGATAGAGGTAGAGGATATTGATGTAGTAGAGTCTACCATGGAGAGGGATATGCTAAAGGCATAGTGTGTTACCTTACAGGGATAGTTAGTTATGGCATAGGGGGCATTGACTATATTGAAAATAGAGTGAGACGCCCTTTAGACCTAATTAGATACTTTACATGTGGGGTTTGAATCATTTTAGATGAGTCATGACATGGTAGTGGAGGAATGATATTGGTACAAGGCTAAGAGGGTCACTCCAATGAGTAATGAGAGGGAGAGAATCCTTAGTATAGATTATTAGAGAGGTGGTAGGGCTAAGCATTAGATCAGTATGGACTATGATCATTAAGTTCTATAGGTATCTTGCCATGGATATGAGATATTATGAGTAGATAATTTTATATTATCTTCTAAGGACTCCACACTATGTTTTCCATATAGCCACATAGGGTAGGACCTCCAGGAACATGCACATAGGGTCAGTGAGCATGGGGAATGTCTCTCAGAGAAGAGATAGGGATTGGGATAGAGATACATATGGTGGTACAAATGGGGGTGGATACCTACCAATAATTCACTTGAGTATTTTATAGTTTACTTAGTAGCTCACACATGTACTTATATTTATTATACTAGTCAGAGAGCAATGGACATGTATACAAAGATGTTGATCTACATTGATCATTTTCTATATATGTTTCATGATTATGGATTATGTTATTGTTATGGATTTATGGATTAATATGCTTATGGATGTTCATGTATTATGATTACATATATGTTTACATTATATGGGTTATATGATTATAGGTTTAGATGATGTGATGGATTATAGTTGTTAGAGTTATGGATTTTTTTTATGGATTTATGGATTATGGATTATGGATGTATATGCTATGTGATTAGATATGGTATTTTACATGTGATGGATTTATATTTTAAAATGTTTATGGAGTATGGACATTATGGATTTGAATTAGATCATGTGATTATAGATTATTTTATTATGTAATTTATGACTTATGAATTATGATTATATTATGGTGTATGTACTTTTTATAGATGGATTAATCCTTAAAATGGTTATGATTAAATTAATATGGATGTGACCTTGATTATGTGAATATGGATTAAATGAGTTTGATTTAAAAAATGGTTTATGAATTATGGATATATATTTGATTATTTGATTATGGGTTATAGATTTGATGTGGTGTTATTATGGATTTAAAAATTTAAAATGTCTTAATTATGATTTGGATTATTATTATGGACTTTGGAGTACATTATGGATTATGATGAATATTTATGTATTATGATTATCATGGATACAATTTAGGAATTACTAATTCATGTTTATGGATTTGTGAATTAGGATGTTTTGCTAATATTATTTTCATTTACAATGGACCTATTGTTCATTATTGGCTTATACCATGACCCAAGAAAACCACTTGAAATGGATGCATGTGCAAACTTAACCAACTACTAATAAGAATCCTAATAACCTTAGGTCAACTAAGTTTAGGATCTTATTGTTTTGATTTTTGGATTTGATAGAAAGTGGATTCTAAGAAGAAGATATTTCCATCTTGTATACCCAAAACTAAGGGTTAAACCTAGAATATTTTTGTGTCAATCGATGTAGACTGATCAATGTAATAAGTCTACTAAATTAAATAAAGTTGATCAATGCAAGAAGCTTTCTTAGGATATTTTTATGCATGCTAGACATCCTTCGAGAGAGTAGTCTATATTTTGACATATGTTTTTTAAATAATATATCCTTTAAGGGACCAGTCTATGACTTTGATATTTTGTATATTTTTTAAAATTTTATGGATTTAGATAGTTTTCCTTTGAGGTAATAGTCTATTCATTTTGATTATCTTTTGTAGATGCTTTGTTTTTTTAACTTTTTTATCCTAGTATTATTACAAATTATACTTAGGTATCGTAGGATAATTTCCCAAAGCTTTGATACACAAGACAAAACACTTATTTTTAACATGAATTAGTGATAGGGAGGGATTTTAGGGAATAATGATTTGGAGATCCTTCCCATTATAGGTGAATTTTATCCATTTAGAGTATGTTATGAATAGAGATGGGGTATTCATATTTAAGGTTAAAAATAGGCAATGTTTTTTTATAAACACATGTCTCTGTATCATTATTTGGTATAGGAATAATATGGGTATGAAACCTAGAAAGTAAACTAGGTAGACCAAGGTTATTAAGATTTATTAATAGTAGAAAGGATATAGATACAATGCATTAAGAAGTTCTCATTCATATTTTCCATCAAGAGAGCCCAAATGATATGCCCCATATCCATACTTATGGGTGATGATATATGGTCTCAGACAATTCAAAGAAAAATTTCCCCTTTTACTTTTTCCCATAATAGTTACATGTTTATTTTATTTTAAGATAAGGTTTCCAATATTAAATTCATGTTCTTTAAAAAAAATTATAGGCACACTTAATTCATTCCTGATATACATGTAGATGGTTAAGGGAAGCTGAGAAATGCTAATCTAAGAGTTCAAACTGGGATAAATTTTCCTAATGGAAGTTGTAGACATCCAATTCCTAACACTATTTTCGTTGAAACTATCAATCTTACTTGAATTACACTCAAATCCACAATTTAGGCCAAAATTACTTAAATGTGCTAAATGGTTGGAAATTTTTATATATAAGTTCCGATTTAGGCTAATGTATCCATAAATACACAATACATTTTATGTGATTTCTAACTTTTGTCAAATCATTTTTATTCAAAATGAGGATTTCACATTTTGGTGCTCTAGAACACTCTTTTATTCTAATTCATAAGTACACATCACGTGCCTTTATTATTTTATGTCAGCAACATCCTAAATGGAATAATGGTCTATACATATCTAACATTTCATTATAATTCCTCTTGAGATAAATTATGACCTAGTAATATGACTTTCTCACCTTTTTGATTATTTGTGCACCAATTTACAAATAATTGTGATAAAATTGACTAATCTCACTTAGGAAAATTAAACCAAATTATGAGCTTAAGTAATAATTCCATGGATCAAATTAAATATTTATTTATTGGGAATTGATTCTGAATATCTACATCACTTAATGACATGATCAATGGGGTGGCATCCATAAGCCATAAATGCAACAAATATGAAGTTTATCGACACCCATGCCTAATTAATGCCTCTTCATCCCAAATATTTATGATGATATATATGGATTTATTATGAAAAATTAGATTAATTCATGGCCACACATCTCAATATTGAGAAGGATGGTCAGGGTTGATTTTGAACCATTTGAAAAATCTATAAATAGAAGGGCATAGAACATCATTTTTAAGATTAAATTATTTAAACATATAATGAAGGATTCTCTCCACAAGTCATTTATATAGTTTGATTATCATTATTTATTTTTAATAGGATAAATTCATTCTATAGTAATAAGTTTGATTTCATATCATGAGCCTAGATTATGCATGGTGATATTAAGATGATGGAAGAGTTTGGTATCCATTGTTGACAAAGACAAGAACACCAAATCAAGGGGAAACCGCATGCTTGGAGCTACTCTTGGATGGTGAAATCACTTGGTAAGGTAATATGAATATGTGCTTTCTTTCATTTGTTTCTTATTGTCATTTAAAAACCTTGTTGAATAAGCTGGCCTAGATTGTTATTTATTATGCATTTTTTTGTGTTTTTCATGACAAATGCTTGAACCAATTCTCTTTATAATCCAAAAATACATTTTGGCATGGCTGATGGGACCATATCATCCATTCAAGAAAGGAAGACATCTTTGAAATCTCATATTTTCATTAAAATCATTAAAATTTTATTTAACATCAATTTTTATGCTCATTTTCCCATGTTTTAAATAGTTTTTGTGCACATATAGGTCACATAGTGACCGACATCAATTTTAGGTGATTGACATCACTTAATGCTAATTGGTATCAATTGGGTTATAGGGGAAAATACATCTAAAATTTTAAATTTTTGAGATTTATTCAATTTTTTTTATCAAAATTGGATTTATAAGTCTTTGGTCTGAACATTTTATTGATCCAAAAGTTTAATTGTAGAGATTTTATTCTAAAACTTGAGCTAACAGGTATTTTTGATCATAATATTTTTGTCTTCAGGTTCATAGATGATAGGTATTGATTGGTTTTCAACCATCCATGGTTAAGATATGATCAACATCAGTCTTTTAGCAACCAACATTGGTCAATAGTGACTGATGTCAATCTCTATATTTTTGAAGAAACATAGACTCAAGAGAAACAAATCCAAAGTTGATTGTTTCATTTATAAATATGATTTAAAGCTAAACAAGACCCTCTAATTTTTATTTCACAACCTATGAGTAAAAGTGTTTATTTGAGCATAATTAAGTTTTTTTAACATTTTCTTTATTGTTTAAAAAGAATCAAGAACCTTCCCTTTGGTGTTTAAAAGGAAAATTGGATGGTTTATTTGAATGTTTTGAGGATGATTTTAAATTTTTTTTGTAAACTAAGGCCAAGGGTGCTAAAAAATTCACTTCACATTTCAATTTGGTGTTATAAAACTCAACTTTCACTTAGAATTTCAAATTTCTTAAAGTGGTTTTATGTAATTCATTTATCACATGATTTTTAGATTATTTGAACAAGAATAATTATGTGTGTATTCTCTTCCCCCATCCCCTATATGGAACTCAAGTGATCAAAAGTGCCTTTTCATTGAAATTATGATTTTATCCAAGGCATAAAAAGGAACTTCTCTAGGATTTCCCCAAAACCCATAGGGTTTGGGTGATCTAAAAATAACCCTAAAGCCTTTTTACTTAGATTTTATTTTATGCAATTTGGATTATGAGGGAATTGTCATTTCCTCTCGTGGGTTCTCTATGGAAGAATTGATCTAGGGATTCATCTCATGATAGTGTTTCAACCCTACTCCATGAAGGGGTATAAAAATTAGGGTACACATACTACTTGAGCCAGGGAGTTGAGTGGCTAAACTTGAGTTAAGTCTAGTCAACTAGGGGATTCCACTAAGTAGTCTATGGATAGAATCATCATGCAAAGGAATATACCCTTGCATGATATGTTGATCGGTATGAACTCAATTAATGTGTTGCATCTCTTATGTTAACCCCACTTGGGACCATCTAGATGGTCATAAATTATAAGTTTTAGAAAGACCTTCTTACCATGAAGTATTATTGGTGCAGGGTGCACCTAAAGGTCCATATCACTTTATTATCACTTGGAATTAAAGGGCTGTAAAATAATATACCAATTAATGTGAGTTTATTTTTGATAAACACTTAAAATTCTTTTTTATTTTATATATATATATATATATATATATATATATATATATATATCAACAACACAAAACAAACCTTATTAGATTAGGGCTTATGATGATTACTTAGCTGCATTTGTCTTTTGGTCTTAAATTACTTGGTATTGATTTGAGTCAAAACTTGCTTGTAAAAAAACATCATAACCAAACACATTGTCCACCAATTTCTTGAACAAGGGTGAATTATGATATCCAAGAGAAAATCAATCTTTGCCTTGTTCAAATTTGTCATCTTAAACATTATGTTTTGTCATATGATATAATTGGCATAGTTATGCTACCCAATTGAGTCAAAACCACTTGCCTAAAATCTTGAAGTCCTTCATTGATAGTTCAAATTCAAAATTTCACCTTTCTAAGTTCATAAGTTTAATGTGTTAATTGGGTTCACCATGTCCAATTGACTTGAGAGAACTTGGGATTAATTTCCCATATATATTGAAGGTCATTTATAGGCTCATCATCTATCTCACCATTTTGAACTTGGGTAATCAAGTCTATTTATCACACTCCAAGTTCTGAAACACATTTTATACTACCATTCCTATTACCATGTGGTGGCATTATGTTACCCATTTGGTTCTAGTTTTATACTTAGAAATTCTTGCATGTTTCTAAATTTTGAGTTTTTGGGTTCATATTGTCTCCTTAATCCGAAGGGGTTTTTTCTAGTTGCCTAGTAGTAACTTGTTGAAGTTAAATTAATTTTTAAAGTATTGACATATCTCAAAAGTTAATGTTTTAGTGTACTAGTTACACTATATGATTTTTTAGTTATCATACCCTCTTATAATTAATACAATTTTAGTCTACCCAAGGTTGAATAAAGTCTCTTTGGTACATAGTCACCTTGTTTAGAAAGGATAAAAACATATAACTTATTCTTACTTTTTCAAAATATTTCCAAATATAGTCAAATCTAGAGAACAACCTTTTTAGACATGACTCAAAAGTATACTTATAGTGGGGTTTCTTATGGCCCTAGGTATGAGGAAGAACATTACTATGATGGTCAAGACAATTCTATAGTTTTTGAAGACATTCCCACAACTGTAGGAGTTGAGGAAGACTTCTTAGAATATCAACCCCAAGAGGACAAAGATGAAGCCCTTCTAATATTTATAGAATCGGGTGATAGAGTACCTTTACATTTTCCTATGGAGTAATTTCACACCTTAGTTAGAGAAGGGGAACAATAAAAAGAACAAGGTTTTCAAAACATTGAAAAAAAACATACCTTCTTATTCTATCAAAGGAAAGGAAATAATTATAGACTCCAAACCAACTGATCAAGATCTTGTTAACAAGATTAAGAATATAATTCAATGATATGCATACCAACTTATCCTGAACTTGATAGACTCTTTAGTAGTTACATCAATTCAAAATGATGCTTCAAAGGAATAAGAAAATGTGGTTGAAACAACACAAAATCTAGTTAAGAACACAATAATGATAGATCAAGATGTCTCAATTGAGCAACCCAAATCCCAAGAGCTTCTGCAACATGGTTCACTAGACACTAAGCACACATTTTTTAATCATCAAGAACCTCTTGTTACTTTACAAAACTAAAGACCAAAACACTTGATATGCATTGAATAAATCATGTAAAACAATTTTGCTAGTTCATCTAAACCAACATGTATAATGGTGAATAGATAAAGAACTCCCCAAAATCAATAGAACATGGTTGATTCAAGGCAAAAAATTCTTAGGAATCGACCACTTATCTACTTGACTCATTGAGTAAACTGAAACCAAGTTGAGGATTGTAGGGTGTATATCCCAACCAAATCCATGCAACAATAGGGGCACATAACACATTAATAGAATTAACAGAGGTACATACCAACCCAACAACATCAATAGGGTCACATATCACCCTGATAGCAATAATAGGGGCACATTCCACCCCTAAAAAATTATGTTACACCCATGAATGTACCAAACATGAAAGAGCGGAACTCTATGAAAGAGATTGTGACATGATTGGAGATGAATAACATATTTAAAAAGTACAAATTTGATGAGATATGCCCATATCTATTTGATTTATCTATTATTCAAGTCCCCTTTCTATCTCATTTTGAGGCTCTCAAATTTATCAAATACAAAGGAAAGGGGGACCCTCATGAACACATTCAAGAATTTTTCATATTATGCCAAGAGGTTTCTTACAATAATGTCTACTTACTTTAATTGTGACTAAAAAGTTTAGAAGGGAAAACCTTAGATTGGCTACTTAAGTTACCCAAGGGATTGATTGTATATTGGAATGACTTATCTAAAAATTTCATCAACCATTTCTTGTACAACATTGAGCATAAATTGACCATTGTTGACATGTGCAAATCCAAACAACATGATGGAGAAATATGTGCTACATATTTATAGAGATGGAGAGCATTAGTAGGTCACTTTCAACATAATTTTATAGACAAATATTTGGTAGACATATTTTCATAAAACATACATCCTAATGTTATGCACAATCTATGAATTACTTTTGTTGACTAATTTGAGGAAATTATAGTCAAAGGGGTGCATATTGAGAAGGATATTATTGCCAAGGGCTTTGTCAATATTTTTTCACAAGGTCAAACTTAAAATCTAGCCCATTCTTTTAGTATAATAGTTACACCAAAAAAACCTAAGGGTTTTAACAAGAACATGAATGTGGTGGCAAAATCGCGTGACTAAAAAAAACATGTAAAATTGGTGCATGCCCTACCAAACTTAAATATACAATTATCTCCACCTAATCTACCACCCAATTTGTAAAGAAAACCTCCACAAAGGACATAATATAATCAATATAGAGTCTTTAACAAATTAGGAGAACCTGTTGAGATAGTATTCTAGAAGCTCATAGAAGCTAAACTAATTATATGGCTGGTACCAAGGCCATTTCCTCGAGATCAACCAAAACTAGATTGCTACAAGGAAAATGAATGGTGTAATTTAAATTATGTTATTAGACATAATATGTATCAATACATCTATTTGTGGCACTTAATCTAAGATATATTTGAGGGTGGTAAATTTGAGATCAAATTGGCCCTATAAGGCACCAATCAAGATATGGGAATCTATCAAGATCCATTTCCTCAACATAATTGACCATCACCAAGGAATAATCAGTAGAACCAAAGACAAAACTAGTGGTAGAATTAGAACCAAAATCAGTGTCAAAATCATAATTAGCATGATTGTAATTATGATCATAATACCCATACTAATAATTTCAACTATAATAACATGCCTTATGACTATAACAACACTATGGGATGAATTTTCATGCACCATATTACCACTATTATTGTCAAATCTTGTGAAACATCTCATACTCTTCATAGTACTAGACGCAATGTTATAAGGCCAACACACTCTCCCTCTAGTAATATCACATCGATTTCACATAATTTTGTTGTGAATCTATTTGCATGGGTTACTATTTATAGACAACATCCTTATTATAATTACAATGGATCATAATTGAGTTCAAATTTTAGTAATGTAACTAGATTATTGTGAGTTACCCTCTAAAGCCCTTCTCCTTCATCTTCTAATTATAATATCTCCTTTCTACCTCTAGGTTGTGTAGTCACAACTAGATGCTCATGAGTTACCTTTTAAGGCCCTTTTCCCTCTTATTTCATATAAACCAACATGAACATTATTCCTTTAGTTATGAATCCTAATATTTTGCCAACCAAGGCCAAGCCATATCATCCCAATGTTGAAGAGCCTTATAGTCTATTGAGCCAACTAAGCAAAACCCCTATGTAGATTTCCATTTTGGATCTCTTACATATGTCTAAAGTCCATAGAACTTTTCTAAACAACCTTTTACAAGAATCAAATATTCCAAAATATATAAATCATGAATAATTCCAAACACTAGTTAGACACTTGTCTTCATTTTGTCAGCTTACATTTGATAAAAAAGACATGTCTACCCTAGGTTAGAGCCATAACAACCCACTATTTATTGAAGTAATTATTAAATACATAAGATAAATTAGGTTCTTATAGATAATGATTCAGGATTAAACATAATGTCCCTCAAACTAGTACAAAGATTGGGCTATATTATGAAGTATATCTAGTCAAAGACGACCATGATAAAGGCTTACAACAATGCTAAAAGGGAATCTTCTGGTATTTGGTTACCAATCATTATTGGGTTTGTTTCCCACCACACATTATTTAATATTATGGACATTGAGATGAATTATAACATACTTCTTAGTCATCCATGGATCTATTATGTAGAGGTTATTCCATCCACATTGCATCAGTGCCCTAATTTTCCAATGATGGGATTAAGGTCACTATTCTTGTTGGTCAACAACCTTATTAGTGTTAGAAACATCTAAAGGATAAGTTCCAAAATTATAACTATTGTACAAGTTCTAAATTCATTACAAAGAATAAAAAATCAATAGTATCACATCCACCTCTATCTAATTATATCAACCTAAGTGACTTGGCTTCCACTTCAACTAATCTATTTCCCATAGCTCTTGTAAAATAGATTGTGATAGAAGATGTGGGCATTTCCACGTATTGTATTAAGTAAACCTTTCATGTTGCAAATTTTTCAAAGTTTCCTAAAACATTTGGTAATCTAAAACCTTCCAAGAACCCAAAAAAACCCAATTTGATCTAATAAACAAATAAAGAATAATGAAAACCACATGTGGTATTTATACCTACTACTTTACCAAAATAAGATTGAGAAGATTTTATAAAAGGAGATTGGTTATATGTTTATGGCATTGTTGATTGATTTCAAAATCCTAAATATTAAATCCCTAATCAGATCATGGATCATCTTGATTATATAAGGAGTGGCCTTGGCCCATGAGCCCAAGGAATCCTAGAACCTTTATCAGCTAGTATACCTAATCTAAATCATGGTCTCAAATTAATACCAATTGGGGGTGACCTCATTGCTTTTGATAGTGATTATTCTAAATCAACTAGTGATGAGACTTCTAGTAGTGATATAGGATCCCATTATAGCCTTTTTGATGATCTCATTGACTCATATCTATTTGATCAAAATTTTATTATGACCATAACACCTATTTATCCTATTAGAGCTTCCCTTACTAAAGAAATAACCCACTCCACTATTGGATCTTCCCTTAATAAATTAAAACCTCATTATTCCCTATGACTTTTCCATCTTGAATTCATTGATTAGGGCTAAAAAAAATTTGTCATACACCTTGATGAGTTTTAGAATGAAGAATCAATTGCACGATACATGGGATTATGAGATGGATTTCCCATAAGTGATCACAAACAAGGATTTGATTTTTCAATGGATTCTTCTACCTAATTTGGAGAGTAGACAAAAAAATTTAGTCATAAAAAAGATAAAACATTGATATATTCTAGTGAAAACCTCTTTGAGTTACATGTTGATCAGGGAAAAAGTAAACAAAAAGACAAGTCCTTGAGGGAAAACCTATATTAGGCACTCTCAGGTGGGAAACTTTTCTCTTCCCTCAGGACATAGAAGGTCTATCAATTCCTAGCTCTATGTCTAGTACAAGCATATATTCAAAACAACAACAAATGTTTGAGCATCTCATTCTTGACTTTTTAGAGGTTTTTTCTACTTAGGCATTACCTGAGATGGTAGATTCATATTAATCATATTATCTAGAGCTTTGGGAGGAAAATCAATAAACTATAGTAGAACAAGATGATCATGATCACACCTTGCCTACTATTCTTGAAGATGGATCCACAATTTTTGTAGAGAACATAGTTGAAGTGATCCTGAGAACATATGATGATCACAAAATTATTTATCTTAGATATTCCCTTATTGAATTATAATTTGAACAGATTATATCCATTTTGATGGATTTTATTGATATTTTTCATTGGGCATATTTAGACATGCCAATATTAGACCCACACTTAGTAATGCATCACCTTGTTATTCATCTAGATGACAAAATAGTTAAGAAAAAATTGAAAAAAATGCATCCATGCGTCACCCTCTTAGTAAAATATAAATTGGATAAGTTATTAGAGTAGGATTCATTAGACCATTGGACTAGTTTGAATGGATATCAAACATAGTTCTAGTTAGCAAGAAGCTGTAAGGTATATGTTTTTGTAAATATTTTAAAGATATCAACAAAGAATGCCTTAAAGATGGTTTTTCTCTTCCTAACATTGACGTGATTATTTATTATACTACTAGGTATGAGATGTTGACTCACATAGACGGATTTTATTGATACAATAAGATCAAGATAGCCTAAGAAGATAAATATTAGACTGTATTCACTAGTCTATGGGGAACATTCTATTACCAATTCATGCCATTTGGCTTAAAGAATATTGGAGCCACATATCAACATTCCATAAATTTCATCTTCCATGATATGACGTATGATATTATTCGAGACTATTTTCATGACATACTATCAAAATCAAGAACATGTGCTAGACATTATGATGTTCTATAAAGAATATTTGAGAGTCTTTGTGAATATAAAGTCTACCTAAATCCTAAGAAATGTGTATTTGGCATCACTTTAGGGAAATTACTAGGGTTTATTTTATGGAAAAGAGGGATTCAATTCAACCTTGATAAGGTTAAGGCTATTATTTAAATGCCTCCACCTTCAAATATTAAATAACTCCAAAGCCTACAAGGAAAGATCCTATCAATCCATAGGTTTATTTCTCAACTAGAAGATAAGTTTCACTCATTTACTTATCTCTTGAAGCAAGGGTTCATGTTTCAATGGGATAAAGATAGTTAGTTAGAATTTTCAAAGCTTAAGACACATTTGGCCAACTCACCAGTTTTGAGACTCCTAACACCTAGACAACCACTACTTCTTTACATATCAGCAATTGACCATGCACTAGGGGAAATTTTGGCCCAACATGATGATCAAGGTACATAAAATGCAATTTATTACTTAAGTTGCACACTAGTGGCTTATGAAAATAATTATACACCTATTGAGAAGGCATTTTTATTTATGGTGTTTGATTCCTAAAATATTTGACATTATATGTTGAACAATAAAACTATTATCATTGCCAAGGTGGATCCTCTCAAATTTTTATTATCCAAGGTAGCTATAAAAAAATGTATGGCTAAATGGTTCATGATCTTGAGTGAATTTGATGTTGACTATTAGAATCAAAATTATATCAATGGGTAAGTTATTGCTTATCAACTTTTAGAAGACCATATTATAGATACTCAACCACTCAAATTTAACTTTTTAGATGATTATATCATGATAGTGTAATAAATGCAACATGAACCTGAGTAATGGAAGCTTTATTTTGATTATTCCTTTACTTCTCTTGGATATAGATCCATCATATTATTGATTGAACCATAAGGGGATTTGATTCCCAAAGTGTTTCATATTAGTTCTCATTGTACCAAAAATATGGTTGAGTATGAGGCACTTATTGTAGGAATGTGTCTTGCCATTCAGTGGGACATTCAATACCTCATGGTCTTGGTGATTCCTAATTAATTATCAATCAAACCACTGATAAATATCAAACTAGAGATCATAATCTATTTCTTACAACCAAAACATGGATAATCTCAAGGTTCATTTCAAATCTCTAAGGTTTGAATAAGTATTAAGGGCTAGTAATAGATCTATCAAAGCAATGGCAACAATTGGGTTAATGATACAAATTAATGGTAGTGATAAAAAGTATCCATTTATAGTTGAGATTATTCTATAGCCTACACATATTATGCCATATTTATAAAGGTTATGAACCATTCATATTCCTAATCCCCCACCTAAACTACCTTGGTATCAAGAAAATTAGAGTTACTTCCATGATTATGTTGTTTCACCTAACCTATCCAATAACCAACAAAAACTATTCCATCACCATTTAGCTTGTTATATCCTCCTAGGAAATATACTTTATTATAAGGGTTATGATGGAACACTACTTCATTATTTATCTTTAGGAGAATCCAATCTAGTGTTGAAGGAGGTTCATGAAGGAATCTATGTGGCCCACACTAACGGTGTAAGATTATCCAAAAATCTCATTAAAATAGGCTATTATTGGACAAAAATGAAGACAAATGCTTGTAATTATGTAAGGAGGTGTGTTATTTATCAACAATATGGAAATTTGATACATTCACCTTCCTTACCACTATAGCTGATCATAACACCATGCCTATTTTCTATTTGGGGCCTCGATCTCATTAGGAAAATAAACCCAACATCCTCAAATGGCCATAAACACATTTTGAATTATATTGAGTACTTTACTAAGTGGATTGAGGAAATTATTCTCAATTACATTATGGAGAATCAAATATCCAAATTAATTCATAACCATATCATCTATCAATATGTCATCCTAACACGCATTATATCTAATAATGGTAGATCCTTTGTACATAGAGATGTAAAAGATCTTTGTGAAAAATTAAAGATCAAGCACAAAAAATCCACACCATATAACCCATAAGATAATGGACAAGTTGAGGAATCAAACAAGACCATTGTGACCATTTTAAATAATATTGTCAATGATGTTAGTTTTAATTGGCACTTGCAAATGTTTCCTACCCTTTAGACTTATCAAACTAGTCATTGAACCCCTACAGTAGTAACTTCATACTCCATTATTTATGGAACAAAATCTATTATAATAATTGTGATAGAGTTTCCTTCATTATGAATTTATTTATAGTATATTTAAGATGCTAAATAATACATATCCTTAAGGTTAAAATAACTATAACTTCTTATTGGTAAGCATTTGACTTCCCTAGAAAATTTGCAAGCCTATCAGAATAGATTACGAAGAAGCTACAACAAATGTATTCTCCATTGGGAGTTTGATATTAGTAATTTAGTTTTGAAAGAGAACGAAAAAAACATAAATTCTAAACACAATAAAAAAAGGTAAGTTCTAATATAATTGTTTGGGACCATATGTTATCATGGTGAACTATGGATCAGGGGTATATCAACTAGCTACTCTTAATGGTGAAGAACTTCCAAATCCCATGAACATTATGCATCTTAAGATGTTTTGTTCTTGAACAACTTTGAACCATTTTATATAAGACCCATTACTTAGGGGTATCTTATTCTAAATTATTTTACCATTTTATCCTTGACCATCCTCTCATCGACCATATTCTTTTAATCTACCCAAGACTATTCTTTCGAGAACCTTATTAATTTCATGACCTTGGATAGTGAAGGATTTAGGACCATTGGAAATTTTAACACATTTTATCCTACCATGGACCTTTCTCTTTTAAAACCATATTCATTACATATCATCCTGTTTTGGACCCCATTCATTCTAGACCATTCTCTTTGAGAACCATATTCTTTTTTATGTCTTGGGTTTGTTGTAACTTGAAATTTTTTATCCCTTGACCAATCATGATCTTGAATATGAATCATAAGCATTATTAACACATTTTACATGAGTTATACAAATTATATTATCTATGATGTTATTTTGTAGCTATGTAGGAAATGTCCACTTGTCTTGTTTATCTGGAGTCAACTCAGCCAACCCCTTCCTTTTCTTCTCTTCCCCCATTTCTTTTGAGTTGTTTCCCTATTATTTGGAAGTAACTTTGTGTCCTTGTCCTTTCTATGTTATTTTTGAAATTAATGCCTCTACTACACATGCTTGAATAATTATTTTTAAATTGTATTAACTTGGTTTTTGTTCATGTGTGTTTATTTGGGTTTTATCGGTGTTTTATTCTATTTTCTTATTATTTTATTGTGTTTTCTTACATCTTCATTTTATTTATTTCCTTTGGATATTTATTCTTGATTTTTTGTGTTCCTATTTGGTCTTGCTTCTTTTTTTTATTTTTCCAAGTACATCTTGATGGTCCATATGGATCTTTATTATTTATATCTTGATCACATGTTATTAAGTTGTTCTTGCTTTGTTTTTTAACCTTATTATTCCTATTTAAATCTTGATTTTTCATAATTTAATCTTAAGTTTGGATAATTTATATATATTTTTATTTGTATTCTCTTCTTTTTTTAAATTTGAATATTTGTAACTCTAGTTTTGATCATTTTTACCATTATCCTTAGTTATAGGTATTCACATTTGAATTAGCTTCATATAATTGAAATGCCATGTTATTATAATTCCTTATACTTATGATGCCTAATATATTTTTCTATATAAATCACTTTGTGATTTATATTCAAGTCTAAAATGTCAATATAGCTCTGATACATATCTCTCATGATTATCATGCATAAACTAGGATCAATAGGTTTAACACCTGACTCTATGCTTAGACGTACATATCTTGGTATACATCATGAGCCTCGTCAAACTTATGGTCATTTTTCATCATCCTCATTCCATTCTCTACAATTTTTTGGGTGAAATACATTGGCTTGATGTATTTTTAGACTATGTAGGTAGTGATTAGATACATGACATATCTTGGGTCAGATCAACTGCCTTCATTTCTCTTTTCATCTCTTTCATCACTTTGTGCATTCTTGTGTGGCTAGTTTTTTATGGATTTTTCATTTCCATTACACCATTTTATTTATGTTTATTCCCACTCATACTTAATATATATAATAGGTTATATACTTGATCTATTTCTTTCCAATTTTCCCATATTGAGGCACACCATTTAAGCCTATCGTATTAATCACATCAGCCCTATAGGGGAAAACCATTATTTATCAATGGTCAAAATCAGCCCTACTAGGGAAAAATTATTTATCATGATCATATATAATCTACATAGGAACCTTATTATTTCCCATCTTTGGAGATAACATTACCCTTTTATTATGATTCTAATCTCTCTACACTTTTACCCATGATGACAATATTTTAGTACGTAACTTGACTCAGGATTGATCATTTCCAAAGTACACATCTTGCATCCTAGTTTTGGGTGTATTAAAAGATTATTGCATATATTTTTCAATTGTATCCAAAGTGTTTTCAAAATTTAGGCATCCAATTCCTAACACCTTTTTTTTTGAAATTGTCAATCGTACTCGAATGGCACTCAAATGTACAATTTAGGCTAAAATCACTTAAACATGCCAAATGGTTGGATCTTATAATTTATAAATAATGATTTAGGATAATGTATTCCTAAATGGGGAAATGAATTTTATGTGATTGCTAACTTTTCTCAAATCATTTTGATTCAAAATGATGATTTCACATTTTGGTGCTTTAGATCACTCTTTTCTTCTAATTCATAAGTACACATCATGTGCCTTTATTATTTTATGTTGATAAAATCCTAAATGGGATAATTCTACATACACATCTAAAATTACCTTATAATTCCTCTTGAGTCAAATTATGACCAAGTAATATGACTTTCTACCTATTTTGGTTAATTGTGCACCAATTTCAAAAGAATTAGACTAAAATTGATTAATCTTACTTAGGAAAATTAAACCAAATTATGAGCATAAGTAAGAATTTCATAGAGAAAATTGAATATTTCTTTATTAGAAATTTAATTTGAATATATGCATCACCTAATGACCTGATCAATGGGGTGGTATCCATAATCCATAAATTTAATAAATATTAGGTTTATGATGACCCATGCCAAATTAATTCCTCTTCCTCCCAAATATTTATGATGATATTTATGGATTTATTATGAAAAATTATAATAATTAATGGCCACACGTCTCAATATTTGGATGGATGTTCATGTTTGATCCTAAACCATTTGAAAAATCTATAAATGGAAAGGCATATAACATCATTTTTAAGTTTAAATTATGTAAACTTATAATCCAAGATTATCTCCACAAGTCATTTGTGTAGTTTAATTATCATTTTTTATTTGAAATAGGATATCTTCATTTGATAGGCATATATTTTATTTCATATTATGATCCTGGATTATGCATGATGATCTTGAGATGATGGAGGAATTTGGAATCTATTGTTAACAAAGACAAAAGCACCAAATCAAGGGGAAAAACATATTTAGAGCCGCTTTTGGATGGTGAAATCACTTGGGAAGGTAATAGGAATATGTGCTTTCTTTCAATTTCTTCTTATTGTCATTTTCAAACCCCATTGAATATGTTGGCCTAGATTGTTAGTTCTTATACATTCTTTTGTTTTTTCATGAATAATACTTGAAATAATCCTCTTTGTAATCCAAAACTATAAAAGTCATCCTAAAAAATGACATCTTTCAAGGAGATGTGAAGGGAAGGAATCTAAAATTTGAAAGGAAGTAAAAATTTAGTACCATAGATAAGGAGAAAGGAGTATCACCTATAGGGGTTCAAGTACTAGTAAAATAATCCCATAAGGCAAAGGGAACATGAAGATTCCATTTTTTACTTACTTAATTAATGACATTGGTTAGTATTTCTACTAAAGTATTATTGGATGCCTTAGTCTATCCATTATATTTAGGATATTAAGTTGAGGAAGCACATAGATCAATGATAAAAAATAAAAGAGTTCCTAAACATTTTTATTCTTAAAAGATTTCTTGTTATCTGTGATGATCTTCTGAGGGATGCCAAAATTCCAAATGATATGTTGAGTAATGAAATCAATGATTTTATATTATTTGATCAAGTTAAGGGGGATATCTTCTACCAATTTAGTAAAATACTCAGTGGTGGTAATGATAAACTGTAATATTGGGAATATTTAGGATTGATTTGACCTATAAGGTTGAGCCCCCACTGGGAAAAAAGTTTAAAGTCTTGAGCTACCTACAATTCTTGGATAGGGACATGGGATAGGTTAGTGTGTTATTGAAATTTGATGTATTTATTAACATACTTGAAATATATCTAATTTAAGGTGGGCCAATAATATCCCAACTGTAAGATTCTCTTAGCAATGGTGCAGCCGTTAAAATGTCTTCCACATGACACATCATGATATTTATTGATAGAAAGGGTTGATTCATGACTATAGAGATTAAAAAGCAAGGATAACATTGAATAATTTATAATAAAAAACACCCCTAATATGATAAAATATGTTACTTGAGGTTAGATTGCTCATTTGCCATTTCTAGATAGATCTAAAGGAGTAATCTCCCTAGATACGTAATCAAATATTTGTACATACCAGAGATATGATGGATTTTCATCCACACTATGGATAGAGATAAGGTTAGTTTTGGTAAAATAAGGTTGATTAATCCTATGAATGAGGAAAAAAACCTTAGATTATTGAGATGAATATAGGATAAAGGATGCCAAGGAAGCCATAATATCTAAAAACTTGCTAGTTGATTAAGGAGTGGCTTGGATAACATAATGATCAAAGGTGGATAGAAAATAATTAGTTAAGGTCTTATACTTATAAATATTATAATTATTACACTAATATATTCCCTAATTTTATTAAACACAAGTTGGGAATCATCATAGATATTGAGTGTTTTAATACCCAAAAATAAACTAGTTTGGAGACCTATGATTAAAGCCTCATACTCTGCCATATGATTAGTATAGTCAAAATAAATTTTCAAACATAGAGGGATAGGTGTCACCCAAGATGGATTAGGATTATTCCATCTCCCCTACCATGATCACATTTAGATCCATCAAAGAAAAGAGTCATTTGATATAGCAAATCTAGTTGAGATATTGAGGCTATAGATTTATCTAGGAATTCATAGTTAACTAGTTGATTATCAGAAAGAAAAACCATTATCAAGTTAATTAGTAATGATTTGACCTTTAAATAAAATTTTATGGATAAAATATAGATCAAATTCTACCAAAAACATAAGCTATTTGGGCATTTTATGCTTTAGATAAAGCTTGGAGTGCATAACTTTTAAGGGATTAGTGTTCATGATGACATAGGTTTTATGATTAAGAAGATAATGTCATAGCTTAGTATTTATAAAGAATAGAACTAGGCATAAATTTTTGGTATGATCATAATGATTCTCATATTCTACAAGTGTGTGACTAAATATTAAACTAATTACTCTTTGTATTGCTCATCATAATGGGAAAGCATTGATCCAAGGGTGTGATCAATAGTGGAAATATATAATCAGCATGGTTATCATTATTTTGGAGGAGTGAGAATTTTTGGTAAGATAATACAATTATTAAGAGCTTTAAAATCTTTATAAAAACTAGAATCCCAATTAAAATAGATATCCTTCCTAAGAAGGTGATGGAATGATTAATAATGATTAGATAACTAGGAGATAAAATGATGGATAGATTGCAATTTACCTTATAAACTATAGATCTATCTAAGATTGGATGGGGGTGGATTTTTTGAAATGGATTTTATTTTGGTAGGGTTTACATCTATCCCATGGATGGAGATAATAAATCCTAGGATCTTACCATTTAATACTCCAAAAATGCATTTCTTATAATTTAGATAGATTTGATATTATATTAAGTGATTGAAGGTAACCTTTAAAATGGAAAGGTGATTTTTTATAACTTCAATTTACCAAGGTCATACACATAATCTTCCATAATTTTATGGATGACAGCATGGAAGATTTAGGTCTTGGCTCTTTAATAGGTGGATCCTATATTCTTTAAGTTAAAAGGCATAACTCGATAGTAGAAAGTCCCCTAGGGAGTAATAAATGAAGTCTTATGTTGCTCCTTTAGTGAAATAAGGATATGATTATATCTAAAGAAACCATATATTAGAGACAAAATTTCACGACTAGTGGTTAAATATACTAACTAGTTGATATTAGGGTCAGGGAAATCATCTTTTGGATAAGTGAGATTAAGGTCTCAAAAGGTAGTACAAAGGTGAAGCCACCCCATAAGCTTTGTTATAAGGATGATGTTATTTTTTATTAAGGGTAATCAATGGGTTGGATAAAATTAATAGATAAGAGGCATTTTAGCTCTTATTTAACCAAGATTGCAATGTGAGGATGCATCTTTTAGGGCTTTTACTTGATAGGATTAGCATAGAGGAATGTGATGATATTATGGATGTCGATTGTAAGATTGATACCAGGCATATTACTATAGGACCAACTAAATACTTCACTATGCCTTATTTGAAATGTAGTGAAATCTTGGTATTCCTTGAGATCTAAGGATTTATTAACTTTAATTGTGCATGAAGCCTAATGAGATCTTATGTTAATGTTAATCATGGATTTATTAAGGAGACTAGAGGTTTTTAATATAAGGTATTTACATCGATGGGAGTTCTCCACACATAAATTAGTTAAGATAGATTGATCATCCTAGCATTGAAGAATAAGGATGGTGGAATAATCCTACCTGATCATGTCTAAGTAGGATAGAGAAATGTTTCAAACCTATCCATCACGATGATATATGAGATGTTCTATAGTAATATCATTGACTAAAAAAGAGTTTGGAGTAATAGATATGATGTCATTAATTGAGTAAGAGGTTCTAGATGGTGGGGATGGGGTATTTTCTTTAGGGATGGGAAGGAGAGTAACCTTTAGGGTGGATTTGTGTTTTCCACTAAAACCAAGTTCATGTTTTTCATGGGGTTTTATAAAATCACCCAATTCAACCTCATGTTGGTCCTATTCATAACGTCCTATGCTAAAACATTTACAGGCACACCATTTTAAGTATATCTCTATGAAATGGGGTTTACTGAGAAACAAAAAGTTTGATGTAAATGGTTTAGCATGAATTTGGTTATAAAGCCCTGAGGAAGGTTGATCAATTTCTCTATAGATCAGATGGGTGCCAAGGAAAGGTGGACCAAAGGGAATAATTTCCCCCAAATTTGGACAATAAGCCTAATATTAATTTAGATGTCCATATTCTTATTGAGTGGGGAGAGTATTAAGTGTCAATAACTAGTACTCTCTAATTGACAATTGTTAGAATATAGAATCAATAGACTCTTTACGAATTCTTGACATAAGGATCATTGTGCTAGTTGTTGTCTCATTGGATGAGGATGGGGTAGTGCTTTGTAGTAGTATTAAGACATCATTGGGGTGGAAGGTAAGGTTAAAATATTTAAATAGATGGGTATTAATGGGGATGTTGTGTATTTTACCTTCCTATTCAAAATCAATGCATCGATGCAAGGTAGATAGGATGAAGTGCATAAAATATATCTGGGGATGTCCAAATAAAATGTTGTACTAAAAATCCCCTTTAATTACATATAATGATTCAGGGAGAACACATGTGCCTACCTAAATGTCAAATACTACCACTCCTAATTTAAGGGTAATGATATCATTAAAGGATAATAAAATGGTAGGGGATTGGATGACAACTATCTTAGATAGATGTAGTTGTTTAAACATGTGATAGGAGATGATATTTATATTAGTGCCATTCTTGATCATTAATATTTTAATTTGAGTTTGGTAAATTTGGGTAGTGATAAATAATGTAGGATCTTGGTCATATGGTTATAAGGGAGGTATTTTTTAAGCATGAAATGTTATGGATAAGGGTTTTTGAAGTGAGGAAATGAAAACTAACAAAGGTTAGGGTTTATCATCTTGTATCCTAGTGGCCCATAAGGCTTCTATCATGGCTTTGTGGTGCTTTGGATAATTCTATACAAGTTCATATAGTAAGATCCTAACTAGAAGATGATGAAACTATTTTAGAATAGAGATCTATATGAGCTATGAAGCATTGTTATTTTGGGCTTTTCCTAAAATAGACACTTTAGGTTTAGGAGCAATCACTATTGGACTATTCATGGTATGTGTTGACGCAGTGGATTGCACCTACGGTAGGAGGCCGAGCTCTTGCCTTCCACATGTCAATATGGAAACTCCCCTCTCACCTATGGGACTGGTGAAGCTGGAGGGGAGAGTCTCTAGGTAAGGGCTAGCTCCTTTTGATGCATATGAGTTGTTCCAATAAGTGCTAATACAGGTATATAAATATATAATGGGGGGGTGAAAAGGGAGAAGGAATATAGGAAAATAAAACCTACTCTAAATGGGGTGATGCACCAAATGATTCGACCTACTCACACTCACACTTGAAGCTAGATAAACACATACGTACACTTCAAACTAGCAGAAGGACCAGGTTGTAGGAAACTTAACAGGGAGGCTTTAATGCAACACATAGAAAAGATAGACTGACCATAGGTGCTATGGAAGGGACACACTATATAGTATATTCTTTCTATCTCTATGCTTCCAAGTACAGCTCTTCTTGTCACCTATAGGAATGACACCTTGTAGACACCAAGTGTGTTGGTTTTAAACCTATGGAAGCATTAAGGAGCAATGACTAAACACAACACTAACACTCAGATGCACACAAAGATATCTAACCAGAATAGAGGTAAAAATTCACTTATTGATTTCAGGTGAAAATTTTCTAGAGTTTCACCTTACAAATATGAAAGATACCCTTTTCAAATGACAAGTATACAATATATAGAGGAAGGAAGCAGGCCTTTTGGTGCCCCTTTTTATAAATAACCCATGTACACTCTGATCATTGGGAAGAGAAAGCTACTTAAACATCAATGAGAAATTATGAGCCACACTATTTGTCTGCTTGCAAGACCACTCCTTCAAGGCAATTACGTGGCTTGTCTACTCATTAATGCAAAATGAAGAAAAATGGGTTCCACCGTTAGCCATTTACACCTCCTAATGATCAATTCATAGACACTGTATCACCTATCAGAGTAACTTCTTGAATCAGCACCTCCCTTCACCACTTGGACTATTTGTATGTTCCTACACTTGGCACTTTTCTCTCTTTATTCTCTAGGCTCCTTGTCTTCTTCCTATTTTGTCTTCTTCTAGCTCCTTCAACCCTCAAGGCTATCTTCTGGCCAGTTGCTATGTTCCTTGGGCTCATCTTTGGTTGGTGCTTAGGAAATTTAAAATCAAATAGTTATTTCACCATCTTAAATTTGGCATCCGTGTACCCGTCGTCATTTGAAAAATAATGGCTAGTCCATCTTCTTAAAGTTGATGGCTTTTGGGATGTCACTGTCCTTGGAAAATTCCTTTGGGCCTTTTCTATAGGCTTTTTGCTTCAAGCTTTTTACTCTACGCCTTTTCCCGCATACAAAAAGTCCATGAGAATCAGCCACTTTGATTTCCTCAGGTCCTTTCTTAATGCTGGTGGCCTTCCTTCGAATTCCTTCAGACAAAAGTCTGAAAGAATTCCAAGCCTTAAGAATTTTTGTGCATTCCATGAAGACCTTCAATTATCTTCGAAGTGCTTCCTACCCTTTGCAAGGGCTTTTGAACCCAAAACTACCCTCCACAACGACACTCATTCTTTATCCTTTTGGGACACTCCTTTGAACCACCCAATTAAACTAAGTCATTAAACCAACTGAATGAACCAAAAATGGTTCAATGGTTCAACAGTTCAACACTCTGTGCCACTCCTTTGTTACACCAAGCCTTTGAAGTATTCACTTGAACCAAGGCATTACACCAATCCATTGAATCAGATCAATGGTTCAAACAATTGCTGAACCAAGGCACCAAAATGTTTGATTGAACCTACCAATGAACTTACCGATGAACTGACTGAGTGAACTGAATGTTTGAACCATCTGATGAACCAAGTGATGAACTTGTGCTTTGAACCAAAGCATTGAACTAAGTGATTGAACCAAGCAATGAACTTGAACTTTGAACCGAAGTGTTGAACTTGAGCGTTGAACTAGTTCAATGGTTCAAAGGTGCTAACTCTTTGAAAGATTATGTCGTTGAACCACTTTAAGCTCACTTTCCTTATGAATTTCTTTAGACAAGAGTCTGAAGAAGCTTTGTAAAACCTTGCACTCTCTGAACTGGTTCTTCATCTTCCAAAATATTACACCTACAGAGTTTGTATAAAATCTCACTGTTGAGTCCATAGAAACCCAAGCCCTATAGATTCCATAGAAAATCAAGCCTTATAGAGTTCAAAGAAATAGACTTGTAGAGTCCATAAAAATAGACCTATAAAGTCTATAAAAATAGACTTCTAGAGTCTATAGAAATAGACCTATAGAGTCCATAGAAATAGACCTACATGGTCTGTAGAAATAACTTAGACTTGTGCAAAATTAAAAAAAAAAAATGAATTGGCCTAAAATAATAGAGGAAGAAGGGGACTAATTTTTTCGCCTGTTAGACCAAAAAATGGTCAATAAATTAGTGATTCCTAAGGGAAGCATGCCTGTTATGCCTAGAAGCTAGTTGCCTCAAAATCCATTAGGCATGGGGTCAAATTATAACTTAAAGATCAACAATAACTTTAATAAATTCTAGAACCAATCATGAAGATTTACCTCAAAAGGAAAAATAAAACACACACAAAGCTCAAAAAACTACTAACATGTGTAGAAAGCACTTAGGGAAAATAGGAGAAAATCAAGGGAAATATATACATGATGGAAAAAGGGCTCAGTGGTAATGCTTAAGATATATCCCATTAACTAGGATATACAGTTCTTCACCATCCAACCTAGAGAGTTGGAATGCATTATGCTACTTGCACTAAGTGATTATGTATGGGCCACTCCATAGGGCATCAAACTTTTCATTCTTTCTAGGCTTAGCTTGGTCTTCATCCCATTTTAAGATAATGTCTCCTTCAAATAAACCTTTTGATGAAGATTTCTTGTCAAAGTGTCTCTTCACTTGATGTTGGCATCTGGTCATAGAAGCCATAACTTGGTCCCTTATCTCTTGGAGTTCCATCAGCTCACATAGCCTAACCTCCATGCTCTTTCCTTCTTCTAATTGTAGTTGGTGAGTGAGGTCCAAGGTTGGAAACTTGAGTGAAATAGGGAGCCTAGCTTCCCTTCCATAGATGAGTGTGTATGGCGAGTTGCCAATTTCCCTCTTTGGGGTGACCCTATCCACCCACAGGGTTGTTTTCAAATTGGCATGCCAAGTCCTCTAATTTTCCTCCATGGTTCACTTGATGATCTTGATCAGGTTCTTATTTGTAGAATCAGCCAGTCCATTCCACTATGGGTAGTAATTGGATGAAGTGCTGAGATATATACCATATCTCAGTGCCCATTCACTTGTTTTGTTTCCCAAAAAAGTTAATGCATTATCTGAGATTATGGTTGCTAGAACCCCAAACATTATCACTAGGTCCTCATAAAAACCTAGGACCACACTTTCATTTTCCTCCTTTAGAGCAATAGCCTCTACCCATCTTATGAAATAATCCATGGTGGTTAGGACCCACTTGTGTCCAGTACTGGAGGGAGGATTAATCATCCCTATGAAGTCTAGGCCCCATTACATGAATGACTGCTCCACTTGAATAGGATGTAAAGGCATGATAGCTAACTATTTCTTCCCATCAAAAAGTGTGCACTTCTGGCACTTTTATACCTAGGCATGGGTGTCCCTAAAAATAGTAGGCCAAAAATAGCCAACACTCATTATTCTTGTTACAGTAGCCCTAGGAGCAAAATGACCACCAGCTAGACCATCACAAAACTTAGACATCACCCTATCATCCTAACTTGAGTCCAAGCATCTTAAAAAGACTCCTGAGTGATCACTCCTGAATAGCACTCCATCAATTTGGGCATAAGGGAGACATTGGAGTCTAAAAAACCTTCTCTTGGTCATGTCAAGTGAGTGTGGGCACCCACCAGTGAGAAGGAAATGCCTCACGTCTGATGTCCAATCCTTCATGATAGTTAGTTCTTCTACTGTAGCTACATCAAGGATCAGCAGAATGTCTTCCTTTTGCTACTTAAAGTCTGTAGTGAGGTGTTCGTATAGGCCTCTCCCTCTTACCAATTTGGTAATCTTGATATCTACATCATATTCCATCACCTTAGTGATCTACCCTACTCTCTTCTCATTTAGGTCTTAGTTGACCAAGAAATCTTTGATGCTAAGATATGGAACCATGAGGTGGATTTTGCTATTGGACAACATGTGTCTAAATTTCTTCAAACTCTGTATGACTGCCAAGACTTGATTTTCCACATATGTGTATCTGACTTCAAAATGTTTTAGGCCTTGGCTAAAAAATGCAATTGGTTGCTCAAGGTTATCATCACTTGCTTAGGTAAGCATGGAAAATATTACCTCTTCATTGTTGAAGGTGTAGAGGTTGAAATCTTTGGTGAAGTCAGGGTTGATCAAAGTAGGAGCCTGGGCTATGACCTACTTGATTTCTTCAAAATTGTATTTTCTCTATGCTATCCATGTGAACTCCTCACCCTTCCTTAGCATAGAGGTTAATGGCTTGACCATCTCCACAAAATTAGGGATAAATCTCCATATGAAATTTATCTTACCAAAGAAGCTTTGTAGGCCTTTCTTGTGCTTAGGTAAGGGCAGCTCCAGGATGGAATGAACTCTCTCTGGATCAATAGCTAAACCCTCTGAAGAAATAATGTGACCAAGGAGCTTCCCCTCATGGAAAACAAATATGCACTTCTTAGGATTGAGAGAGATACCAAAGTCTCTACACCTCTCAAATATTTGCCTTAGGTGTTTCATGTGTTGGCTCAATTCCTTGGAGAAAACTGTCACATCATCAAGATATACCAGCACAGTCTTATTTATCAAGCCCTGAAAGGCCATGTCCATAGCTCATTGGAAGGTGGAACCAGAATTAGATAGTCCAAAAGGCATTTTACATATAGGCAAATGTTCCCCACTTGGTTGTGAAGGATGTCTTGTGCTGGTCACAGTCTTGCACCAAAATTTGGTTATATCCTGAATACCCATCTAGGAGGGAGAAATGCTCACTACCTGTCACCATCTGAAGGATCTACTCCATGCTTGGGAGAGGATAATAGTCTTTCAAAGAGACTCTATTAAGGTCTCTAAAATCAACACATAGTCTGATCTCCCCATTCTTTTTTCAAACAAGAACAAGATTTGCCAGCTAAGAAGAGTGTTTGATTGGAAATATTATCTTGGACTCAATCAGCTTGGTGAGTTATTTCTACATGAGAGGTTCAATCATTGGGTTAACAGGCCTCTACTTCTACTTGATTGGCTTGGTGCCTTCTTCTAGCTCAATGGTATGCTAGGCAAAACTTTGGTCAAAGCCCTTCAAATCAATATAATCCCAAGTGAAGATATCAGCAAATTCTTGGCACAACAAGATGAAGGCCTACCTTTCCTAGTCCATGCACACTTTTCCAAGTGAAAGCAACTTATCCTTAAATATTTCCACCTTCTCATGGTGCTCCTTCTTTGTTGCAATGCACACCTTATCACTTCTCAACTAGTCATCTCCATTGAAGATACTCTCTAGAGTGACCAAACCTTTGGGGAGCTTATTATTCTTTAGCTGAACAATTTGGCTGCCATATTGCTACTGTATCTTTGCCTAGTTTTTTGCAAGAAAATTTGGCTTCTTCTTATAGGAAGAGAGCTATTTTCTGATCACTATTGAAAACTTGCCAGTTGGTGATGTTGTTAGGTACAGAGGGCCGGATCACTACTTTCAAGTGATGTGAGTTATGGTCTCAACCTATTTCTTGAGGAATATCAAACTGGGCACCAACTACTACCAGGCTATCTTCTTGCTTGTTCCATTCTCTAGGAATGGAGGTAATATTGAAAGCAAAGAAATTTTCCACTAAGTCTAATACCCTATGTTTGTAAGACTTCAATAGAGAATTCTTCATCAAATTCTAGCCTCTTACCTAGTTGACAATCAGCTCGCTATCACCAAACACTTAAAGCTCTTTGATTCCTCTTTTCCTCACCCATTCCAAATTGTGGATGAGGGATTCATATTATACAACATTGCATGTGTAGGAAAATTAGAACTGAAAGGCTAAAAAGTACCTCTCTTTTGAAGGAGAGACCAACACCGCTCCACCACCAGCTCCCAACTTACTCTTTGAACCGTCAAAGAATAGCTACCATAGACCTGAGCTTTCTTAGCTAGCTTTCATCAGATTTGGTACAAAATTACCCTCCTCATGCATGAAATAAATTCCAAGGCCTACCTCTTCTATGAATTTGTAAGGATCATGCTTGAAGTTGTCACTTCCCCATTCATCTAAGAGCAGGTCTGCAACTCCTTCAAGGGCAGAGGATGGAGACTGATTTACTTGGAACTCTTCTTGGTCAATGATGGTGTAGCTGACATTTACTACCTTTAGTGAGTAAGGTTCCATATGATCTCTATGGAGTGGTTTTGATTCAATATTGACTTTAGTCCCATACTTGGTTCTAAAAACTAGATAAGACCAATTTGATGCCAAGTAGCCACCTATCTTGGATGTAAAATCCCTGGATAAGCAGATGGCAAAGTAAGGAGGGACATCTTCCACTACCATGTCATGAGGAACTAAGAAAGTTGAGCAAACATGTAGCATCAAGCTCAAACCTCTTACCACCCTAATTGTCTTTGTTAGGGTTCCATCTAGCTGTAGGACTCCCTTGGTCATTTCTTCATATTTTAAGCCCAGCTTGTCGGCTATGCATTTGGGCATCATTGAGGTGCTTGCTCTACTATCAATGATGCAATTGTGCACCAAGAAATCTCCTATGACCAAGGACACATAAAAGAGAGGAACCTTTTCTTCTTTCTAGGCCTGACTTGAGGTGGAAGGTTGTCCATTCATCATCAAAACATTATCAACATTTTTTGGGACAACGTGTTCATCTAACTCATGCAATTCCTTTTGTAGCATGTCTTTTTGCCTTGGTATTGATAGTGAATCCCATAAGGAGATGTTCATGTGCAGCTTCTTCATCTAGTCAACCACATTGACTTGAGGGTTGCCTTCTTTCAAAATTTCTTTAGAATTATTTATAGCCTTAGGTGTAGGTTGAGGAGCTAAAGGTACAACAACGATCTAAAACTTGGGACTTTTTGATTTGCATGTGATGAAGAAGGTGTTGCTAACATTTGGGTGGTAGCCTAAGTTTCTTCCATTGCTCTCCTTTTGAATCTTGTGTTGGCTACAACATAGTTTGCCTGATTGTCTGTAGCACCCACATAATTGATTGAATAGAATTCTCCTTCTAGATGATTCATGAGGGTAGAATCAGGCTGGGCCTGACTGCTACTCGTGTTGGGTTGCATTGGAGCCTCAAAGACTTGGGAATGGGTGGTTGCCTAATTGTCTTATACATTTGGGTAATAACCCATCATTTCATTTGCATAAATAGCCTACTCTTGACCATATCCCATGGTTAAACAACTTGGTTGTTCCTGCACTAGATTATTTTGAATGGGTACCATGACCTTAGATGATGAAGGGGCAACTGGGTTGTAGCCTTGAAAGGGTCTAGTTCTAAGTAAGCTAACCCTATCCTTGATTGTAATTTTAGAAAGGGGGTTTAAGAGCTTGACCATACTACTAGTATCCTTAGTTTGATTAGTTACTTTGAGCTTGTTTCCTTTTAAGATCCATAAGTTCATTTGACATACTTTGCCAAAGACTCTTAACTTCATGAAGTTCATTGGATGGAGTAGCAACTAGATTTTATATGCTAGGCAGAAATGCTAAGGTGGGAGCAGCAGTCTGGATTAGAGGCATAATTTCAAGGAAAAGTGGCATATGGGGCCTAGGAGCTATCTTCCCAGCTTGCACTAATATTTTTTTAGCTGCTATGGCTATGTTATAGGTGGCATGCAGCACATGTCCTCCCATGGATTATATCATAACAGTGATATCACTATTCAATGCTCTTAAGTAATACAAGAAATCATAACTAAGAGTAGGTTTTACCAGAATGGGGATTTTATCCCATGTCTTCTAAAATTGAGCATTGAAATCTTGCATGTATTCTTGTGGGGCTCTTTTCATGGTAGTTAACTACTTAGCAAGTGAGAGGTGGTCACTTTTTTCTCTAAAACGGTTCATCAAGTGAGTGCCCAATTCATTCTAGGAATTGATTGAATTTATAGTCAAAGTCCCATACTAGTAAAGAGATTTACCCTTGAGAGATAATGCCAGTAATTTGATTGCAATATTTTCCTTAGTGACATTGTGAATATTATAGAGGTTAACAATATTTATGATGTGTTCAATGACTGTGATGGGCCCCTCTCCATCAAAAGAAGGCACACTTTTAAGGGCTACTCCTAGAATTAGGTCATAATGTTGGAGATTCAATGGACTCTGACCACAAAAAGTCACAAAGGGAAGTGTCATAACTATGATGGGATGTAACTGCGGCCTTGTTGCATATGTGTTCTTTACAATAGGTTTGGGAAGGTGGTTTGTTGAATAAGGATGGGTCATCTCAAACAATAGTCTTTTGCTGAGTTTAAAGGCAACTCAATGAAGTCAAAAGGAACACCCTTAGAAGCAAACTATGTGGTGACTTTAGGCATAGAAAGTCATACTGGTCTTTGATTAGAAAATGAAGTTCTTACTAGTGGAGTTGCCAGATGCTGAAAATAGTTGATTTGCTGTAACAAGACCAGCATCAATCTTGAAACTTTACTGAGTGTAAAATTGTGTCCCACTAGGTGTGCCAAAAACTATTGACATAGTGGATTGCACCTGGGGTATGAGGATGAGCTCCTGCCTTCCACACATCAAAATGGAAACTCCCCTCTCACTTGTGGGACTAGTGAAGCTGGAAGGGAGAGTCTCTAGGTAAGGTCTAGCTCCCTTTGATGCATCTAAGTTGTTCTAATAAGTGCTAATATAGGTATATAAATATATAATGGGGGGTGAAAAAGGAAAAGGATTATAGGAAAATAGAACCTACTCTAAAGGGGGTGATGCACCAAATGATTCAACCTACTCACACTCACACTTGAAGCCAGACAAACACATACGTACACTTCAAACTAGTAGAAGGACCAGGCTGCAAGAAATTTAATAGGGAGGCTTTAATGGAATACACAAAAAACATAGACTCACCATAGGTGATGTGAAAGGGACACATTGTATAGTAGATTCTTTCTATCTCTGCACTTCTAGGTACAACTCTTCTTGTCACCTATAGGAATGACACCTTGTATACACTAGGTGTGTTGGTGTCAAACCTATGGAAGCATTAAGGAGCAATGAATAAACACATAACTAACACTCAGACACACACAGAGATATCTATCCAGAATAGAGGTAAAAATGTCTTTATTGATTTCACGTGAAAATTTTCCAGGGCTTTGCCTTACAAATGTGAAAGATACCCTTTTCAAATGATAAGTCTACAATATATAGAGGAAGGAAGGAGGCCTTTTGGCACCCCTTTTTACAAATGAACCATGTGCGATCCAATCATTGGGAAGAGTAAGCTGCTTAAACATCAATGAGAAATTATGAGCCTCGCCATTTGTCTGCTTGCAAGACCATTCCTTTAAGGCAATTACGTGGTTTGTCTTCTCATTAATGTGAAATGAATAAAAATGGGTGGCCCCATTAGCCATTTGCACCTCATAATGATCAATTCACAAATACTTTATCACTTGCTAGAGTAACTTCTTAAATCAGTGCCTCCCTTTGCCCCTTGGACTATCTGCCTATTCCTACACTTGGCACTTTTCTCTCTTTGTTCTTTGGGCTCTTTTTCTTCTTCCTATTTTGTCTTCTTCTAGCTCCTTCAGCCCTCAAGGCTATCTTCTAGTGGGTCATTGCATTCTTTAGACTCATCTTTGGTTGGTGCTTAGGCAATCTAAAAGCAAATAGATATTTCACTATCTTAAAGTTGACATCCGCACACCCATCATCATTTGAAAAACAATGGCTAATCCATCTTCTTAAAGTTGACAACTTTCAGGACGTCACCATCCTTGGTGAATTCCTTCAAGCCTTTTCTATGGGATTTTTTGCTTTAGGCTTTTTGGTTCAAGCCTTTTCCCATGAACAAAAGGTCCATGAGAATTGGCTGCTTTGACTTCCCTGGTTCCTTTCTTTAGGTTAGCAACCTTCCTCCAAATTCCTTTGGACTTTTGTTCGAAGAAATTCCTTCAGAAAAAAAGTCTAAAAAAATTCTAAGCCTTAATACTTTTTGCGCATTCCTTGAAGACCTTTGACTATCTTCGAAGTGCTCCCTACCCTCCGCAAGGGCTTTTGAACTCAAAATTGCCCTCTGTAAGGGCACTCATTCTTTAGCCTTTTGGGATGCTCCTTTGAACTGCACGATTAAACTAAGCCATTGAACTGACTGATTGAACCAAAAATGGTTCAACGATTCAATAGTTCAACACTACGTGCCACTCCTTTATTGCACCAATATTTTGAACCATTCACTTGAACCAAGGTGTTAAACCAATCCATTAAACTGGTTCAGTGGTTTAAACAATTATTGAACCAAGGCACTGAAATGTTTGATTGAACCTGATTATGAACTTGTGAATGAACTGACTGAGTGAGCCAAATGTTTGAACCATCCAGTGAACCAAATGATGAACTTGAGCTTTGAACCAAAGCATTGAACTAAGTGATTGAACCAAGCGATGAACTTAAACTTTGAACCAAAGCATTGAACTTGAGCGATGAACTTGAACTTTGAACCAAAGCATTGAACTTGCATGATGAACTTGAGCATTGAACCGGTTCAATGGTTCAAAGGTGCTAACTCTTTGAAAGATTATGCCATTGAACCACTTTAAGCTCACTTTCCTTATGAATTTATTCGAACAAGAGTCTAATAAGCTTTGTAAAACCTTGCACTCTCTGAACTAGTTCTTCATCTGCCAAAAGATTACACCTATAGAGTTCATAGAAAATCTCATTGTTGAGTTCATAGAAACCCAGGCCCTGTAGAGTCCATAGAAAATCAAGCCCTACAGAGTCTGTATAAATAGACCTATAGAGTCCATAGAAATAGACCTACAGAGTTTGTAGAAATATCCTAGACTTGTGCAAAATCAATTAAAAAAATGAATTGGCCTAAAATAGCAGAGGAAGAACGAGACTGATTTTTTTGCCTGTTAGACCAAAAAATGTTCAATAGTATGAGTTGGCTCTTTGGTATTCATCACTTTAGTTTCTTTATGATTATGGGTCTTATGACTCTGAACCTAGGATTGTGTATCTATATGAACTACATCTATATGTAATAAATGGGACTTAAATATGCTGTCAGAATCATCCACATCTAGATGGAAATATTGATACTAGGCTCTAGCAGAGGTTTTATCCTCTTTTATAGCTCATTCTAATATTCTTGGTGGTAATGTGTTACTTCATGAGGTGGATGTAACCCTTATAGTTTATCTGTGGGTATGGTCATGATCTAATTATTATACTAAAAGATCATATTCTTATAATAAATTTTAGACTATGGCATTTAATGCATTACAACTTTTGTGTCATAACCCACTATTTAGTGGTATACACATATCTTATTTTCTCTATACCATGATGGTTTTTGAATATGAGTTTTGATAGGTTTTATGGGTGGTAGAATGATAAGGGAGGTCTAGATAAGTTCATTAATGATCTTAGAATAAGATCCTTTAAATGGATCTTGACTCAACATTTGAATCTTCTAAGGAACTAATAGGGAAGAGGTATGTGACCTTGAAGCTTGGCCTTTTGAAATAGTTATCTGAATGGTCTTTACTACAGGTACTTTGTGTTTATGGTAAGTATTTACACCTAAATCCTGTGGATAGTAAGGATTTAATGGATTATGGATTGGTATGAACATAGTGGTAATATCTTGTTGTGATGGTACATATGATTTAGCTATGGTCTATAATTATAGATTTTAGTTTAGTTAAAGGATGGGGTCCTGTATAGATGCTCTTGTCTAAATAGGTATCAATGATGTTTTTCCTTTTTGAATCTACTCAGGGGTGGTGGGGATGTCCTCTTTAGGGAGTTTAATCATAATAGGAAGATGTTGTAGATATTTTCCTCTTGGGGATATGAGGTTTTTATTTTTGACATCTATGGATTTTCCCTTGATTTATCTATAATTTAGTAGCTCCTAAGTAATGGGGAGAACTAATCTTGAACTATTTTGAATTAACATAATAGTTTCCTCAGGAAGTAATAGGCTAGGGGGAATGGGTATGCTAATTATAGGTATTAAAATGATACAAGGAATAGTATTTTATGGAATGTCTAAGCAACCCTTTTCCTTAACAATATTTTCTTCTTTTACTTCTTAAGTTATTTTAGATAGGGCTTATTCCAATGGATCACAAATAATGAGATATAGAAAACTAGAGGAAGTTTGTGGGATATGTACACTTAGTTTGCATAGATCAAAAGTGTCTCTTGTGAGGAGATCAGGGATAGGGGAACCATCAACTTATTTATGTAGAATCTAGTCATGGATTATGTTAATTTCATGAGTCTCATGTTCTAAGGTAGATCCTAAATTATCTTACATGGAATTTTCTGTGGAAGAGTGATTAGGGAATATTTGTTTTAATATATCTATAGACTGATTTGTAGGTACGGTAGGATTATCTAATTATAATTCTTCCTGATCAATAAGATTTTGTAATAGGCCCTTTAAATAATGACATATACTAATTTCATGATCTATCATTTGGTGAAAATTACATAAGTCATTTTTGCTAAACCAACTAGGTTTAGGATGAGAAACATCGAGAGGTCTTACTAGAGGGAGCTTTATGAGAGATGCCTTTAAGAGTTTATCTAAAATAGACACATAGGATTCTCCTAAAGGGGTATATTGTCATGGGGAAAAGTGTGTCAATGGATTTTAGGATTTTTATTACAAGGTGGAGGGTTCACATTAGTGTTTAGTTTATGGTGGCGTTGACTTTATAACTAGGGCATTGACAACTCCTTTGGTTTTATTATTGTTTGTATTAGTCCCTTTAGAGGGATTAGGTTTAAATTTTGTATTCCATAATTTAACTTTCCCTTATTCAATGGCTATAGTTTCAATATTTTGGGCCATTGAAAAGGCCTCATCAAATGTTGTCAAACATTGTACCCATAACATCATTGAGATGTGTTTAACACATGCTCTCATGAATAATTCAATTAGCTTGGGTTGTAGAAGGGAGAAGGTGAGTTTATTGATGAGACTTATCCTTATAGCCAAAAATTCAATGATGATTTTTCATCAAACTATCAGATGGAATAGAGGTCAATTATAGTGACTTTTATTACAATATTTATAGAAAAGTGTTCTGGGAATATTTGAGCTAGTTTCCCAAATGAGAAGAGGGAATGTTTTGGGATTGAGCTATACCAATCTAGGTTAGATCCATCTAATGACATAATAAATGTCATAAGAATATGTTCATCATCATGCCCTATAAGGTAGTAATCATGTCTAAATTCTCAAAGGTGATATTTTAGATCCTCTTTATTTTAAAACTTTGTAAACTTAGGGAGTTCCCACTATGGAGGATAAGGCTTAATAAGAGTTTCTAAGTTAATAGGATCATTACAAATTTACTCATAGGTGAGCATATTCTTTTTCCCTAAGCTAGAGACTTCAAAATTATCCATCCTATTCATAAGTATGCCCATGAGGTCTATTTGGACATTATATTAATGGATTCCTCCCAAAACATTCTATTATGGAAGTTGATATGTAGGAAGATGAGTGGAAAAAGCTTGAGATAAGGGATAACCAACAGATGTGGTCATGATGGGTTTATAAGGCACCACATACTATAGATCTAGTAAATGGATATACATAGACCCAATACATTGCATAAGTGATATGTATTAGGTCATGAAGGGGACATAATTTGAGGTGGTTGAATTATAGCAACTTTTTGTAGAGGCTACATTTGGGTAATTAAGGGTACACTAGTTTGGATTGGTGGAAGGGTTGTTGGGATATAAATGACTAGTTTTTGAAGTGATTTGATAATAGGATAAGAAGATGTAGGCTGAGGTGTGGAAACATTCATAATTTGGGTAGTGGTTAGTGATGAGGCACTAGATGTCATCAGAGGTGGATTATTTAAGGGTTGTGTGGTAGTGGTGTTAAAACTAGTCGAAAGAGGGTTATTATGGGAAGACACCAAAGTGGTGATGAACCCTTCACCTTCCTCTAAGGGCACACCATATGGATTCCTAGAGAACTACGTATGGGGAAAAAGCAAGCTACATACGGTTTGGGAACTAAAATAATGGTTAAATGCTATGGGATTTTTATCTAGTATAGTGGAAAATTCAAGATCAACCTAGCTATAGTACTGAGGAATGCCTTCCCCTATAAAAAAAGGGGAAATAGGAGGCTAGGATAATTCTCCATTAATGAGGATGAAGATGGGGCTTTGGTTTTCTTCTCTAACTATTGTCATGTCAGAACCATGAAAGTTATATTTAATTATTTCATATTTATTAAAGATGGAAAGATACACACCTAAAAAGTTTTTACTTTTTAGCTTTGAAGTGTGATAAAATAAAATAAAAAGTTATTGAGGGTCTTAACAAGAATCAATCTAAGAATGGTCTTGGGTTTTGTTTAGGCTCATAGAAATTTTTGTACTGGGATCGATACTTGGCCTAGTATGGGGGCCTACCCCCTCACTTCACATACTAAAGTGTAAGGGTGTCAGATGCTTAGCCATAATATATCAAAAGACTAAGTTTTATAATTATATAGAGTACTGAATTGGTTATCCCCTTGGTGGTGAAATCCAAGTGGGATCATTGGGAAGAAGGTTAATACTAGGTGATGAAATCCCAATTGGTTCCTTTTTGTCAAATGTTTTGATGGGTTTGTTATGAACTTGATTTGGTCTATGTGTGATATAAAAGTGATAACTATGATAAATTTTAACTAACTAAATTATTCTATATGAATTAACTAATCAAGAAAAATGGATGCAGATTATTCAACCTTTAAAAATAAAAAAAGTAATTTTGAATTTTCTTTCAATGAATAAAACAAAAAAAGAAAGGGAGAGAAATATAGATAAATTCATAATGAATTTTAATAATAAAATTGAGACCTATAGAGTCCCACTAGGCATTCCATAATGTTTAATTAGTTTTTCATCTTCTTTTTAAATTAAATATTACTTACTAAAAAACTCAAATAAAAATAGGTTTTATGGTGAATACTTATGGATTAGAGGATGTTGTGCACCATTTTGAATCCAATGACAATGAGTTATTTTTTTTGGTTGGGAGGAATAACCTACACACATGTAAACACTTGACAAGAATAGATTAATAAAAGAGATGGGTGGGCTACCTGATATAAGATCAGTTCTAGGAAGTGGTATACTTCCTTAGAAGGTTCTCAGTCTACTATTTATGCAATTAAGTAGATAAAAAAACATATGAAATTACAATAAATAAAAGATATGATAGCAATGATAATTAAGATTCAGTCTCTGATTAAGCTATGAATATAAATGAAACATTCCTCCCAATAAGCTGAAGCAAAGTCTACATCATCTTATATGATAGCTAGTTGGTCTTCAATGGCTTCATGAGAGGGAACATAAACAATTATACAAAGAGTTATATCTAAGGCTATGTCACTCTAATCAACAGTAATGGTCAAGAAATTATGGGAAGATTAACAATACTACTTACATCATGTACTAAGCTAGTTAGAGTCATCTACAAATAAAGGCCATGTTCAAATGACAATAAATCAGTAAAATATTAAAGATAGGGGATAAGATTAAGGTCTCAAGTTTTATGAATTAAATACATTGGATCGATGGTAATCTTGACATGATTAGTTTTACTATGTAGAATTAGTTCTAATTAAAAATGAATCAGGGTCAATTCTCTTTATGACTAAGTTTAATAAAAAATAAAGAACATATGAAATGGATTGGCTAATAGAGATTGATAAATAGATTCAAAGGGATGTAAATGTTATTCTAAAGATTATTTTAATAGATAATAGTAGAATAAATGATTGAAAATGAAAGAAATAAAATATGAATACTTACCTTTGATCCATTTGCAATTAGAATGAAACTTCTCCATAGATATAGGTAGTTTATCTGGCTTTGACAGAGGATATGGATTGAATGTAGTGAAATTCCAGCAGAGCATTGTTAAAAACATCAATAATTCTCTAATAAATCTTGTAGAAATTCAAGGCTCTAAGTTTTTTGGGTTTGGTATGAAAAGGTTAGTTGAATGTTTATGTATCGATGCTCATTTGGAGAATTAGCACTGATCATAGGAAAATCATTGCCGATTCACCTAATTTAGTGCTTTTGTTTCAACCTTTGGTAAAAATGGCTTTGATAAGGGTGGATTTGTTCATAATGACTCCATATGTGGGTGAAGTGGCTATGGGGATAGATTCTGAGGTTATAAATGGATTTAAATGTTAAGGGGGGTAGAAAGTTAATAATAAAATCTAATTATTGAGGTAGTAAATGATAAATATACTAAACCTTAAGAGAGGGATTATTTAGTAAATCAAATAAATATACAAACCTAAAACACCTAATAAATCATCCACATGGTACAAAATTATAGTATTTACACTATCAAAGGATTTCATTTGTATTTGTCATTCCACTTATCTAATATTTAAGAGTAATTTCCATGCACAACTCAGTCTACAAGTGCCAATTCATGAAAATAAGGGCTTAAGTGGGAGTTAATTAGTCTTCAGTGCTAGTCACTCTAGTTGACTAAACTAATCCTTTAATAATCATCAGGCATATTTATTGATCTTCATGTAAAAGAGGGAATTCACATACTTTCAACTCACTTGAAGTGGATTTATCAATCAACTTGTGGTGTATAAATCATGAAAGAGAGATTTGACAAGTAATATGGCCACACCTCTTCATTATAACACCAAAAGGAAGCTCATGCTAGGATTTTCAAGATAAATAAATGTCTTAAATACTTTAAATAATGATTGTAACTTGAAATTGACTTGAGATCTATATTTCACTACTTATTATGTCTTTGACACCAATCAATTGGCTAATTCTATTATCACTTCTATATATTTAGGGTTTCAAAATCCCTCTCTTGGGCATGACTAGACTCTACCAAGATTGAGCTTTGTAACCTTATGAGATGAATAAAATGACTATTTTTAGATTCTAATATTATAGTATAGTGTGTTTATGTTAGTTGAATTACACATGTGGTAGTACTTTCTCCCTTGGTAGGTCTTAATCTCACTTAGTTTCTAGTATGCCATCTTATGCAAGTCATGTTCAGTTTTTTATGTCATTTGATTGAGATAATAGTGGTTATATTGACTAGTTAGTGCCTTCAATTAGACCTATTCCATTATTTACTTCATGTTTTGGTCACCTTATAAAACCTCTATATGAAATACTATTGCATAGGAGTCATTTAGAGTTATAGATTTAATTATTTGCTTTTTGTATCAATGTTTTAGGAGATCAAATAGAGTGGATAAACCATCAATATAGGTGTATCACAAAAAGTACAATTAGATTTACCTTTCAATAATATGTCTCACCCTTTTCATCCAAAAATTGTAGTAGGTTTTAGTAATTTGAACATCAATTATACATCAGAGGAGCAAGCCTCATGAATACTAGAGGTTTGATCTGAGTTCAGGTGTCCCACACCTTAGATCATTCCAATGTTGGTCCAGGTATGAAGGAGATCTTGAATAATGAGCCTTAAGCAAGGTGATATCTGGGTTGCTAACAAAAACATAATTAACTCATAATCAAATAATCATGGATATATATATATATATATATATATATATATATATATATATATATATATATATATATATATATATACACACACACACACACACACACACACACACACACACACACCATCTAATCATCATCTAAGTATCATAATACAAAAATATATAGTGTGGCTCTATGGCCACTACAATAAACAAAATATAACTACTCAATGAACTAGATATGACTTATATGAATGCTCCCACTATCTCCACCACCACCTCCATTCCTTACCTTATCTCCTCCTCTACCCATTCCATATATATCTCTACCCCATGACGCAATCCCTATACTAACTAAATTACTATGAGTCTGTCATGATGACCTGCCCTATGTAGCTACATAGGTGGTATATCAAGGTACCTTTAGAAGATGATATAATAAAAACTACTCATAATATTAGAACTCCTATACAATATTGTGATTTATATCCACACTCACCATACCTACCTATCTAATACTCAATCTTATCCCTCTTATCCCTACCTACCCTAAATCCCCCATATGACTTCCATGTAGTTTGTCCCTCTCAGCTAAATACCTATCTTGATCTTGCATTGCCTTATCATGGAACATTTATAATGCATAAATATGGGCCTTTAGGGTATAATGGTCAGACTTTAAATTCATTAGAGTCCCTATAAGGTAGTAAATTACCCACATAATGCATTAAAATATGCTCTTAGTGCATCCTTCTCTACTATAATGGCTTGTATATTAGTTGGTTCCTCACCTTCTACCTCCTCCATCTCCACATCTACTCCCTTATAGTGTGGATCCACCACCCTCTCCTATCTCTCCCCTAGTTGATCTCCCCACCATAAATATATGATGGGGTACATCTAAAACCATCCACATCTATAGTAGATGGATCCTACTCAGGCCCTAAATATGGATCAATATAGTGAGCCTTTGATAACCCAGTCTCAATATCATCTTGCCTATATACCCATAACATGTCTAATATATCTTGTCCTAGACCAAACTACCTCCTAACACTCCCAAAATATAAAAAAATTGAGTATTCTAATCTCCTCCCCTATAACCACCTCTCTCACTATCTACCAACTTACTCTCTCTCTCTCTCTCTCTCTCTCTCTCTCTCTCTCTCTCTCTCTCTCTCTCTCTCTCTCTCTCTCTCTCTCTCTCTCTCTCTCTCTCTCTCTCTCTCTCTCTCTCTCTCTCTCTCTCTCTCTCTCTCTCTCTCTCTCTCTCTCTCTCTCTCTCTCCACCCCAAGCAATGCTATAAACATCACATATGGCCTTTAAATAACATCCCCATCTTGTAGCTCCCTTAGAACTCATCAATAATAGGCTAATTATTATACTACCCCATCATTATATGCCATCACCCAATCTTCCTTCCATTTAAATAGTCTCACATTGTAAGCTACATAATGCCTTCGTACCCATGGAGTGATAGGTAGGCAAACCACTCTGATACGATCATAGGCCTTAAAATATAATACAAATGTTACATCTAACCCAAATTTTAATGATTCCTCCACCCATATATCACCCTATATACCTATTCCAAAATGGTTGGGGCCCGTGAAAACATGGTATGATGCTATAGCATGTCAACAATGATACTTATCAATCTTAGGGGAAATTAGCCTCCTCATGAATTTAGTAATGAATAACATGAAATGGAAAGCATCATCATGGTCATTACTACCCTCTCCTCTACATAATCCTCATATAATGACTCCAAAAATCCTCCAATTATAAAATTAATATCCATAACATCCTCCCCATAAAATCATGTTAGTGTTGTTGAATGTCACCTCTCATCTACTAGTACAATAGCTACTTCCTTCATAGATAGTCATAATATCTAATAGCTATCATCTATAGTCATCATGATCTCCCACATCAAAAACTAAAAGGTCACTATTGAAATATCCCATTGCTTTAGCAAAGGAGCCACCAGACCTAAATCCTTGTGAACATGATTATAGTGGTACATCCCTCTAAACCCAAAAAGATCCATATACTCCTAATCCTCATCACTCATCTAATATTATAACTAGTCCAGTGAGGGTAGTTCTTAGTCTCAAATCACCTTTAAGGTATTTACTTGCAATCTTAGGTCATCCATAGTAATTTAATTTTATAAACTCTTATCTTATTTAACTTTAAATTTTTTTATCCATTTCTATATAACCCAAATCTTCATCCCTAAATAAATCAACAATTATTAAAAGGAAATTGATGCTAATTTATGAGGATCGATGTAAATTTGATATAAATAAATGTTGATTATAAGGGAATAGGTTTTTATCCTTATCACCTACCATCCAAATAACTAAATCCCAAATTAAACATAAAAATGTAAAAAATTCAAAAAAATCAACAAAATGCAAAACTTACCTCACCATTTGACCTCTGGCTCCTCCTCAACCCACACCCACTAGCCTCTATTATTTGTAAATAGTAAATATATGTAAATGAATGATAATTTTATTCACACATTAAATATAAATGAATGTCTAACATGTTTTAATTAATATATATATCCTCTTCTAATCATCGATGATTATCTATAGATTGATGTTGATTATTTGAAATCGACATCAATCTATATAGATCAATTTTGATTTACTACATTTGTAATTTTTTCACTAATTTAATTATTTTGTATACCTCTAGTCTTCATCCATGGACACATAAGCTTATTTAATAAAATTATTCTCTAATTTGTTACATTGCATCACAAGCTAGTGGACATAAACCTAATTTTTGTCTCATAAACTTTAAAAGGCTTACACTTCTTTAGGAACATATCCCCTATGGATCTTGAGAGTGTGCCTCATATTGAGAAAAATTGTCTTTAGATATCATACATGTCCTAAGCATAATATATGATTTTTTTGGACCATTTTATCCTTTTTTCTCTTTATTTCCTTCATTTGATCCCACTGATTCATAGTTATGGCAATCTATTTCTTGCTTGCGTTGGGTCATTTCTAATTGTACTATCCCACATCTTATTAGTGTAAAATTATAATCCATTACTATTCTCATAACCTTAGTGCTCATTTTTTATCTATCCTATCCATATATTATCCATTACCACATCATTTCAAACACATCACCAACTCATCATCCTATGTTGACTCTAGGTTTAAGGGGGATACCTACTCACATAAATGGGCATTAGAACTGTATTTATTTTTGTCTCATGATAATTTATTACATACCACTCAAAAAAATGTAGAAAATTTAGGCATTATTATTTTTTTACAATAGATTTTTTTGATAATATATTTCTTAGGACCCTTCTTATTTACTCATCCCATCTTTATTTTACATTAAGTAATTAGTTTCCAATAATTACCATTTTACCCTAAGTAATTAGTTTTCACTAATTACTATTTTATCCTAAGTAATTAACTATCACTAATTACCATTTTATTTTAAGTAATTAGTTTTCATTAATTACCAATATATCCTAAGGAATTAGTTTTCACTAATTAACATTTTATCCTCCCAACCACTAAATCTAATATAATCCACAACAATACAATAAAATCAAAACACTTTAACCTCCTAAAAAACCTCCCTCCTATAAAAAACCTATGTAATAAATTATTGCTTAGTTTTTCCCATGTTTGAAACAATTTAGAATAATTTATGGTAAAATGGATATAATCAACAATGATCCCCATGATCGATGTCAATCCAATCAAAATCAATGTTGATTTATGCCTAGCCTTTCCTTTGGAAAAGGACTATGAATTTACTCTAGAAGGATGAAAGAATTATCTCATATGATTTGAAAATTATTTTTCAACTCCCTATTTGCAAGATACATTTTATCATTAGACCCTCAACATCCATAAAGAGGTGAAATATTAGTGTATTAACCTCACGATTGAAATAGGCTTAGAGTGTGTTTAGGATAAGTTCATTTTAATATTTACAACAATTTAAATTTCTTTATTATATTTTTTTAATATATACTAAACATCCTTTTCACCTTTATAATATGTTAGATCTCTCTAAAAACATCCTTGAGCTTCTTATTTCCAAGGTGTTTCTTTTCTATCAGAATTGACATCAATTCATAAAATTAACATCGATATTGTGGAATCGGAATTGATCCTTATGTAATCCTTCTTATTTTAAATCCAATAATAATTTTATTAGGATATTTTTATTATTTTAATTCTCTATTCACTAAACCATGGATTTTTTCTATAGATGACACATCTTGGAACCTCATATGGAGTTATTACCATCAATGATTTACCAATTATTCATCAACCTTTCTTTGCCAATCAAAGAGATATCACCTTTGAGTTATGATTTGCACCATTATATATGCCCCCACTATAGAGGTTATCTCTTACAAATTATAATTTATACAAGAAGATGAAAATTCTACCAAAGCTTAATGGCATGATCACTTTGCCAATCTTAATGAAATAGATGTAGATTAGTTTAAAATATTTAAATATATATCTATATCATTATATGCACCTTGTAATTTATTTTATCATTATTATCTACTTAATTTATTAAATAAGTGGGATGACATACTCATTAGGAGTTTAATTACTCCCTGGGACTGGTCTAACCCTAAATAGCCTATTATCCTATCCTATTAATCAAAACTTTTCCAAGTTTTATCATTTATGTTGGTAGTCCTTCCTAACCAATAAATATCTCACACGATCATTAGATCATTAGTGTGAAACCTTATAAATCACATATATATGCTTTAAACCTTTCATTTCTCTTGAATTTTTATAGTCAATTATATAAAAGGAATGAATGAAAAACTACTTAAACACTCACAACATCTTTAAATATAAAATCTAGGTGAAACATGTTGGGTAATGAAATGAGAAATAGCTATAATTTAATAACTAGAATAAATTTTTGAGAATAAAAGATGAATGAGTTGAACACTATAAAACCAAGAAAGATAAAAAAAATATATACAGATAATAATAGTTAGGATATAAATATGACTTACTCATAAACTAGTGAAAAAGATCGGTAGGGAAAGGAAAATATTTATTATGATTAAGAGCCAAGGGAAAAATAAGTGGAAGATGTAGATGAAATTAAAAATTAAGGAGATGCAAAGTTTATTTCACCATTTATTTCAAACAAGTTGAAAAATCCAAAATTAAACATAACTCAATGAAAATTTGTAGTGGTTAGTCCATACATAGAGGAAAGAAAATAAAGATCTAACATGGAAGAAGGTGGATCAAAAAGGATAAATTACTATAGGAGAATAAAATGGGTGAAATGAGAATATACATATAATGAGGGAGAGATTTTAGATGATGAAAAATCCCATGATCAACACTAATCAAGTAAGTAAATCTTCTTAGTGCAGAAGAAAACTTAAGTTGTAGAAACACTTAAATTTCCTAGAAGAAAGTTCATGTAGGGATGGATTAAAAATTAGGTAGATTGAATATGACTGAAGCTAAAATTAAATAAATAACCAAATAAGTGGAAAATTGAGCCTATAAAATATTAGAGTAAAGTATGATCTTTTCAAGATTAAAAAAATGTTTATTGGCCTTATCCAGATAAGGAGAGGAAGCCTTAAGAAGTACATAAATGTTAAGGAGTTCCAAAAAAATCTAGTTAGAGAACTGAAAAGGAGGAAAATATAAAAAATGAAAATGAAAATGAAAATGAAAATATATTATGCTTTATTATGTATTTTTCTGGTTATGGATGGAGGTTATTTTTCTAACTTTTAGCTAACATTCTATTTTGTTTCAGTTGAACTATTGTTGAGTAGTTTGGTTTCTTGATTTAATTTATTTTCATAATTTAACTTAATATTATTATTATTATTTTTTGTTTCCTACCAGAGTCCTTTAACCTAATCAAAAAATAAATGAAGAAAAAAATAAAAAATAATTTGGCTAATTAGTGGATAACAAGTGACTCCACATATATAAATGTTGATGGCTAGTTGTGACCCATATTAACTCCAAAGACATGTATCTTAAAGAACACATTTATTGGATTTTATGAGATAGTTGACATATGTTGACCAGGAATTCTCTCAATTTGGTAGAGGTGTAGTGATTTAAATAAGAAAAAAATGGGATATTTCATATTTGAGCATATATTTTCCTTACACATCCTCGAATTGTGCAATGGAATTATAATTGATAATTTATTTTAGATAATCAAGATTCTACAAGATTTTCTAAGATTTTTTAAATGGGTATGAATTCTACATTAATAAACATGTGTTTGTGATGTGAATTTTGGATCATCTGTTTAATAAAAAATACCTTTATGTCATTAAGAGAACCTTATAGTTTATTAAGGATAGAGATATTAATATAAATTATATATTCTAAAATTTGTTATGAGATATTTTGAAATGTTAGTTTTTATTTACCTTCTCCCTACATGACTTGTGCATACATATATGACTCTTATTCTCCATTCTCTCAAATCTATGTGTTTTCCATGGATATGATCATCTAAATTTTCCATCATTCACCTATATGAAATCTATATTCTATGCTAAACCAATCAATTATAACACTTAGACATATCCAATCATGTGATCAATTTTCATGCATCCTAGATAGTATTATCAAATTTATGAGGTATCACAATTATTGTACCATCCAAACATAATGATTTCATCACATGATAATAAACTATCACATTTAAAATTTAAATCATTTTTACATGTAATCATATATTTTTTTCATGTTGATGGCTTGATAAAGTAACCAAAGAATCATATATAAATTTACAATATGTATAACCCTATTTACCTATTTATAACTAATCAGATAAACACATATACAATTGCACACATTTAAATATATTATCATATTATAATAAATTTTATAGTTAATCATAAGGATAAATTATTAGCCAACTTTGGAGCACCTCAAATTCAATCCCAAACACTAATTTTTAAAGTGTTGAAAGCTAGATCATAGGTTACATACATTGAATGAGAAATATTACACACATACACCTACTGAGAAGGGAACATGTGGTTTTAATTACCTCCTTGGAGTATATGATATTTAATAACTATTGTCACCAAATATTACACCGTATCTATGGTTGTTCAATCCTACTCTAAGATTTGGGAAACATCGGCTTACATCTAAGCCTATGGGTTACCTATAGTAGAGGTAAACCTCTAGGTTTAAGGGTTATCTGCATATATTTCTCTTTTATTCCTTATCACCTACACTAATTATTTGATTGGATGAAAATGGAATAGAAATAACATGAAAGTAAACTACCCTAATCAGGTGATACACAAGAAAAATCTCCACTAGACAACCATACAAGTTCACTAAGAAACATGACTCACAATACTAGTCTAAAATATGAACTTAATCAAATATTACTATTTCAAACATAGAGGTAATATGAATTGAACTACTCAAGGTGATTGAACCAAAGATTACATTGCAAACACTAAGGCTACTCCTTACACTTAAAGATAGATAAATGCATTTAACTACACTTTATATGAACTATTAGAGTGAGAACTACTTACATCAAAATGAAAGGGTTGAGAAAAAGAAAGGGTAGATAATAATCACTTGACCTTTCACTATAAATCCACTTCACATACTTAGAAAAGATACATTGTGAACTCAAAGCCAAATATCAATTCTTATTTCAAAGGTAAAATATAGTATCAAACCACCAGGGCTTCACCATACCAGTTGTGGATTTTTATACAAAAGCCAAAGTGGATTTCATTTATAGAGTATGTGAGAATATAAATAAGAAGTGGATCTCAAGGGTCAAAATAACAAGTTTCAAGTGATGAAGACAAATTATTATGAGCATAGGATTGCAATAGGGGGAGATTAGTAGTGTGTTGTGAATAAAACAAATCAATAAAAAACACACTAAACTAACACCCTAAGCCTATCTCAAAGGGGGAACTTAGTTGACAGGAAAAAGATGGAAAAAACAACTAAAAATGAAATAAAGTGCTTCCTTCACCTTCCTTGGATGCTCCAAAATGCTTGTTGTGGTGGCTTGCTTAGTTTTGTGTTCATGAAGTCTGCATCAATGAAGTGTGGCTACCTTCATCTATCCTTCATCAGTCTTTGTGTCTCCTTTACATATTGATTCAAGTAATGTCATGATGATCAAACATTATTGGATGGTCCTTTATTACCTTGATGAAGCCTTAACAATTGAAAATGCCATGGTGAAAATAAATGGAGAAGATAATCTAGTGCTAATTCAAAAACACCCCTGATCTATCTAACATCAAGAGTTATGTTATCTTTCAATTTTAAATAACATTATGGAAGGTGTATTAAGATTCATTTAAGGTTTATCATAGGTCATAAAGATATTTTATATGTATTGACATGATAATTTATTTGATATGCCTCTTAAGGTCATATATGTGTCTCAAAGTCCATGTTTTTGGTCATAATGAGACCTAATTTGGCCTTGATGGATCACTAAGTCACCCCACATGCCTATAATGGACCTCATAAACCTCATAAAGCCATCACTAGACCATTTCATACCTTTTTGAATCCATTACCACCATGGTCAGTACCTAATTCCTCCCAAATGGGCCTCACATGTGCTAAATAGTGACTTTTCAAATCCCTTAATTCATACCATCAATTTTAAAGTTTTATATGACTCTTATTTTTAATACACAACACTTGATAATGATGTTTTAGGTATAAAATAAGGAGAATTGTAGAGAAAATGGTAGGTTTTAGAGTTTTCTTAAGTAGTATAGATCCGTACAGTATGGACTGACTTAGGTGGAGTCATGGTTTTGCATAGGGAGGTCAGCAATGTCAATAAGAGGAAAAATTAGTGTTTTTCAATGCAATCAAAGCCCAAAACCATCCAATATCACCCTAAAACTCATTGGTAGACTTAGATATCTCCTGAAGTTTATGTTTGTACCATATGACAGAGAGAGAATGGGAACCCAAGATCATAACCAAATAATGTACACTCAAGTAGCTTCCACCCATGGGCATTTGTATAAATATTTGTCTCATGAAATTTGTGAACATTCCTTAATAAGTTAAGGAATTTTTATGCCCTTCTCATCTACATAGGTCAAGTTGGATTGAATGGTTTTTAGATATTTTTGACTTTCTACATAAATGGATATTATTTCCTTGAGTCTTGAAGGATCCTATTGGAACACAAATATATACTAAGAGGGGTATGAATTAGTATATTGATTAACTTAGTCATCTTATTTACTTTTTAATGTAGATTAAATCTATATTCAGAGATCACATACACACAAATAGACACAACACTAGATATACCATGGAAAACCCAATATGGGAAAAACCACCATGAGAATAGCTATTAGAATTTACCATTATAATCTAGTCTCACAATAAATAACCTTATTTTTTATAATTTTTAAGATCACCAACCCTAAGGAGACACCAATCCCCTAATTTAAAAGCACCTACTCCCTAACTAATAGCCAACTTAACTTATCTGATTGCACCTACCAATCAGATTTTATTATGGAGATACAACTATAGATTATAGTCTAGATTCATAAATGAATTCAATTATCTATTCTCTATTATAGGTCTAGTCTGTAATTTCTCATGCTTTATACTTTATATCTCTCTTCTCTTCTCTAGTTTTGTGTCTCTATATTTATCTATTTGACCCACTTCACCAATCTCTTACTCTCTAGCTCTCTCTCTCTCTATTCAACTCTACTAAACAAAAATAAACATAGCTCCAATAGATTCTACTATATCCTAGATGACATATTTATAATCATTTTATCTAGCTCTACATATATTCTCTATGTTCACACTAATTTACTAACACATCATGCTATGTTCTATTGGAATTTAGTTCTAGTATTTAGTTGCAAGTTCCTTACATCTTGAACTCATGATTCACTACCATGATTCTTGGTTTGATTACTATTTATATCATTTACTATACTTTATTTTTGATGTACATGCATATTTACATGGATTACAAAAATCAAATTCATTATTTATGTCATGATTCATGGCTTACTTGCATTTTCCTGCATGTTCCTACACTTGACCATTGATATTACATTTGGAACCATTATATGATGGTCTTCATTCAAATTTTTTAGCTATAAAATGTGTCCCTTCGATCAATCTTTGATAGGCTTACATGCTCCATTCAATCTTTGTACCATTTTAAACTTTAACCTGTTAACTTTAGAATGTGTTCATTGATCTTTCTGATTCAAGATCTTGCATGTCATTATATATTCATAATTGCATGAATGTTATCTTTATCTAGAGTTAAATATCAACCATTTTATCCCATTGAGTCCACTCACTCTATTGGATCTTCATTGCATAATTAACTACTCACTATTTAATCTTCTGACAAGTTCAAACTTTATCTATGATGAGCTCCCATGAATGTGACACTTGGAATTAACATGTGACTTTTGCATATTTATATTAGTTCCTACTATTGAGACACTTGGAATCCTCACATTGATCATTGATTGATTGACATTAAACCACATCATAGGTTTATTATTCAATACTTTGTGATCTTGATACTTGTCACTAATGCATTCACTTGTAGGTGCCTTTGACATATTAACTTCATTATTCATCATTGGATCTTCAACGTATGATTATTCACTAACTATTAGATCATCTAACAATCTCAAAATTTATCTTATGTAGATTTGACTAAGTATGGGGATCTCTATATACTTGGAAGGCTAACTTTGCACCTTCATATATTTTTCTTCATTTATATGCCTATTCTATTATTTAGATCATATAAACTAGGAATGATGATTAACTAACTCATATTCTCATTTATTCTTGAACCCTTAGTGCATAAAAGATATAACTCCATTACTCTACTCACTTAGATTCGTGTGCCATAGAGCTAACTATTCTTAGAATTATCTAGAAGGATAACTTTTTTCTTGCATAAAATTTGATGTGATTTATCACATGACCTATAATTTAATTCATAATATCCTCTCACATAGGGGATTCCATCCATATATTCATCTTCTCTTAAAACCTTAATATGTGCAAGATATGACCTCATAAAAATTCTTACTCAACTTTTTCTTACTATCTACAAATTTGACTGTGTTCGAAAACACTGTCAAAATACTTGGGATTCAAACTTTGCTCATGCATATATTCTTTCATATTAAATTACATGACCTAAGATTCAGTGCATATAATATAGGCACAAAGATAAACAAATCCATATGATCATTTTTTCCTAAAACCCCTATGTGGGAAAATGTTGACCTCATCAATATGCTTACTTAGCTCTACTTGAACCCTTTTACAAATTTGGATAATTAAAGAAAGTGAATTCTATTTGAGTATCCAAATTTGCATCCTCTTATCTTCTACTACACTTCAATGCATGAATTCAAAATTGACACATTAAAACTAGGGAATAATGTGATCACAACCATATGACCAACTCCCCTAGACTCATCCACATGTGGTAATGTGACATCAAAAAACTACCTATTCATATTTTCCTCTATAGACCAAAAATGTCTAGATGATAAATATGAAGAACTAGATAAATTCCACTCATGTACATTAGCACTCCAATCATCCTTGACCTCTGATGGGATCCTTTGCATACCCTCTAATAACCATATTCAACCTAAAACATCAATGCCACACATAATTCCAATAATCTCCCTTTTAACATCAATGAAAATCATATTGCTAATAGTATCCTTCCATAGCATTTTTAGCACTTGACTCACATGTGTGAGCTCATATCACTAGAAGACCTTCAAGACTATATCATGTGTGTGATCTATAGATAGGTCTGTACAATAGATAGTTGTTTAATGCCTTCATAAAATGTTTTAGGATGGGTTGAAGAGTTTGTATAAATGTTTCAAGGTTTTCAAAGTCTTCTTGCTTAGGGTGAAGGTCCAATGGCCCCTTGTCATCTCAGAAGATCTCAAGGAGAAAGGACTTGAGCATACTTAAAGGCTACTATGTAGTGAGCATTATGTATGGCTTAGTGACATCTATAGATTCTGAAATGTAGCTCAAAACATGTAATATTGTGTTGGAGTTATAGTGGAGTATCATCATAAACTTCAAAGCAACTTTCCTAGATTTCATGGTGGCTTCATAGGCTTAGAAACCATATTCATTATCTACAAACCCACCTGGTCACTTTTAACAATGTTTAAGGTATTTTGTAAAAGTTAAAGTTTTACTAAATTTTTGAGGTTTCACTTTAGGGCTATGTATGCTTCATTTCTACCTCCAAAATTCCATGATTGATTTGGTATATGTGTTAGGGACTCCAAGATCCATGTTGTTTATATAGGAAGGGTCCTTATTCTCCATTTCACAACATTTTCATATCCTTGTTTTTCCACAATGTTTCCTATACCATTCATGTTGTGTTAACCCTATTTTCATGCACCACACTCCATATAACTCCACTACCACCCTTATCCATTCATCAAGCCTTCACTCTAAGTATATACCATGACATAGACCTCTATAATCCCTTAGAATCATAAAATTTAATGAAACCATAGGATGTTGGACCCATATGGTCATATAGTGAACTAAAGAGGCAAATATCCACCTACATCCAACCCTTTTAGGCCTAGTGTAGTAGGGTCTGTAAAAAGCACTACGTATACCATCTGAAATATGATGATTATTGTAAGTATCAAGGGATGTGTATTATAAACAAGTGAATGATGATATGAAATTATCATACAAGAGTTTCAAGGACTGTGTGGACCACCTATTCTCATATATAACTAACAACCAAACCCCTATAGATAGTTATAGTGGTAGGTGAATACATGTGGCATTACTAATGTATATTAGTGTTTTAATCTTTCCTTATATAAAAGGAAATATTTATACAATAAATGGAAAAGTTAAGACTATTGAATGAGAATACAAACTTGATGGCCATCACCATTGAGAAGGTAGAGTAACACCTAAATAGGCTTGAAACCACACATGCATATATAGACTTGATCCCTAAGCATGAGGAGGGTAAGGTGTAAAAAGAATGAAACATTGGAAAATCACCATTTGAGCATGATAGTAACCCTAATTCATGTTATGGAAATTATATGGTCACAAATACCTCAGGAAATAATCATGAGATGACCATACTCAGAATGTCCATGCTCAAGCACATAGGCAATAGGTAGTTTATTGCTAGTCTAAGATAAAATGGTGGTTTGAGACCTATATGGGCATGGCCAAGCCCCCAAAATTATTAAAAATGGTCACCATTACTATTTGAAGATAACCATGTATTCACTTGGGCTAGATAAATAATGGATATGCCCACTATGTTTTCTCAGACCAAGCCTTGTCTATCATAGTTATTTTGTGGATTAAGAGGTACATCCATGCCATATAGGTTCTATAGATAGTTTGGAATCCAAAAGAGGTTTTGTTTTAATTATTAATGATGGTTAAGGGTTACCAAACCTCCTCTAAATTTTTTAAATTCAAAAATATATTAAAGAGCCTTGGAGATAGGTCAATATAGCCAAACACACAAGCCTACTCATAAACCCTAGTGTCATCTTAAGATACCTCCAAGAACCTGAAATAAGTTAGATGGTTAGGGTGAGGTATATGAATATGTTTAAGATAGGTTAAACAATTTTCAAGTTCTAATAGGTAAAAAAATTGATCAAGGTGTCTTCAAATTGTACTCAGACCAATCATTTTATAAATAATCAATTTGAAGACTAGCTTCAAAATCCCACCCACTCTACTAAATATATGTTCAAGTCCAAATATTTTAAGGAAGTTTAAATATACCTATGTAATAAATATACATGAAATACTTGTTGGTAGTTGAGGGCAAAACTTTATGAATGAACCTTAAGAAGATAATCATTTAGTATTGTCTACAAAAAAACCTAATGACATCTTTTAATGTTCATATCCCTATAGATGCTTTGCATGGGAACCCAACCCATTCATGGATGGTGAGGAGGTCATTACCATATAGATTGATAAAATTTGTTCCTAGTTTGGACATATGTACTCTATGAACCATCATTAAGATGGAAGACATCCCAAACCCTACACAAATCCTAGAAGTGACTTGATGGTAGAGTCTGGTTTCAAAACCCATTTAGAAGAGCTATTTTAACCATGAAATGACCTTTAAGGTCTCTTAGGGTCTTTTGAGCATCATAGTGACTCAGTAGTTAGGATGTGCATAAGTCAAACTATATGGAATAGTCTTAGAAGTGTCAGTTTGATCTCAAAAGTAAATGGATAGGGAGTATCTATGTATATTATAAAGTTAGGAAGGGAAAATTAACCTTGGAGAATTCGAACAAGTCCTATAGTAGTCCCTAAAGTGAGCTCTATGACTATTTTAACAAGTATATAGGCACATTCATTAAGATTCATGATTGTATGCATCTAAAGGGGGTTAAATGATGTAATCAAGATAATTAAGATACTTCTTAAAGTCTCTAAGCTAATGTTTCGGTTATATATGATGCAATAATGGCTAATAGCCCTAAGATTTAGGTCAATGTTCATGATTTAGGTCTGTAGACAAACCAATCCATAGCCTCCACTATGACTATATTGACAGAAGGTAGATTAGAGATGTATTTGAGTATCAATAACACTTCAAAACATTAATAAAAGAATCATTATGATTATTAGACACATTCTTGTCACCTTAAACCTCAGGAGAAGTCTTTAAAATATATCATTGTACCTATAGACACACAAGGGTTACTCAAAAAGCATGCTTAACAGACAAAGAGAATATTCAAATGATCATCATAGTTAATGTTATGCATGGAGATCCCAACACTTTAAGGAAGGTGGGGAGGTATATTGGCATGAAATGGTGTAATTGGTTTAGAGATCTAAGATATGATTTCTATGAACCATCCCTAAGACCCCTAAACACTCTTAAACTTCCTTTAAACCCTAATAGTGATTTGAACATAGAGGTTTAATTCAAATTTCATCCAAACACTTAGGACTTATTTAAAACTTTAGAGGGGATCATACCTATGGAACTTGATGGTATAAAAATTATACGGTCACTTCATAAAAATTTAATTTTGTAGGGTTTTAGGGATAAGATGTGTTTTAGATCATAGATAAAAGTTATAAACTATGAAAATTATAATACCAAGTCTTATTCTACTCCTCTAATGTCAAAATCATGCATGAAGGTGCCTACAAATAACTCTATCATCTTATCATATATAATGTGTCTGTGAAGCATCTCAAGTGGCCTAGTCATGCATGGCTAATGTTTTTGAAGGTAACACTTGAGAAATATCAATTATAATTAGTAATATAATAATGATCTAAGGTTTTATCATATCAATTTGGATCCTATTTCATCTATTTGACCATTCAAGTACTGAATATGATTAGAAAGTTGAAGGATAAGCAAAATAGGTTTACTTATCTTGAAACTAAAAGAGTCTAGTAGGAAAAGAATGGAATTGCAGCATTTATGAACCATATTAAATCATTGGTAACTATCATCTAGGTGATAATATCTCAAAATTAATGCCATTCCAATAGGATAGAGGTTGTTTCAAGAACCATTCTGCATGCACACTGAAGAAGAGGATACCTAAAACCTCTTGGAGGCTTATCCCCCACTCCATTTACATTGTATAAATAGAATTATATGTACTATTATGATATTTTAATCATGTTTAAGGATTTAATAAATTCAAACTTTGGATTTACAGCCTCCATGCCTGATCTCAATGCCAAAGTGGACCATTGAAGGCATGTAAACACTTTATCATAAAGAATAGGCCTATTGCAACTACCATTCACCACCTTAGCCTCATTCATGTCCTCTCCCATGCCTATAATATTATATCTTCTCCTTAAAACTTTATATTTATGTAGGTATTGAGTTCTTGCTTTGGTGTAGTAAATCACTACCAAAATTACTTTATACTTATTTGAATCCATAAGAGAATAATTGTAGATTTATGTTAAATGTTAGTATGCTCCATGAAAGTTTTATTTTCAAAATGTATGGATTGTATGATAATTTTCATGTCCTTTCATGCATCCAACTTTAGGTTACTAGTCTATAGTAGGTTGTATGAAATGTTAACAAGTAGGAGTGTTCTTGAAGTATCATAAATCAATGGTATCTTATGTAAATATAAGATTTTTTCCTTAAAGTTTCAAAATAATAATCAACCTCCACATGAAATTACAATGCTTATAAAACCATCAAGAAGTCTAATTAGCTATAGTTTCCATCAAGTTATTTTGTGGTTTCAAACGAAATGAATAAGAGTGGATCTCTAATCAATTTGTGTATCACCACTTAGAGTAGATTGCTTCATTAAATTTCATCTCTTTTATATTTTAATTATGATAATATTATGTCTTAGAGAGAGTCAAAGTGAAAAAATAGGGGATATAACCCTATAAAATCTAGAGGTTTAACCTACATATTAGGCATCTCATAACCTATACATCACTCATATGTTGGTCTTAGTTTAAAGTAGAAATGAATAATAATTTCCTATATTCCTAATAGTTATGCCACACCAAATGGGATAATCTATAAATTTCCTTAGAGACCTACTTTTATAATCTTTATAATGTTGGAAGACATGTGGAGGGCTAAAGACAATTAGTTATAGATTGGAAGGTAGTTTCATGCAGAAGGTGTCCACTATGTCAGCTTTAAAAGGTAAGAAAATTAAGTTTTTTGAACTATATTTAGATATTTCAAGGAGAAATATGGTTACCATTCCCCCCAATTCTCCCAAGCGTCCTAATTTTTGAAATTATATCCATATGCATCCTACTACAAGTCCCCTAATTCTAATGGCAAGGCCTAAAATATAAACATATATACCCTTTGATGGTGTTAGCCCTTTAAAATTAAACCAATTTGATGATTTCATAGCTATTACCAAGACATGTTTTCCATACTTCATAGGGGAAAACTCCACCACTCCTATGGAACATATAGCTGATATATCAAACCTATGTTTGGTACACAACATCACCCAAGAAAATGTAGCCATGATATTGTTAGTAAATTACTTAAGAGGCAAAGATATTTAGTGGTATATAACTCTCAATAATACCTCCATAAACACTTGGTATGAATTTTTTTAGTTCCTTTGTAAAAATTTTGAAGACAAAAATGATCATGTATCACTAGTTGAGCAACTCACCTCAATTAAGAGGACACCCTAGGAATCTATGGTTGATTTTAACTATATATTTAAAAAAACATGGGATATAATCATTGTCATTATCAAGCATACACCAAATTATTCCTTCTTATACTAATTTATGGCCTTGAATTCTAATGTTGTTATAATGATATAGTAAATAGGTGGGACCACATTACTAGAGGTTTATGAAATATCCATCAGAGCATAAAACTACTTGATACAAGCAGGATAGTTGACTCCTAGACCCCTCATACCCTAATTATTTATATACAACATGCTTCCCATACCATTTCTCCATTTACATCTCCAAATAATCAATACCAATCCAATGGCATCTAAGTAGATAGGTTTGGTAAGATTGAGGGTTTACTTAAAGCCAAAAATAATAAATTAGTAGCCTTAGAAAGGTAGAAGCATGCTTATTATATACCCCATCAACACCCTTATCAATATCCATATCCATTTTATTTTTATAATAGACCCATTTATCCACCCAACCAACAAGCCCAAGGTTAGATCATATAGGCTAGATCTTATAATAGCTATAACCCTAATGATGTAAGAAGTTCAAGGGCATTTGTGCTAACACAAACTATCTTGGACAAGAGATTCAATTGTCTGATCCATGAGGGAAATAAAGTGATATGGTTATGTCTAAATGTGGGGAAACATATCCAAATTCTTTTTTAAAGTAGCTTCCTACATTTCAATCTCATAACACTATGCTTCTTCCATAACAAAGTCTTCTAATGCCTCGTGGTGATATGCCTACCATGACACCAACATAAGTGCTAAGAATATAATGAAGGAGTGTAAAAAACATACTCAAACCACATTTACAAAACTATAATAAGGTGATCACACATTTTGGTAGGTGGTAGAAAACTTGGGGCAAAATGTAGTAAAGTCAGATGATTCAATTGCAACCCATACGAGGGCAAAAAGGAGAGTGATTAATGACAACTTGGGATAATATAAAACTATTCCAACACATCCTCAAGTGACTAAATATTATATCACTTATATTATAGTCAATAATACCTTTCCAACTCATCAGACATATCAAGCACATGAATAGCAATAGAGGATTCCATTCATTCCACAAGTCACTTAAGTCATAAGTGATGCATCCATTTCCAAGATGCAACTCAAGAGTGCCAATTCTCTATTCAACATTATGGAATACATGAATAAATACAATGTTATCATTCATAGGTGGGATTCTCTACTCATTTTAGGGTAGAAAGACCACCTCCAATAATATCTCTCCCAGCTCTCTCTCATGAACAAGTATGCTGATAAGGTGAGTGCAATTTATAATAACAATAGTCATCCTAGTGAAGTCTAAGCTCCCAAGGTATCTAAACCACCTGCATTCTAATTTTTAGTCATAATAGGATATTGTATTATCCATAATTACATGATAGATATTGGTGCATCAACCTTAGTCATGCCAAAGGCTATAACTAATAAACTAGAGCTCAATTATGAACCTAATGAGAAAGGAGTCTTAAAATTAGATAGATCTTCCACAAAGATAGTAGGTGTCTTAAAGTATCTCAAAATTATTTTATCAACCTACCCCAATTACACTATCTCACAAGATGGTATGGATGTTTATCTACCTCCATATATTTACCTATGCCTATCTAGGGATTTCACTAAAAATATTGGGGGATATATTTTATTTAACTGGTCACACATAGTCTTTAAGACTAGATATGGGACAAGGTTCACTATTAGGTATAAACCTATTCATAGGTTCCACTTATAACCCTATATTCCTAACCTCTCTAATGTTAATTTCACTATACTAAATAAGCATGAAAACATTAGTGAGTAAGAACCCCAAGGATAATCTTGAAGGGATCTCAAATATGTTCCTTGATGAATGGGTAGTTGATAAGCATGGATTTTTCCCCTAAAAAATTATTAAGGAGGTGGGCCTAGGAGTATACTACATCTATGAATAAGGATATATTGTTCCTAGTCTCATAAGCCTGGCTCAAATACATGATGGCATATAGACCTTATTCTTTGATGGATCAAGGTTAAAGAATGGTAGTGGCATTGGAATAATTATTATTTTCCCTTAAAATTATAAGTAATACTTAGTAGTGAGGTTCCAATTTAGTTATACTTCAAACACAATAGAATATGAAGCCCATATACATGGGCTACATGAGGCAAGGATGAGAAGCATCAAACTTCTACAAGTGAAAGGTTATAATGAACTTGTAGTGTAGAAAGTGAGGGGTGTTAGTGAAGTTAAGAATCATATTTTGAATGCCTACAATCATTGAGTATGGGAAATTTTAGAGGAATTCCTATCATTTGACATATTTTCTATACTAAATGAGTCCAATCACCATGCAGATAGAATTTCAACCATGGGTACCTAATATGACATTTATAATGGAGTCAAGGGTAGTCAAAGACAACAAAAATCTAAGGTTATATGCATGCCATATGTGCTTGATAATGAGGTGAGTTGGTAGGTATTTGACGTTAATGAGAAGATTGTTTACTTTCTCATAGATGAGGTAGAATTTTTTTAGAAGAGTCAAGGTAAATTACATCATTAGTTTGATGATTAAATAGTGTAGTTAAGGTCTAAAAAATTACCCAAGGGATTATTTACATTAGATATCATATTAAATGAATATATTCATATAATAAGGGATAAAGTGAGTATCTCAATTAAAAAAGAGCATTATGAGAAGATAGTCATCTTTAAGGATAAATTTATTAAGTTGGGAAAAGTAAGCACAATAGAATATAGATATGCCTTAATTTCCTTGTGTCAAGAATATGTTGATGTGTTTGCATGGTAATACCATGATTTGAAAGTCTTTGACCCCAAGCTAGCCCAACACACCATAGATTTGGAAAATAATACAAAATCATTAAGATAGAAGCAAAGGCCAATCAACCCTAAGGTGGAAGAGCTCATGAGAAGAAATTTATTCAAATTGATTGAATCTAGAATTATATTCCCCATTAAGCACTCCTCATGGGTATCAAACCTTGTGCTTGTGAGGAATAATAATGGGGAGATACACCTATGTGTTGACTTTAGAGACCTTAATAAGGTTTCTTTGAGGGAACATTACCCACTATATATCAAATACTTTAAAACATTATAGGCTATCAGAGGTATTCCTTACTTGATGATTACTCTAGATATAATGATATCTTAGTCAAGTAGGAAAATAGACATAAGACTACCTTCACTAAAAAGTGGGGCACCTATGCATACATGAAAATGCCCTTTGAACTATCCATTGTAGGGGAAACTTTCTAAATGGAAATGTATTTTTCCTTTGAGGGGTTAATTAATGATATGGTGATCATATATCTTGATAATATCATTATGTTCTCAAAGGATCTAGTAGATCACATGTCACATTTTAAGTTGGTCTTTGATAGATGTAAGTAGTTTGAAGTGTCCTTAAATCCCAAAAAATGCATATTTATTATTCATGAGGGAATATTTTTGGGGTATGTGGTGTCAAATTATGGTCTCTCCATAGACCCTGAGAGGGTTGAATAAATATTGTCCTTACCCCTACCTAAGCATAAAAAAGGTTTTCATGGCTTCTTAGGTAAGATCAACTTTATAAGGAGTTTCATCCTAGGTTTATTAGAATTGGTTAAGCCTCTTACTCACATGATTAATAATCACAAAGAGTTCATATGGATCATGGAAGGAAAGAGGATCTTTGAGGCCATTAAATAGGCCAGCTCTCTAGCCCCTACACTCCTTAACATTAACTTTAACAAAGAGTTTTTCTTGTATGCATTCTCTATATCAGATGCAATTTTTGATATGATTATATAGTAGAATTATTAAGGCTTAGATAAACCAATTACCTTCTTTAGTCAATCCTTAGAAGGATATGAGGAAAGATATACCTTTGTGGAGAATCATGTTATTTCTATCATGAGAAGGTTGAACAAGTTTAGGCCCATGGTGTCTAACAACAAGATCATAGTTATGGTAGTGCACCCAAGCATTAAAGAGTTTATACTCCGTAGAGATTATAGTGATAAGAGAGTTGGGTGGGTAAAAAAGTGCATGGAATATTACATTGATGTGATAGTGACAAATTTAATCATAGGTAGAAATTTATGTGATTATCTTTCATCATAGATAAAGGAAGACAAATATAAAGTGTTAGTAGTCCATGATAGTCATTAGGAAGTTACAAGTACCAATATTATTAGCTAGACCAATGATGTGGTCAAATTAATTCAAATAGGACAATGTCTCATGGGTTTGGATAGGATAAAAATAAGTATCTTTAGACTATATACCATATCCTATGTCTTTATAGATGGATTTTTCTTTGATAGATGTAGGTAGTTTGAAGTGTCCTTAAATCCCAAAAAATACAGATTTATTATTCATGAGGGAATATTTTTGGGGTATGTGGTGTCAAATTATGGTCTCTCCATAGACCTTGAGAGGGTTGAATCAATATTGTCCTTACCCATACCTAAGCATAAAAAAGGTTTTCATAGCTTCTTAGGTAAGATCAACTTTATAAGGAGGTTCATCCTAGGTTTATTAGAATTGGTTAAGCCTCTTACTCACATGACTAAGAATCACAAAGAGTTCATATGGATCATGGAAGGAAAGAGGATCCTTGATGCCATTAAATAGGCTAGCTCTCTAGCCCCTACACTCCTTAACATTGACTTTAACAAAGAGTTTTTCTTGTATGCATTATCTATATCAAATGCAATTTTTGATATGCTTATACAGTAGAATGATGAAGGCTTAGATAAACCAATTACCTTCTTTATTCAATCCTTAGAAGGATATGAGGAAAGATATACCTTTGTGGAAAATCATGTTATTTATATCATGAGAAGGTTGAACAATTTTAGTCCGATGGTGTCTAACAACAAGATCATAGTTATGGTAGTGCACCCAAGCATTAAAGAGTTTATACTCAATAGAGATAATAGTGATAAGAGAGTTGGGTGGGTAAAAAAGTGCATGGAATATTACATTTAGGTGATAGTGACAAATTTAATCCTAGGTAAAATTTTATGTGATTATCTTTCATCATAGATAATAGAAGACAAATATAAAGTGTTAGTTGTCCATGATAGTCACTAGGAAGTTGCAAGTACCACTATTATTAGCTAGACCAATGGTGTGGTCAAATTCATTCAAATAGGACAATGTCTCATGGGTTTGGATAGGATAAAAATAAGTATATTTAGACTATATACCATATCTTATGTCTTTATAGATTGATTTTTCTTTAAAAAATATTTAGGATGCATGATTTTGAGATGTGTTGAATCAAGCCAAGTTGACAAGCTACTTGAGAAATTTTATGATGGACCTACTTGTGGGAACTTGTATGCTAATAACATAACCTCAAAAATAATTATAACTAGATAATTTTCTCCCAGATTGTTTATAGATTCACATACTTGGGTTAGAAGGTGTTCAAAGTGTGCCATATTCATTGGAAAATATAAGTTAATTGCCCTTCACTCGTAACCAATACAAGTTGAGCAGCCCTTCATATAGTGGGTCTTAGACTTCATAGGCATGATCCATCCCCATTATATTTATAGACATAAGTGGGTCATAATATCCACTGACTACTTCACAAGACGGGTGGAGCTATCTTCACTTAAGAAGGCCAATGAGAAGTTAGTCTTGGAGTTCTTTGACAATCTTATGACTAGATTTGGTGTACCTTCAATAATCATCTATGATAATGCATTGGCCTTCAATAGTAATAAGGTATGTGAGTGGGCCCTTAGCCATGGAATATATCTCAATGTACCCTCAAAATATTACCCATAGTTTAATGGACTGGCAAAGTTCAAAAATAAGAACTTGATAAGGATCATCAAGAGAACCATGGAGGATAAGCAAAGGGAGTGGCATAAAAAGTTGAGAAATACCTTATGGGTATATATATTTACACCCAATAGGTCTAATGGACACTATACATACGTCCTTGTATATGATAAGGAGGAAATATTTCCTATTTACCTTGAATTTCCTACCTTAGATCTTTCTCATAAAATTGAGCTCTTAGAAAATGATGCATTACAAGTGAGGATGAAAGGGTTGAGAGAGTTAGAGGAGATAAGGGATAGTTTCATGCATACCATATGGTCTAATTAGCATCATTTCAAGAAATCATTTGAAAAAATGGATTCATCTAGGACATTCCAATATGGAGATGTAGTCCTCAAATGGGATGAATACCATGCAAACATAGGAAAACACTCCAAGTTTGACAGCCTTTGGAGAGGACCTTACATTATCACCAAATGAAAAGAAAGTAAGACTTTTAAATTTGTATATTGAATGGTGAGGAACTCCCCATCCATTTCAATGGGATGTTCCTCAATTTTTACTATTATTCTCCTTCATATTCCTCTTGTACATAAGTATCTAGATTTTTCTTTTCTCTCCAAGTGCTTCTACACATGTGCTTAGTGTTTGTTTCTTGGTGTTGTTGTTGTTGTTTGTGTGTGTGTCTTCCTATTTATTTATTTATTTTTTCTCATTATTTAAAATTATGAAAGGTATAAGGCATAATCCATGTGTATTCATGTCCCATCTTCCAAATCTATAAAGAGTAATGTCAAAAAAAATTATGAGTTCTTTGACCGATAGGATGGTCAAGCCAACTGAGTCACCAAAAATGTTGACCACTTTCTAGTCATAGACCTATAAAATGGTAAACATAATTCTTTTAATCCTAATCCATCTTTATTAGCATGGTTATCATTCATCTTATGAGTTAGGAGGCTGTTTAAGTAGTTCATTGTCTTATCATGATTACACTTCGTTTAGCTAGTCTCCAAATCTCCTTTCTATCTTGAGTCAAGTATTGTCATGATGATCAAACATGCCTGGATGTTCCTGTAATAGCTTGATAGATCCTCAAAAATTGAAAATTCCATGGTGAAGGTAAATTGATAAGATAGTCTACTACCAATTCATGAGCACCACTGATGTGTCTAACAACATGAGGTTTGTTATCTTTCAAGTTTTAAGAACATTGTGGAAGGTGTATTAAGATTTATTTGAGGTTTATCATAGGACATAAAGGTATTTTATATGTATTGACATGATAATTCAGGTGATACACCTCTTATGGTCATATATGTGTCTCAAAGCCAATTTTTTTATTCATAATGAGACCTAATTAGAACTTGATGGATCAATAAGTCACCCCACACACCTCTAATGGACCTAATAAAACTTATCAATCCATCACTAGACTATTTCAATCCTTATTGAATCCATTACCACCATGATTAATGCCTAATTCCTCTAAAATGGGCCCCACACATGCTAAATAGTTACTTTTCAACTCCCTCAATTTATAACATCAATTTAAAATTATCATATGACTCCTATTTTTCCTCTATAACACCTGATAATGATGTTTTAGGTTTGGAACAAGAAGAATTGCAAAGAAAATGGTAGGTTGCATAGATTTATTAAGTAGTATAGATCTGTATAATATAGACTGGCTTAGGTGTAGTCATGGTTTTTAGAGTGAGGTTTGAAATTTCAAGTAGAGGATAAAATAGTTTTTTTCAATTCCATGGAAGCCCAAAACCATCCTATCTCTCCTTCGAGCTCATTGGCAGACTTAAAGAGCTCATCAAGTTTATGCTTGTACCATGCAAAAGTGAGAGAATGGGACCCAAGTTCATAACCATATAAATTAAGCTCAATCATCTTCCACTCATGGGAATTTATCTAAGGATTAGTTTCATGAACTTTATGAACATTCCTTAATAAATTAAGTAATTTATATGCCATTCTCATCTACACAGGCCAAGTTAGAGTTTTTTGACTTATTTTCTCAAAATAATGTGATAGATATTAATTATTTGGGCCTTTAAGGATCCTTTAATATCATTTACAACACTTGAATCTCATGTGTGATCTCATATCACTAACAAACTTTCAAGACTAGCTCTTGTGTGTGATATACAAAAAGGTCTATAATAAATAGGGGTTTAATGCCTTCATCAGAGGTTATAGGTTGGGTTGAAGATTTTTATAAGTGTTTCAAGGTTTTCAATGCCTTTTTTCTTAGGTTAAAGGTACAATTTCCCATTTTCATCTTAGAATATCTCAAGGATAAAGGACTTATGCATACTTGAAGGCCATGTGTAGTGAGCACTGTGTATGGCTTAGTGACATCTATAGAGTCTTAAATGTAGCTCAAAACATGTAATAGGGTATTGGATTCATAGTTGAGTGTCATCATATTATTTAAAGTAACTTTCCTAACTTTTATGGTGGCCTCATAGGTATAGAAACCATCTTCCTTGTCTATAAACCCACATAGTCACTTTTAGCAAAGTTTAAGGTGTTTTGTAAAAGTTAAGGTTTTCCTATGTTTTTAAGGATTCAATTTAGGGATATGTATGCTTCCGTTTAGCCTCTATAATTCCATGTTTTATTAGGTATATGTGTGAGGTCCTCAAAGATGCATGTGTTTTGTATACAAAGGGTCCTTATTATCCATTTCAAATCATTTTCATATATTTTTTTCATAGTGTTTCTACTACTATTCTTTCTATGTTAACCCTATTTTCATGCACCACACTCCATATTTCTCCACTACCACCCTCCTCCATTCATTCACCCCTCACTCCTAGTCTAGACCATGCCATATAGTTGCATACTTCTTTACAACCATTAGAGGTAATGAAACCATAGGATGTTGGACCTATATGTTCATATAGTGAACTAAAGAGGCAAATAGCCACCTATATCTAACCCTTTTAGGCTTCCTATGGTAGGGTCTCCAGAAGGAATTGTGTATACCATATAAAGAATGAGTATTAGGGTATGTACATCTTAAATAAGTAAATGTTGATATGAAATTCCCACACAAGAGTTTGAATCCCTATGTAGACAACCTATTCTCATATAAGCTTGATAACCAAACCCCTATAGATGGTCATAATAGTAGGTGAATACATGTGACATTGTTGATGTATATTAGTGTCTTCATCTTGCATGGTCTAAAAGATAATGTTCATACAAGAAAGGGAAAATTTAATACTATTAAATGATAACACAAAATTTATGGCCATCACCATTGAAAAGGTAGAGTAACACATAAATAAGCTTGAAACCACACAAGTATATGTAGACTTGAGCCCTAAGCATGAGGAGGGTAAGGTGTAAATAGAAATAAATAATGCTAAATATATTAGAGTTATATTCACTGAGAGGGAGGGGATAAGTCAATGATGTAAGATAATCCAATTCAATTTCCAACTCTTTAACATTTATCATATATCAACTTGACCAAGAAACATAAACATGAAATCACATACATCCAAAGCATGCATAAGAGCATACATCGCATAAACACATCATATATGTGGGAAACCCTCTTAAGGGATAAAACCCACTAAACCCTAAAAGATAGACTAAAATCCTATAAAACATTATCTAATATTTATACCATCACCCATTCATCAAAGAACACCCATCCCTTAGTTTAGTGAGACACCAATCCCATAAGGAGCTGCTACCCCTATCTAGTTGAGTACCCACAACAATTAGACCTAATGAAAGATTTACCTTGTAAGGAGAAACCCCCGCCCCCTAGGAAACCAAACACCCATTTAGATACCTAAATATATCACTTTGAGCACTTTTTTATACTCTTCAACTGATTATGATCACCTTTATCTACACTCTTCACCTATAATATCTCTCAAATTGCCTCAAGGGATAACTTGCTCAAATTTCTTCTTCTAGGCTCATTAGGTCCAATGACCTATGTGTGCTCTAGAATCAAGTTGATCAAAAAAATGTGAGTGGTCCTTTTCACACACTGATGGTCCTAACTAACTTGTACTTTCTCTTTCAAAGGTTATCTTCTTTTCTTGAATCCTCACTCACACAACTAGCACAATTAGTCCACTTATGAATTGTATTTATACCACTCTCTTCCTTTAACCCATGTTGGTTGACCAAGAAGATTTACATATTTGAACCACCTTTAACGTAATTCCATACACATGTTACATATGAGAACCATACTCTTCATAAGTTTGCCATTACCTCATTATCCCCTAAACATCATTTGGTCTTGGTGAGACCTAAAACAATTAGTCCTTCACAATTCACACATTACATGTGACACTACTTGGACTACCTTCATCCTTTACTAGTGCTTCAAACACATAAAAACTATATCCAATATCCATTTGATTACTCCCATATGGTTTCATGCCACCTGTAACACCAAACTTATTCTTTAGGCCTTTATACATAGAAGCCACAGTCTCAAACATCTAAAGAAACAACTCAATTATTTCACATAACTATATGATTAAATCACATGGGTGAAACCTTAGGAATTTTGATACACCTCCATTTACTTTTAAAACTATTGGAAATTTTTTCCCACATACTAAGTTTCTACCTAGATGTAGTGTAATGTCCTGAAGATCAAAAATGGAACAAGGGATAAGCAAGTTTTGGACAAGTGAGAGGACCTAAGGGATCATGCAGCTTACAAAGATTTAGAAAAAAATTAATTCCAGTTAAAGTGTAATTTATCAATTTATAAGAATAAGACTAGAGTTTTAGAGATCCCATAGGATGCTAAGAGTGATTGGAATGACTTAGAAGTATATAACATTCATTTGGTTATTCATTGTGTTCATCTTGACATTTTGGGTCAAGTGGCAAAAAATTTGAGTAGGTAGTTTGCTAATGTTATATCTCACACATGTGGATGAGTAAAGAGTAATTAGTCATATGGGTTTATTCACATTAGTCCTAAGAACATATGCACCAATTTTTTGGTCATCTATCAAATCACATCAAAAGATATGAAGACCCAAAGTTGGCCTCTCAGGAAAAATCCACTAAGTTTCTATACTTATCCATTTTTGAAGAAACTCAAATAAAGCTAAGTGAGCATATTGATGAGGCCATATATCACACGTGTGATAGTTGAAGGAGGAAATGATCACATGAGTTTATTCATATTGTTCCTTAGTTGCTACATGCTAAGTTTTAGATCATTCATCAAAGTGTGATAGAAATTATGCATGTTCAGAGTTGGCTCCTCAGTCATATTTTGCTAAGTTTCCCATACTTAGTCAAATGAACTAGACCATTTTTAGGACATCATGTGGGAATGAATGGACCTATCAACTTGATAATTTTTTAGACACACCTAGAAATATCCCAGACTAGTGGATCAAATGTATTTATCCCTTTCAATCTCGAGAACATCTCTTGAAAATTTGGTGCCTCCATGAATTTTGGGTTTCAATTTATAGGCCTTCAAAGTTGGACCTACAACATAAAACATTCACACTAGCATAAAAATAAATCTCTCTCTCTCTCTCTCTCTATATATATATATATATATATATATATATATATATATATATATTCTTAAATTTTATGGTCTATTAGATGTCAAATATGTTGTGTGGGACATCAAATATGGTCTATAATATGTCAATTTTAAGCTCCATAAACTAACCTTTAGGGTTGAAATAGTGGGTTCCAGTTGATCTAATGGTCCACACTACATCATTTATTTAGATCTAATGGCAAGTATAGGTCAAAGGGTTTATTGAATATCCAGACCAAATATATGTATGAAAAGTGTTAATACCATATTCAACTAGTAGAGGATCAATTATTCATGAGCATTTGTATAGATTGAAATCTATTAAGCAAGATGAGTCAATATGTTCATGAGCTAAGTTAAATTTTGATAGCCAATTAGAACAAGGGTGAGCCTAGGGTTTTTGACAGAAGTTGAGAATCCATCTTATACCAAGGTAAACAAGGTCTTGTAAGGTCACCCTAGCACCATTGAATCTCAATTGAACACCATTGAAATGCCATAAGTCATTCACTAAAGTATGAATAAAATAAAGGGACCACCCATGGGGATAAATATGGACTTTTGGCTCATAAGTTTTCATCACAAAGGGATATTTCTCTGATTATGTTTTCCATTTCTAGAAAAAAGAGCTAACATTTCAAATGATGTCATGAAAGCATACATATGGACTAAAATAACTCCACCACCAAAGCCAAATACATAAAAAGGACCTCTTCTCTTCACTATGCATGTCATGACAAACTAGTTAGGAACAATTAATAATAAAACACTATTCTAATATACTATCCTAGTTATTGTAACTATATGGATGGTAGAAAAAATCTTAGAGCAACTTGAATTTTCCCTTGTAATAAGAAGTAGCATCAATGTAACTATATAACCACTTGAGGTAGCTTGAATCAAGCAAAAGGTTTTGAATGAGCTTAATTTCTAAAGGTGGTTATAAAAACATTAAAATGGAATTGACCTCATTTTATTTGTTTTTGAGTGCCAAAACTCCCTCTCTCTTTCTTTATTTATTCTATAAATATAGCCTTCAAGCTATTGATTTTCATCCCTTAGGCTAGTATGACTAGATTCTATCATAATTATATTTGATGCCTCTTAGACTAGTGAATAAAGTATTTTTTGGTATTTTACTAATCTATATTTAGTGTTTTATGTTTTTTCAATATGCAAATGTGATTATTATCTTCCTCTTGCATGTCCAATATCAACCTAAGTACTAAAAACTTTATTTATAGGTCATATAATGTATCTTAGCATCGATCTCTCAAGAATATAGTGGACAACCAAATTTAAGTGTCTTTAACCAGACATTATTTTCATTTCTCCCTAGTCTGAGTGTATGAAATTGACCTCTATATTAAATAATATTGCATAGAAACTATAGTAAGTATTGTATTAGCTTCTTTCATAGTCCATTAGTATGATAAAAAATTCTTAGTCCAAGAGTGGATTTGAAATTTTCATGGTGCATCACCACATGTTAGAATAGGTTTTGCTTTATGCAAATTTATTGACTCTTTTCACTGCAACCAATTTTAGGTTTTATAAATAAAGTTATAAATTATGAAATTTGAGGAGCTAGACTCATAAAAAGTCCTAGAGATTTGGTCTAAATATAAGTGTCCCATAGCCTTAAACTATTCCCATGTTAGTCTAGGTATGGGTTAGACTTAAACAAATTTGACCTCTATTGGGTGATATCTAGATAACTAACAGTTCTAGCACACCTAGTGCCACACACCTATTTGCATAAATTTTCATATCTAAGTATAGTAGTGTTGATGCTTAAAATTGTGTTGTTTCCAACACCAACATGAGAAGTTTTGAGAATGTGGGACTTGCGACTTGAAATGACCTCCAAATTTTAAAGAGGATGGCTCTTCTTTATCTCAAATGTATTATGGGAAAAAGGGATAAAAAATTAAATGAAATCACTAATGCAATGAAATAAAATTTAACTATGGTGATGCACCTGAGTATGATTCATTCCTTAATACTAAGCATAGTGAAGCTATTTTTAGGATTCAATTACATTAAAGAGAAAACAATGCATGATTAATGTAAAAGATGAAAACAAATAGAATAAAAGGCTCACAACTTAGGTGATTTTGTAATAACATAGAAAATATCAATAAAGGCACAAAACTCAGTCTTCTTATTAATTTTCTAGTCACATAAAAAGCACTGATACATGCATAGTTATACAAACTTTCTGAATTAAGAAAATAGAACAAAGGCAAATGATATTACTAGCCACATCAAGAAAGTCTCAAAAACTTCTAGTAAATCTTTGATAACAATATATATCCATAAAATTCTCTCTCTTTCCTTTTCTTCCTCCTTTTTTCCTTTAACCTGCAATTTGAACCCATATTTATAGCATAGGACTGGCTCAAGATTGCCTGCATAATCAAATCCCAATGGTCTAACCAAACTAGAACTTAACTGAAAGTGTCTAATAGAAGATATCTTTCAAATCTAAAATAGTTAGCCTCTCTAAAAGTTCATTGGCTAAAATAGATACTCATGGCATTTACCATTTTGAAATAGGTGAGGACACTTGGCAGCATCTGCTAGTCTTAACAAGCAATATGTGGTAGCTTTCACTTGTCTACAAAAGCTTTAGGTACCTTTTCAGAGTCCTACAAAAGATGACACATGGCAGCTTCTGCTAAGCTTTAAAAACACTATAGAAACATTTGGGACTCATTTAAGATTCACACAGATGATGACACTTGACACACTCTATTTAATTTAGCAACTCACTTGGGGCCCACCATAGTCCTTACTCAATAATGAAACAAAAAGAAGAAACTAAAGATGTTGACACTTGGCAATCTCCATCAAGCTTTAACAAGGGACACGTGGCACTTTCCACTACATTTAGAGAAACATATTAAAACCTTCCATAGTTGCCAATTGGCACCCTCCATGGGACTCTGAGAGAAGCTTATTGAAAGAAGATTTTGAAACTTATAAGAAATGGAAACATGGATGTTGACACTTGTCGAGCTCCATAGGCATATAACAAGACACGTGGCATGTTCCATGAAACTTATAGAAATTATATTGTGTCCCAGCTGATGACACTTGGCATGTTCCACGTGACTTTGAGACTTAGAAAAAACTTAGGCAAAATGAAAACCTATGCTCGCGCTTTGTGTCAAAACCTTCACTGCCAAAACTAAAATGTGTAGGGAAAAAACTAGAGCGCACAACTAAAACTCAAAATAAAATGTAGAGTATTTTACTCTATAGTTCTTAGTGACCCTAAGGAATTTTGAGCCTGCTCAAAAAAGAATCCAAAGAATGTGTAAAAAATGTGGCAAAAATCACAAATTTTGTAAGGCCATCTGATAAACAGACCATTCAACATCAGATAGTCCCTATTTATTTTTCAAATCTTGGAAGGCTAAATTAAGGTTGATGATGTCCTTATGTGAAAACTCTACAAAATATGAACTATAGCCTTCAATTGGAAATCAAGGTGGGCCATACAGATCAAGACATCTTCCACTTTTGGCACTAATGAAGCATCTATTAAACCCTAGAAAACTGACTGATCATTTTGTCTAGGTAACAACAAAGGCTTAATCTCATCAACCATTAACACAGTGTTGCTATCAGGAAAAGGGGAGGGAAGACCCAATTGCACCAGATCTTTAATATGCTTCTTCATGTCTTTTACTCCCTCTTTTACCACATCTAGGATCTCTTTACAATCAATTGGTGCAGAGTTGCAACTAAGAACTTCGTTCACCCTTTTTGTAGCAATCATTCTGTCACTAATTCTTGCTATCGATAACATTTCATCAGGTGTGTCATATAGCTTTTTCATCAGCATTAGAGAATCAAACACTCTCAAAGAGATAGTAGACAGAGTGGCCTAGACTAAAGTCTCCACCTTTTCAAACAATTTATGTGCATTTAGCAAGAAAGTTAGAGAGGGTCTGAGTTGAGTAATCTCCTCAGAGATTCTTTTCCATACTGATACATATAGCTCCTTAGCCAGGTTTAGAACTCCTACATTTTTTGGACTATTAGCCAACTCAAGTGTTAATTGTTTTGTTATTTGTTGCTTAGCTTGAATTTGGGCCTATATGGTAGCAGTATTGTTTTTCTCATTCAATAGCTTCTGCTGGAACTGAGTGACTTGTTGCAAGTTTTCCTGACATTTCTTTTTGTAGTGTTGCCTTTTCCTGCTTTACGATTGTCACTGCAGCTTTCTCTTGTGTTAGTTTTTCTTTAAAATAAGTATATAGGGCTTGAATAGCCCAGTGAATCTGACAAGAAATAGTATCTTGAAATTGTTTACTGAGACTCTCTATTTCATCATTCTTTGTTTTGATTTTTGTAGCCAGATTGCTACCATTTGCTTTCTCTTGAGCCAGATCAGCCTCCATCTTCTACAACTTCTTTGATACTTTCAAATAATTAGTAGCTACAGCAAAAGTGGTTTTATTTAGTAGCTTAACCCTATATTATGGTCTAAAAAGTGACATATCCATAGTGACTGCACTCATTATATAATCTTGAGGCTGCATCTGCTCATTTGGCCTGACTACATTAGGTGACAAATGAGTCACAGTTAGGTACTACTAGATTGGGTCAAATAGTGACCTCATGTGTGGTGCAGTCAGAGCTTTATTATCTTTCTTCCTCTTTTTATCCATTTGGGCTTCCCTAGCCTTCTTATAAGTGTTTTCTTGAGCTTGGAAGGTAGAGGGAGATGTAATATACCCACCTACAAAAGGATAACCCTATGGCAATCCATAGGGAATAGCCAAATGTTGGCTAGGGGGAATCTAGGGAGGTATTCTCTTTGGGACAGAGGGGGAAAAGGGAGGCAATGATGTGGCCTATGATGACATGTCCTAAGTAGTAATAGGTGGGGAAAATTGGGAAATTGGCACATCAGAGGTGGCAAGAGATAATATTTGGCCAGTTGGTATTACCACCCCTATAGAAGAAGAAAAAGACTAAGAAGAGGAAGGAGAAATAGCATGTGGCTGAGGAGCAATAGATGTACTTAGTGGTTAATGCTATGAGGGATCTACCTCCTTATCTAAATCAAGCTAAAGTTTTAGCTTCTTATGTTTCCTTAGCCTTTCTTCTTCTTGTTGTGCTTCCTTCTCTTCAACATTTACCACTACTGCTAGTGGTGATTCCATAAAACTGGGAACCCCAAAGGTTGACACTGATGAAGAAGCTCTAGGTGGTGAGGATACCACATTCTTTTATTTTTCTATAGAGACTGTAGATGAATTTTGTCTTGGGGCTTGCATTGTATGAGTGGATTATGCTTCCCCTTCTAACTCTCCACCCTGTGTCTATAGTTTACATGTATTAGGGCTAGAGACAGGAGATGGATGCCATTCATCCTATATTGCCTCTCATTTCTCATCTAAGTTTACATTACCAAAAGAGTGAGTTATCTTAAAAATCTCTTGCCTATACTTCCAATAGGCTTTATTTTCTCAAGTTTCCATTCTTTGTTCTTCAATGCCCTTTTTAAACCAGAAGTCATTCTGATTTTAGGGTCAAAAACCTTTTTCTTAACATAAAAGGTCTCCCATGGCTTGGCCTCCTAAAAGGGCAAATCTGTCAATTCTACATACAAATCAAGAATATCTTCCTTAGGGTTTCTTCTATCTTCCTAAAAGGGATGGCCCTCATGCACAATTTTAGCACCGACCTTGTTATTCTTGACCCATAAGGTTATGAAACTACTTGGGTCATATCTCCATTTATCTTCAATCAGAAAGAAACCCAGGATAGCTATTTTCCTCAACAACAAGTGCTCAACATCTCTAACCTCTAGGGCCATGTTTTTCTTTACCCATGGAATATCATACATTTTATTTTTCTTCTTAGTGCCATAGTCATTATCAACCACAGACACTTGCCAGGTGACCTCTATGAATGCTAACCTAGGAGTCAAAATTTTGGGTAGTGTTGTCCCCCAAAAATATCACTCATTTTTGGGACAACATTTAAACTATTTTGGTCTTACAAACCAAAATTATCTCTTCCCCTTTTGAAATTTGTCCTGGGCATTCAAATTCCTCATTTTTTAAGCTTCTCAAAAATCTATGGACTCTGCAGGCTTGAATCTACAGACTCTGCAGGCTTAAATCTACAAACTCTGCACGCTTGAATCTATAGACTCTATAGGAAGAGAAATATATGGACTCTGTAGGAAGAGAAATATATGGACTCTATAGGAAAATAAATCTATGGACTCTACAGGTTTGAATCTATGGACTCAGTAGGAAGAGAAATCTATGGAATCAACAGGAAAAGAAAATCTATGGACTCTGCAGGCCAAGTTCAACGGGCTTCATAGGTTGATTTCTATAGACTCAGTAGGAAAAGAAGAAAGCTTTCAACACTTAGGTGATCTCAAAGTTGGTTCAATGACTAGGTTCAACCAAAAGAGTTCATTGGCAAGCTTTTAAATAAGGATTGAACCGTTGAACCATTGAACCACTCGGGTTCAATGTTTAACAGGTTCAACGAGGATCAAAAGGACATAACCAAATCAAAGAGAATGAACCAATGAACCATTGAACCAAACTTAGTTCATTCATTTGGTTTAATGCTTCAATTCACTAAGTTAGTTCATTCAATTGGTTTAATGCTTCAGATTCACTCAGTCGGTTCATCAAATGGCTCAATGGCTTTTAGTTTAATCAAATGATTTAATGGCTTTTGGTTTAATCAAAGGGTTCATCGGCTTAAACCATTTTGGTTCAAATCTTGGTTCAATGATTGGTTCAAAGGAGTGGTTTAATACAAAAGTTTAAGAGAGCCAAAGGATCTCGAAGGACAAGTGCCCTTGCAAAAGGCACTTGGTCAACAAAAGCACCCTTCAGAAGGGTCATTTTCAAGGAAGCCGAAAAGGTATGTTCTTTCAAAATATTGTTTAAGGCATAATTCCTTCAGACTTTTTGTCAAAGGAATTTAGGAAAGAAGCTATGGGAGGAAAGCCCAAAGGAATTTCTAAAGGCTAGAGACAAAGCAATCAGAACAATTCTTTTAGACTTTTTTTCCGCAAGAAAATGTCTGCAGACCTTTTGTCCATGGGAAAATGTCCATAAAAAAAGTCTGCAGGAAAGCTTTGAAGGATTCCAAAGACAAAGGCTACCAAAGGACCCCAAAGGGTAGGTTCCCTTGCAGGGGAATCTTAGCTACCAAATTAAATGATAGTTCCCCAAAGACAAAGGGTCACCTTCCCTTCGATAGGATGCAAAAAAAGAAATCCAAAGGAAGCAAGTACCAAAAAAGACTGAATCAAGAGAAAGCCAAAGAAAGCCCAAGGGGTGATGCGCCTGAAGACGTCAAAGTTAAGAATGGTGAACTAGCCATTGGAAATTCAAATGTAGTGACGGGTGCGTGAATGTCAATTTCAAGGTTTGTAAAATAGCCATTGATTTTGAAAAGCCTTAAAGAAGAGCCAAAGAACTTAGTGACCCGCTAGAAGAAAGAAGCCCAAAGGCCATTCGAAGACTGCCCAAAGGGAAAATACCCTTGTGGGGGGCTCTTCTTAACCTAAAGTGGACCATTTCTCAAGGCCCTAAAGGGTAGGTCACCTCTAGGAAAAATCAAATGACAAAGCCAAAGGAATTGCTGAGGAAATTGATGTGCTCGTAGATGTTAAAGTTGTGATAATGAAATAGCCATTGATCCTTGTAGGTTTAAATCTATGAACCTGAAAGCATTCAAAGGCTTTAAGGCCAAGATCAGTAGGAAGTGACTAAGGAATAGAGCATCAAATTAAATCAAGGACTCAATTCAATTAACTAGAAAAGGAGGAACGATGAGGAAGGATTAGAAACATTTGTGCATTGGATATGTTTCTAGAAGCATATCACCAGGTGGATATTGAAAGATGCAAATTTTCAATAGCGTGACATGTTTCTCTACATTGAGAAAAGCAAATGGGTAGATGCCCCTAAATTCCAGCCTATCTTCTTAACAAAATTCAATGCAACATGATGTGTTACTATTCCCAAGTCCATCTTAAAGAGGTTATATAAGGGACTCTCTTGTTAGTGTAAAAAGGATATCTCTCTGACAATTAGAAATGAAACTCTACCCAAATTGAAAGGCATTACTAAGACTTTGATCTCAAATTGTTGATCATATGTTGTTATTGGAATAAGAAAGCAAGTGACTTTTCAAACTTTGTGTTATGATATCTTTGTTTTTGGGGAAACTGTTCTTATGTCCTTTTCCTTAATATATTTTATGTTCCTTTAATTCAACAAGCAGAATTAGTACAAGTAGTTAGGAAGGTGTCTTGAAGTCAACTGTGGAGAGACTTTGTGCCCCCATAATTGCCTTTAGTGTGTTTTATTTTTGTTTCTATGTAAAGGACCTTAAGATGAATTTGTGCCCTCATTGTCCTTTGTATCTCACTCTTGGGCAATTCAGGTGGAGACTTTGTGCTACATCTCTATTTGTTGGTTACTACGTCCTTGGTTACATTTTGCAATTACTACTAGGATTATTCTTGTGGTTTACTGAATAGTAATTTTGAAAGAAGAGGAGTGCTTTCTATCATTTCCCTTGAGATTTCTCCTTTGATCTCCATGCATCATCTCTGAAAAAAGAGAGATGGATGGTTTATCCTATCCTTGAGTATTATTTTTTATTTATATATATGTATATCATATCTATAGGGAACCTCCCCTTGATGAGAGGAGAGATTAGTCCCCTTTTGATGTGGTGAACCTACACATTTGGATGACTAATATTCTTACTTTGGCTGATCAGACCTATTTTGTTTATCAGTATGCTAATCAACAAAATATTCAACCAACAGTTTTTGGCAACTCCATTGGGGATATACATAATTATGTGTAATTTGGAACCTCAAGTTTTAGATTGAAACATCACTTGTGTCTTACCCATTATCATTATAACCCTTATCCATTATAGACTCTGGTGACTCCTTTTCATGTCTTACCCATTATCCATTTATAGCCTTACCATCTTTCTCCACCTCTGTTATTTTATCTGGTCTGCAAAACTAGAGCTACTAGGAAAGAGTTCACAGTTTGAAGTCTCAAGCCTCAAAATGAAGTAGGGCTAGTTATTTTCCATTTCTGTTCTACAATCTAGCCACTCCACCCAGATTTGTTATCCCTATTTTTCATAATTAAATCATGGTAGTTTGAGGCCCCTGGGGTAACTCTTTTGGCCCACTCAACTTGACTCCACCTTTGCATGAACTCCCATGTAGTTTAAGAAAGAATTTCCCTAAGTTATTTGGTGATCGGATAGTTCACCCTAATGAACACATTACACCCTTCATCATAGCCTGTGGTGTGATAGGGGTAGAATTTAAAGACGTGGAAATCAAGCTTTTTGTGGAGACACTACAAGGTGCTACTACAGACTAGTTCTACCATCTACAAGCTAGATTAGTGACTAACTAGGATACACTCAAAGCCAAGTTTGAAGAAAGGTTTAAGCCCATAGAAGATGCACATGCCTTTCTGGCCTATCTCACTTAGATGAAGAAATAGCCTCATGAGCCTATGTGGAATTTTATTGCCAGGTTCAACAAGTTGAGGCACAAGATTCCCATGGTCACCTAGCCAACACCTCAGAACCTCAAATTCTTCTTCATCAATTCACAACTACCTAAAGTGAGTTTTCTGCTGAGATGAGCTAGCCAAATAGACCTTGTTATTGCTCAGGACTTGGCTACTGAGGTAAAAGATGACCTTATCTTGGTAGGAAAGATAAGGAGAGACCCAAATAGAATAAAACCCTCTTCATCTCTAAATACTCACCCACAGTCACCACTGACCCAATGGTACAAAAGTTGGAAAATGAATTGCTAGCCTTGAAGAGGCAAATGGCACAAGGTATGTCTTCTTCTCCTCTATATAGAGATGTACCAAGGAGAAGATTCCCCAATCAGCCATATCAAGGCAATGCTACTAGAAGTCAAGGGAAACCAAATCATCTTCCTCCCCCACAAAGGAACCTTGCCCTTGAAGCACCTCTAACCAACTCAGTAGTTGGATATCTAGAAACAGAGCATGTTTCCTATATCCAACCTGAGTTTGAGCAAGAAAATGGTGTTGATCTCTTCAGGGAGGATCTAGAAGAATCAGCTGGCAATTCCCACATTAGTTTCCTAAATTTACAAGATGAACCCAGAAGTGAAGGTGAAGTAGTCAAAGGATCATATAAAGTGTTTACCAGGTCTAAGAACCAATCAGCCTAGCAAGCTGATAAAGAGAAGACAGAGGAACAACCCCAACCATCAATTTTAATTGCTAAGTAGAGAACCCCTCTTCCTTTTCAGTCAAAGGACTTGGTGATTGCCAAAGAAGTAAGTACATCAAACATCTCTACACCTTTTACTTCAAATTCATAGATCAGTCCTCCCCCTCCCAAAAACCAAAAGGATGAACTCCCATCCTCTCTTCCAAGTCCATCTTAGTCATTTACCATGATTGATCATGTCAAGAAATCCCAAATTTAGATGACTGAGTTTGAATCCCTGCAAGTCAATCTTGAGCAATTAAACATTGGTGGAGAACCAAGTGTGGACCTATCTAAGGAAAAAATTGTGGTTACCTAAATGTTAGCCCCTGCAGCTCAAATTCTGTTTGAGCCTTCAATCAAGGGTAATTACTTCTTGACCATAGAGGATGCTCATGTCTCAACTGATGAAAGTCTCGTAGCTGGCAATCCAAGATTTGATCCAAATAAGGAATCAAAAGAATTAGTAGGGCATATTAAAAATCAAGAAGGATCTTCCATCTCTGATGAAGAGAAATTTGATAAAAGATTAGCTTCTGATGATGTTTGGATCTTGGAATTTGATGGCAGCAATTCTTCCACAGCTGGATGTAGATCTCTATTGCTTGAATTGAAGACTGCTCAAAATGAAGAGATCAAACTCCTTCACACCAAAGGAGATGCTGAGCTGATGGTTTGTCAGGGGTCTGATGCTAACAATCAAATCATGTGCTAGACTAGGCTAGCAAAACAACAAGCTATGGTGGTGGACCATACTACTGTATTCCAAAGTTAGCAAAAGGAACTCTTCATAGGGAGAACAAGAAGTTATGGTTTTTAGTTTGAAGACCACGTCCTACCATGGAGCACGAAGAATAAAAGGCCAAGAGGAAGACGCAAAAAATTGGTTTCCTGGTGGAGAGCTCCATTCACCTATCACCATTTTTGGGGGAAAAATGGTTTCATACAATTTTACCAAGATGGCACACTATTTTTGCTACCTCTCAAGAAGCAACATATAAAACACTTCAACTCTTGAAGTATCAGATTATTACATCTATACATATGTATATTTGTATAGTTTTTAATTCTATTGTGTTTTGTTTGTTTCCTTTTTTTATGCCTTCAATTTTTGGGTAGCATGACTCCATAGCCCAATGGCATACTTCAAGGCACTGGAGATTCTAGATTCTACTCCCTTTAATTCTTTTTTACAATTGATAGAAGTTCCCCAACTAGAGCCAGCTGTTGTCCCCCAAAAATATCACTCATTTTTGAAACAATATTTAAACTATTTTGGTCCTATATACCAAAATTGTCTCTTCCCTTTTTGAAATTTGTCTTGGGAATTCAAAATCCTCATTTTTCAAGCTTCTCAAAAATCTGTAGACTTTACAGGCTTGAGTCTACATACTCTACAAGCTTAAATCTACATACTCTGTAGGGTTGAATCTATGGACTCTATAGGAAGAGAAATCTACAGACTCTATGAGAAGAGAAATCTACAGACTCTATAGGAAAATAAATCTATAGAATCTATAGGCTTGAATTTATAGATTCAAAAGAAAGATAAATCTATGGACTTAGTAGGAAAAGAAAATCTATGGACTCTGCAGGCCAAGTTCAATGGGCTTCACAGGTTGATTTCTATAGACTCAGCAAGAAAGAAGCAAGCTTTCAACACTTAGGCAATCTCAAAGTTGGTTCAATGACCAGGTTCAACCAAAAGAGTTCATCGACAAGCTTCTAAGTAAGGATTGAACTATTGAACCATTGAACCACTCGGGTTCAAGGTTTAATAGGTTCAACATGTTTGGTTCAATGAGGATCAAAAGGACTTAGCCAAATAAAAGAGAATGAACCAATGAACCATTGAACAAAAGTTGGTTCATTTAGTTGGTTCAATGCTTTAGTTCACTAAGTTAGTTTATTTAGTTGGTTTAATGCTTTGGATTCACTCAGTCAATTCATCAAATATTTCAATGGCTTTTGGTTCAATCAAATGGTTCAATGGCTTTTGGTTCAATCAAAGGGTTCATCGGCTTAAACCACTTTGGTTCAAAGCTTGGTTCAATGATTGGTTCAAAGAAGTAGTTCAATGCAAAAGTTTAAGAGAGTTGAAGGATCCTAAAGGGGCCAAAAAGGTAAGTTCTTTTGGAATTTTTAGAAGGCATAATTCCTTCAAAATTTTTGTCTAAAGGAATTCCTTCAAACAAAAAGTCTGAAGGAATTTGGGAAAGAAGCTGCAGGAGGAAATCCTGAAGGAATTTTCAAAGGCTAAAGACAAAGTAATCGAAACAATTCTTGTGGACTTTTTGTCTATGGGAAAATGTTTGCAGACTTTTTGTCTATGGGAAAATGTCTGTAGAAAAAGTCTGCGGGAAAAATGTCTGCAAGAAAGCTCCAAAGGATTCCAAAGACAAAAGGCCGCCAAAGGACCCTGAAGGGCAGGTGCCCTTACAAGGGACTCTCAGCTACCAAATTAAAGGACACTTCCCCAAAGCCGAAGGGTCACCTTCCCTTTGGGAGGATGCAAAATAAGAAATCTAAAGGAAACAAGTACCAGAAAAGACCGAATCAAGAGAAATTTGAAGAAAGCCCAATGGGTGATGCACCTAAAGATGTCAAAGTCAAGAATGATGAACTAGCTATTGGAAATTCAAACGTAGTGATGGGTGTGCGAATGTCAATTTCAAGGTTCATAAAATAGATGTTGATTTTGAAAAGCCTTAAAGAATAGCCAAAGAACTTAGTGACCTACTAGAAGAAAGAAGCTCGAAGGCCATTTGAAGACCGCTCGAAGGGAAGATACCCTTATGGGGGGCTCTTCCTGACCCAAAGTGGACTGTTTCTCAAGCCCCCAAAGGGCAAGTCACTTCTGGAAAAAATCATATGACAATGCTAAAGGAATTACTAAGGAAAGTGATGTGCCTACATATGTCAAAGTTGCGACAATGAAATAACTGTTGATCCTTGTAGGTTTAAATCTATAAAACCAGATGCATTCAAAGGCTTTAAGGCCAAGATCAGTAAGAAGCAACTAAGGAATAGAGCATCAAATTGAATCAAGGACCTAATTTAATAAACCAAAAAAGAAGGAATGGTGAGGAAGGATTAGAAACATTTATGCAACAAATATGTTTCTAGAAGCATATCGCTAGGTGGATATTGAAAGATTCAAACTTTCAATAACATGACTTGTTTCTCTACATTGAGAAAAGCAAATGGGTAGATGCCCCTAAATTCTAGCATGTCTTTTTAACAAAATTCAATACAACATGATGTGTTACTATTCCCAAGTCTATCTTGAAGAGGCTATATAAGGGACTCTCTTGTTAGTGTGAAAAGGATATCTCTCTTTGACAATCATAAATGAAACTCTACCCAAATTGAAAGGCATTACTAAGACTTTGAGCTCAGATTATTGATCATATTTTATTATTGGAATAAGAAAGCAAGTGACTTTTCAGACTTTGTGTTATGATATCTTTATTGTTGGGGAAACTATTCTTATGTCTTTTTCCTCAATATATGTTATGTTCTTTTAATTCAATAATCAGAATTAGTACAAGTAGTCAAGAAGTTATCTTAAAGTCAACTGTGGAGAGACTTTGTGCCCCCATAATTGCCTTTAGTGTGTTTTCTTTTTGTTTCTATGTAAAGGACCTTGGGATGACTTTGTGCCCTCATTGTCCTTTGTATCTCACTCTTGGGAAATTCAGGTGGAGACTTTGTGCGACATCTCAATTTGCTAGTTACTACATCTTTGGTTACTTTTTGAAATTACTACCAGGAGTATTCTTGTGGTTTTCTAAATAGTACTTTTGAAAGAAGAAGAGTGCTTTCTGTCATTTCCCTTGAGATTTCTCCTCTAATCCTCATGCATCATCTCTAAAAAAAGAGAGATGGATGATTTATCCTATCCTTGAGTATTATTTTCTGTTTATATATATATATATATATATATATATATATATATATATAGCATATCTATAGGGAACCTCCCCTTGATGAGAGGAGAGATTAGTCCCCTTTTGATGTGGTGAACCTACACAGTTGGATGACCAATCTTCCTACTTTGGCTTATCAGACCTATTTTATTTATCAGTACACTAATCAATATTATATTCAACCAATAGGTAGTAACATTGGTTCTCCATTAAAACCATGGACCCTAATGATGGTATGATGAGATCCAAAAAAGTAGTCACAGGGAATAGTGCAATTTGTCATGAGGCCTCTGACACTTGGAGTTAATATATTTTCAATAGGCTCTGGGCTTAGGTGATAAAAGGTAGGGGAAACAAAAAGTTCTCAAAATTCATATGGGTCAGACATTTTGGATAAGATATGTGTCCATGTAGACACAAGAATGGTCCTATTATGACCGAAACTTGGGTCATACATATTCAGATGCATATATTGTGAAAAGATGCCAAAGTTTTGATATAATATGAGGTGAAATAGATAAGAAGAATACTTGAAAACCCCTTTAGACTTGAAGTGAGTGACTTGGTCAACCATTGAATATGCAATCTACTCTGAGAAGTCTAGTTAATACTCTTGAGACTTGTTTATAGTTTTTAATCTGAAGAGAATGGCCATTTTCCAATCATAGACAGTTATGTCCTCCTTCATTCCAAAAATAAATGCCATCATGGATAGTGCTTCTTGACTGGCTTGTACAAATTGTGCCCTTCATATTGGTAGCACTAGCACAATGGTATCATCATCCCCTAATTTCAATTTTGATCTAAGAAACCTCATTTGATTATTGATGTTTTCCCACATTTTTTGCATTTTGGCAATGGTGGGAAATGTGTCTATTTTATCATGATATAGGGCCAACATGTCCCTAATGGCCTTCATTGTAATTTTCACTATGAATTGACCCTATTTTATGGTGTTTGAGGGCACATGAAACAATTTTTTGCACATTTCAACTAAGTCGGGGCATGGATGTACACCTGGGACAATGAATTGTGCGAATTGAGAAGTCCATATCCTCATCCCAAATGTTTTGAATTGTCTAGCCTTGGCCCTCTAGATACATCTTTGGTGTGACCCTTCTCATAGACCTTTGATAAACTTTTGAAGGGTTGGGTCTATGATCCCATCTGCAAAATCCTTCACCTTTGTTTGGTCGATCACATAACCAACTTCAGGCACTCTAGTCCTTGGATAGTTCCTTAAGGGTTGTATAGAGTTTGAAGTATATGATTTACTAGTGAGACGCTTATCAATGGATTCATAAATCCCAAACCCTTGTTGTGAAGACTATGCTTCCTCCATATCTATGCCTATACTAGGAATTAGTGAAATTATGTAACAAGTATGGAAGCTTCGCAACATGGAAGGCACTTTTACTAAGCAGGTTTTGATATGAATTGAAATGTAGGTAATAGGGATTTTCCTAACATTTGTAGAAATGGATGAGACATATTTAAGCCTTAACTCTTGTTATTAGGGTATTTAGTGACACATCAAGTCTCATAAATGGCATTACAACTAAAAAATTGTTAGTAAATCTTATTAAATCTACGTGGGACAGCATGTCAAACATGTCATAAAAGTGGCTGCATAAAGTTACCTTAGGGAATTTTGGGGATTTGAGAGAGATTTAGTGAATGTGAGGGTTTTTAAAATTTTTTAAAAGACTTTGAGCCATGGCCACGTGTTCATAGAACACTTATTAAAAGAAAGAGTAGGGGAAAAAATGGGAAAATAGAGCAACAAGGAAAGGGAAACTATCTAACTATAATACATGGGAGATATTGCTTAAATGGACATTTCAAGTAGATCCCATTCATAGGAATCTCTTTGGGTTCACCCTCCATTATTTTGAGCTCAAATTAATTTTGCTTTTTACATGTATGAATCTTATAGGGGCTAGTCCACAATGCCTCAAATTTATTGTGTTGATCCAGCTTGGTAGCTCTCGCATCCCATTTCAAAACAACTAAGCCTAATTTGAAATTGGGGTTTGAATTATTCTTATCGAAGTAGTATTTGATTATTTTCTAATGTTTCATTAATGATTCATGTGCTGTATCCCTCTTTTCTTGAACTTTTAGGAGCTCAGCAAGTCTGACCTGCATGGGGCAATTCTCCTCAATTTCAATCTATTTTAATAACTAGAGAGTAGGAATCTCCAAGCTCAGAGGCATTACATCAGGCTTAACATAGACCAATTCATATGGGGACATATTTTTCACTTGTTTAGGCATAATTCTATCAGCCCACATTGTTATATTAAGCACTTTATGCCACTCTTTGTGATGATCATCCCCTATTCTCCTAATAAGTCTAATCAGGTTCTTGTTGGTTGATTCTGCCAAACCATTACCCTGAGGGTAATAATTTGAGGAAGTTTTTAGATAGATTCCATACTTTAGTGAAAATTTAGATATTTTTTCCCCTAAAAATGCCTTAGCATTATCTGAAATTATGGTACGAGGAGGTCCAAAGCAAGTAGTGATATCCCCCAAAAAGTCTAGGATCACCTTTTTTGTTCCTTCTTTGAGTGTCACTGCCTCACTCCATCTGGTAAAATAATTTTTGGTCAGTTAGAATCCATTTGTGTCCCATAATCGACACCAGATTGATCATTCCAATGAATTCAAGACCCCATTGAGCAAAGGGTTCATCAACAATTATAGGACTAAGGGGCATTGTTGTATTCCTTCTCTTCCCCATATAATAGTGATAAGATTGGCACTCTTTGACAAATTTATAATAGTCTGTAAATAAAGTGGGCCAAAAATAACTTGCCTAACTTATCTTTATAGCTATGGTTCTTGCATAAAAATGTCCACTTAAGACTCCATGGTGCATTTCATATAGTATTTTTTGAGCCTCATCTTTCTCTATGTATCTTAAAAGTATGCCATCAATATTTCTTCTAAAAAGAACTTGGTCAATTAAAACAAAATGGACCCCTTGATGCCTATAGTATCTCCTCTTGTCCTGAGAGAGCTCTTTTGGTAAAATCCCATGTTTCATAAAATGGATTCTGTTTGTGACCTAGGAAATCTGATCAATTTCTTGTATCCTCAATACATTTCCCTTTTTTGTTTATTTAGTTATTATCTTTTCCATATCTTGAGCCATGTATTGGTACAACCCCCTACCTCTGACCAACTTAGTGGGTCTGACCTCTACATCATACTCAAGGATCTTTGTTATCCAATTTTCTCTTTTTTTAGTAATTTCACCTTCCATAATGTATTCTTTGACACTAGGATGAGCCATAAGTATCAGAATCTTATTTCCTAATACCATACACCTGAATTTCTTGAGGGCTTTTACCATAGCATATGCCTATTTCTCCATAAAGTTATACCTAGCTTCATACTCCCTAAGAGTCCTTGAAAAAAAATACCATTGGGTGTTCTCCCTCTTGTTGATCATCTTTTTGTGTTAGGATAGTAGAAACACTAAACTTTCCTCTATAAACATACATTCTAAAAGACTTAGAGAAGTCTAGGTTACTAAGTACTGGGGCTGTTGAAATTGTTTTCTTGACCTCCTCAAAATCTTGTCTTACTTTTGTAGTCCACTTGAACACTAAGTCTTTCTTCAGCAAGAGTGCCACTGGTCTCATTAGGCCTACAAAGTCTGATATGAACTGATTGACAAAATTAATCTTTCCCAAAAAGGATTGAACTACCTTCTTATTTATTAGTAGGGAAGAGTTCATTATGGTCGTGACTCTCTCTGGATCTATAGAGACTCCTTCTTTGGATACTATATGTACTAGTAGTTTGCCTTGAGGTACTATAAAGATACACTTCTTGGGATTCAGGTATACTCTAAATTCTTGACACTTCTTAAAAATAGATTCTAGATGATCAAAATGATCAATAGCATTCTTGGAAAAAATAGTGAGATCATCAAGATAAATCAGAATGATTTGATTTATGAGTTCTCCAAATGCTACATCCATTGCTCTTTGAAAAGTGACTCCAACATTTGACAAACCAAATGGCATCTTGGCATATGCAAATGTTCCCCATTTGGTAGTAAACGTAGTCTTGTATTAGTCTTCATTAGCTAGTCAAATCTGATTGTATCTAGAGAAACCATCTAGTAAGGAAAATCTCTCTGGTCTAGCCACAGTCTATAAAATTTGTTCCATAGAGGGTAGGGGATAGTGATCTTTTAGAGATGCTCTATTTAGGTCTCTAAAATCCACATAGAGCCTTATGTCACCATTCTTTTTTTTGACTGGTATTAGATTGTATACCCAGGTTGAGTGTTTGATTGGAAAATTTATTTTAGATTCTAAGAGTTTCTACAACTCATCCACCATTAGAGGTTCAATCTTTGGATTCACTGGCCTCTATTTTAGTCTAATTGGCTTAGATCCTTCAGTCAGTTCTATGGTGTGCTAAATGATGTCTCTGTTATATCCATGAAGGTCTTCATAGGTCTAGGATATTACTCTGTCATATCTTTCACATAAGTCAATTAGTCTTTCCCTTTCCTCTTGGGTTATGGAATTTCCAATCTTTAGTTTTCTCCCTTCACTCACTTGTATCTCAAAATACTCTACTTTATTTGCTTGAAACCTTTTCTTCTCTAGGCTTACATCATCTAGATTAAATAGGTTTTCTAAAGTAATCAAGCCTTTGGGAAGCTTATTGGTCTTTAATTGAATAATTTGGTCTCCATATGCTTCTTCAATTTTGGGTTGCAATTGATCAACAAATTCCCCTAACTGTTACAAAAATGAGAGTACCTAAAAATTATTTTCAAAGACTTGCCAATTTTCATCATTGTCTGGGATAGTTGGCCTTACTATAACTTTGACTGACTCATTATTGACTAATAGATAAGTTGCTGGGTCAAACTATGAGCCAATCTGTGCCATCTTATCTGCTTCAAAATTTTGAGTTTTAGGAACTAATTCAATATTGAAAGCTTCAAAATCATCTATTAAGTCCCAAATTTTGTGTCTATAAGATCTCATCCTTACATTTTTGGCTATTACCTTTTCTCTGATTTGTTTCACCACTAGTTCTAAATCTCCTTTTACTATCAGATTCTTTACTCCCTTTTTCTTGGCTAACATGAGCACATGTACTAAGGATTCATATTCAACATCATTATTAGTATAGCCAAATTGGAAATGGATAGCTCTTGAAATTTTCTCACAATTTGGAGCAATAAGACAAATTCCTACTCTAGCACCATTTTTACTTCTAGCCCCATCAAAATTTAAGGTCCAAATTTCTAAGTCTTTTTCAGATTCTTGAGTCTTTGGTGTTTCTTCCCTTAAAACATTTGGGATTTCATGGTCTTCATCAAATATGACATAAGTGCCTAGACTAGTAGAGTCATAATTTCCATATGGGTCACTTTGCATCATAGTTAACAATTGGTTATTTTCCTCCTCTTGGTCATGTTCAGTCCAATCACCTAACTCTTCAACAAATACCCTTTCTTCCTTATTCAGCATAGCATGAGCTACCTCTAATTTTGGGGTTGGTTCATTTGTGATGTGATCTTTAGATAGTGACTCAGATAGTATTTTCATTTTTGTACCATATTTGGTTCTTAGGATGAGGTGAGACAAATCAAGTGACATATAACCTCCTATCTTGGCTGTGAAATCTCTAGATAAACATAAGCCAAATACAGGGGGTATATCTATGAATATCACATCCTGATTGACAATTATATTAGGGAAAGTATATAATTGTAATTGGAGTTATTTAATTTTCCCTATTGTTTGCACTGATTTCCCATCCAGCTGCATAACTCCTCTAGTAAGTGGCTCATACTTTATTTTTAAAGCATCTAATATTTGTTTAGGCATTACTATAGTATTGGCCCCTAATTCTATCATTGCATTATGTAATAATTTCTTTCCAACTATCAAATTCAAATAGAAGGGTTATAGTTTAGATTTGCTTACCTCTGGTGCATTGTTCAAAAGGGCTATTGTCTACAGAGGAACCATGTCTTTAAGCTTTTCCTTATCAACAAGTCCTCCTTTGGTACCAATATGTTTAGGCACTGCTTGGCCCCATAGAGCTTCTTGCAACATTGTCTTTTGCTCAGGAATATCTAATATGTCCCATATTGACACATGTGTTGGGATCCTCTTTAGCTGATCCACCACATTCACTGGTCTTAGTGTTTGGGTTCTTGGATAATAAGGGTACCTTTATTTTTCTTGAACTTGTCCAAAAATTACTTGGTTCTACACTGGTTGAGGTATTTCCTGTCTAGTAGCTATGTTTTGATGACCTTGAAATGGAGGAATCCCCATAATTTCATTATTTTTGACTTTAAGTTGTTCCATCATCCTTCTCTTGGCTCTGGTGTAGTAATCTAATTGTACCAATGGCTTCTTGGAAGTAGAAGATTCATTTAATAATATTGACTCTTCATCTTCAACCCATGAAAACAAAGCATGCTCAATGGCTATTTCTTCTTCTTGTTATAAAGACATCCCTTGCATTTGAGCCACCAGGACTAAATTTTGCATACCAAGGGATTGGTAGGGTTGAGTGTCAGAAGTATTTGCAAATTGTCCATCCATTCTTCTTTTCTTTGCTATCTTTTGTTGTAGATTACCTCTAGGATAATCTCTAGGCATATGAGCATTATTACAAGGGAAACACCAAGAATTGGTGCCATCTACATAATTATTCTACCCTAGAATAATCTCCCTATTTGGATTAGGGGGAATAGTCTGTGACGGTGTAGGGACTATAACTAATTGGTTTGATGACTGAGGGTTAGTTTGCCTTTGAGGACCTTTATATTTATTTGGCTATGGTAGAAGTCTATTTCCTTGGTATCCTTGATATTAGGGTCTAGGATAAGGATTCTAATATCTTTTTAGTTTAATTATCTCATTAGAAAATGTCCTTAAGATGTTCTTGACATCATCCATCTCAGATTACTAGACAGGGATAGCTACATTAGCAGGTTGTTGAGGAAATGTATACATAAACATAGATGGGGCTATGGTATTAGGGGCTTCTTGAGATAAAGGTAAGGTAATCTCTATAAACATGGGCATGGGAGGCCTTGGGGGCAACTTGCTAGCATCTATTAAGTTATTTTCAGCTCTGACTACATAGTGATAGGCTTTTGGTAGAGTCTGACCTCCAAGTGAGTAAATCATTATTGATATATCTAAAGTTAAGGCTTTAAGATAAAATACTATAGCCATACCTGGTAATGGTCTTGTTGTAGTAGGAATTCTTTCCCAAGTATTTTGAAATCTTGAATTGAAATCAGTCATTGCTTCTTGTGGTGCCCTTTTGATAGTAATCAATTATTGCAACAAAGAAGATTTATCACCCTGTTCTTCAAATCTTGCAAAGAAAGCATCTCCAAGCTGATCCCATGTAGATATTGTATTTTGGGTCAAAGATTTGTACCAGTCTAGAGCCTTCCCCTTAAAAGAAGCTACTAACAATCTTATAGCCACATTCTGCTATGTGATCCCATGTATTACACAGACATCAGACACATCCTGTAGATGTTCTCTTTAGGTGTTTTGAAATCTTCCCTAATGAATTTAGGTAGAGATTTTAGGGCATTTAGTGGAATATGATCCCAAGTGGCTAGTGGTATTAGGAGAATCAGAGCACTGCTAGTGTTCTAATTTGCATAATTCCTTAGGCCTATAGGTGCTCCCATGTTTACTCTTGGTGTTGTTGTAAACTAATTGACCTTTCTTCTTGAATTAGTTATCAAAGTTGGTAAAAGAATATCTAGGTTTATAGCAGATTAAGCTCTTGTTACTAGTCCATAGCTCTTATTCCTTGTATCTCTTTGGTTCATACAGTCTTGAAAGAAACTTCAAGATATTGTCCCACTGGGCATGCCAAAAACTATTGATGCTTAAAATTGTGCTATTTCCAACACCAACATGGGAAGTTTTAGGAATGTGGAACTTGTGACGTGAAATGACCTCCAAATTATAAAGAAGCTGGATCTTCTTTATCTCAAATGTATTGTGGGAAAAAGGGATAAAAAATTAAAAGGAATCACCAATGCAATGAAAGAAAATTTAACTATGGTGATGCACTTGAGTACTATTTGTTCCTTAATACTAAGCACAGTGAAGCTATCTTTAGGATTCAATTACATTAAAGAGAAAACAATGCATGATCAATGTAAAATATGAAAACAATAGAATCAAAGGCTCACAACTTAGATGATTTTACAATAACATAGAAAATATTTACAATAGCATAGAACTCAGTCTTCTTATTAATTTTATAGTCACATAAAAGGCACTGATACATGCACAGTTATACAAACTTTATGAATTAAGAAAATAGAACAAAGGCAAATGATATTACTAACCACAACAAGAAAGTCTCAAAAACTTCTAGTAAATCTCTGATAATAATCTATATCCAAAAAATTCTCTCTCCTTTTCTTCCTCCTTTTTTCCTTTAACTTGTGATTTGAACCCATATTTATAGCATAGGACTGGCTCAAGATTGCCTGCATGATCAAATCCCAATGGTCTAACCAAACTACAACTTAACTGAAAGTGTCTAATAGAAGATATCTTTTAGATCTGAAATGGTTAGCCTCTCTACAAGTTCATTGGCTGCAATAGATACTCATGGCATTTCCCACTATGAAATAGGTGAAGACACTTGGCAGCATCTGTTAGTCTTAACAAGCAACATGTGGTGGCTTCTGCTTGTCTATAGAAGCTTTAGATACCTTTTGAGAGTCCTGTAGAAGCTGACACATGGCAGCTTCCACTGAGCTTTAGAAACACTAAAGAAACATTTGGGACTCATTTTAGATTCATGCGGATGATGACACTTGGCACGTTCTACTTACTTTAGCAACTCACCTAGGGTCCACCACAATCCTTACTCAATAATGAAACAAAAAGAAGAAACTACGGATGTTGACACTTGGAAGTCTTTGTCAAGCTTTAACAAGGGACATGTGGTACTTTCTACTACATTTAGAGAAACATATCAAAACCTTCCACAATTGCCACTTGGCACCCTCCATGGGACTCTGAGAGAAGTTTATTGAAAGAAGCTTGTGAAACTTATAAGAAACTAAAATGCAGATGTTGACACTTGTCGAGCTCCATGGGTATATAACATGACACATGGCATGTTCCATGTAACTTATATAAATTATAATGTGTCCTAATTGATGACACTTGGCATGTTCTGTGCGACTTTGAAACTTAGATAAAACTTAGGTAAAACAAAAACCCATGCTTGTACTCTATGTCAAAACCTTCACAACCAAAATTGAAATGTGCAGGGATAAAACTGGAGTGCACAACTAAAACTGAAAACAAAATGTAGAGTATTTTACTCTACAAGTAGCAAATTCCAAACTTTCATTTCCTAATTTGCATATTTTTCATGCCCCAAAGATTTGTCACAAGATCCTCTACAAAATAATAAGGGATAGGTTTATTTGAGCTATATTTCCAATCAACAAATAAAAATAAATCATCTCCATCAAATCCTACACCTACACCTCTTATTCCTTCTATTTAGGCCAAAATTGTTCAGTCAAACATTGTTATAAATATCATACCTCAAATGGTTGTTCCTAGAAGATAAGTCTTTGTGCCTTTCAATGGTGGTAGCCCTCTGAACCTTATCTAATAGGATGATATTCTAGTCTCAAATTTAAAGTATCTTACTTATTTTATACAATAGAATGTAGTCACTCCTATAGAACATATTGTAGATGTTGTTAACCTTTGTTCAGTGCATCATGTGACTCAAAAAAATGTAGTAATGATATTATTATCAACTTCTTTCAAAGGGAAATCACTTCAATGGTATAGAGGATTGGATCCTACATAAATTAATAGCTAGGATGAGTTTGGAGAGGTCCTATGAAAACACTTTAAGGATAATAGTGATCAAATTTCAATTGTGGAGCAAGTTAAAAAAATCAAGAGATTCAATCATGAATTCATGGTGTAATTCAACTATAGACTCCAAAAAACCTAGGATAAAATTCCTACAGTGATCAAGCCTACCCACAATTATGCCTTTTTATACTATCGAAAGGCTCTCAATTTAGATGTAGCTATGATGATTAAATCTATGGGAGGGAACACTCTAGTTTAAGCTTTTGAAGTAGCACTTAAGGCTTAACATTTCTTTATATAAATAGGTAAGTTGTCTCCAAGGCCACTGATGCCTCTCTTTTAAGAGATACATCTTCATACTCCCACTATTTCTCCAATTATAAATTCAAATAATTTATATAAAATAGAAGGTGATCAAACTAATAGATTGGGGAAGATAGATATTATTCTCAAAGCTCAAAATAACAAGTTGGTTGCAATGGAGAGGCAACAAGATCCACCATATAGGCCATACCAAAATACTAATCAGAGTTATCAGTATAATAGGACACCCTATAAGTCTAATCAATAAGGATAATGATATAATCCTTAGTCAAGGTAATATAATCCTAATGCTCTAAGTAATTCTAGATATATTATGCCAAGTCATAATAACTATGCTCAAGAAGGTCAATGGAAGTTAGAGGGATAGTCCAATGAGATGGTGATGGCTACTACTAGAAACATATATCAAGACCCTAGTTGGCAGCATGCTCCTTCATTCCAAGGTCATAATATGATGCATCCCTCACTACAATGTCCATAAATGAGTCAAGACAACATGCACACCATGTCATTATTATAATCTCAAATCCAACAATAAGGGATCATGGGTAAAGCACTAGTTGACACCACATGCATGAATTTTCAAGAAGGGGAATATGTGTTTGATCATGTAGAAACTAATATGGGACAAGCTTCACAAAGGATAAATGAACCAATTATAGCTTAGACAAGGGTTAAGAAGAGGATGTTAGATGATAATTTGTGGTAATCTAAGATTTCTTAATCATCTCCATAGACTAGTCAACAACCTACTTCTTCAAATGTAGCTACTAAAGCTCTTGAAAATCAACAAGTGCCCCAACCTCATGGATAGTAGTAAAAGTTCCCCTTTGTTCTTCATGTTACTTAAATTCCAACTGATGCTCCTAATTCTAAGGTGAAATACAAAGGCACTATTCTTCCCTTTAATATTGTGGATCATTTGAAAAAGGATAATATAACTATGTCCATATATGATGCTCTATCTATCTTGGGGGGAAAGGAGATTATCTAGAAAGACCTCTCTAAAATTTCTCATGTGGAAAAGGTAGTGGATAAATTTAACACTACTTTTATCAATAATATTTAGCCTAACTAAGCCCCTAGCCAAGTTCTCAATCAATTTCCAAGAAAAAGTCAATATCAAAATGTTGTTCATCCTTCTAAGGTTGTTAACCCCCCCCCCCCTCATTTTATTTTTTATTCATCATTAGGGGTTGTTTAGTACATAATTGTATGATAGATTGAGGTGCCTCAACCTTAGTGATGCATAAATCCATAGTAGATAAGCTTGGGCACAAATATGTGCCTAATAAAAAGGTTGTTCTCTAATTAGATGTCTACCCCACTAAGATAGTAGGCATATTGAAAGATATATAGATCACATTAGCAGCCTATCCAAATTATGTCATTAATCAATATGTAATGGTGGTAAACCTACCTCCATATTTTACCCTATGTTTGTCTAGGGACTTTAATATAAATATTGGAGGATATTTTTCATCTAATAGTTCATACATGGTTTTTAGAACCAGATATGGACCCAAAGTCACCATAAGATCTAAGCCTATATCTAGGTTTCACCTAGAACCCTATATGCCTAATCTTGCAAATACCAACTATACAATATTAAAAAATATTGAAGAGGTCAAAGAATAAGAACCCTAAGATCATCTTGAAGGCACCTCAAATTTATACTTAGATGAATAGGAAGCTGAGAGTCATGGATTTGATCCATATAGTAACATTGAAACAAACTAAGGATTGTAATATATGCATGAAGAAGGTACTACTATACCTTGCTTAACAAACACTACCCAATAATAAGATGGTAAATGGACTTTTTTATTTGATGGCTTAAGGTTAAATAATAGAAGTGGAATGTGTTCCATGTTGATTTCACCCTTAGGTCAAAACTACCATTTAGCTATAAGACTCTAATTAAGTTTCCCCTCAAATATAATTGAATATGAATCTCTTTTGCATGGTTGGAAAGAAGAAAGAAAGATAGGTGGCAAGCTCCTCCAAGTCAAGGGTGACAATGAGATTATAGTTCAAAAAGTAAGAGGCCTAAATGAAGTCAAGAATCACCATTTAAAATCATTTATGCACTAGGTATGGGACCTCATGAAGGATTTATTGGCATTTAATATCCAATCCATACCAAGAGAAGAAAACTAATGTGCAGATAGGATTACTATCATTGGTTACAAATATAAGATATTAGGAGTAAAAGATAACCAAAGACAAGATAAGTTCAAGGTTATATGTATACTAATTTTACCTAATAATGAGGTGAGTTGGCAAGTCTTTGACAATGATGATCAAATCATATGTTTTCTAATGCAAGAGGCATAATTCTACCATAGAAACTAAGACAAGTTCTAAAATCAATATGATGATCAAATAGTACAACTGAGGTCTAATAAGATTCCTAAATGGATTGTGACATTAGAAATCATCTTAAATGAAGATGACCAAGTAGGAAAATGGAAAGCATACATCTTAGTTCAGGAAGAACACTATGAAAAGATATTGATCTTTAAGGATAAATTGCTAAAGTTAGGAAAGGTCAATACAATAGAGGGAAGAGTGGTATTTGTTTCTTTGTGCCAAGAATTTTTTGATATATTTTCTTGGGAGTAAAAAGACTTGAATGGGTTTGACCCCAAAATTTCACAACACACCATTGAATTACAAATCAATGCTAAGCCATTTGGGTAGGAATAAAGGCCTATCAATCCAAGAGTGGAAGACCTCATGAGAAGAGAGCTCTATAAATTGATTGAATCAAAGATAATATTTCCAATTAAGCATTACTCATAGGTGGAAAACCTTGTGCCAATGAGAAAAGATAATGGAGAGATTTGTTTATGTGTTGACTTTAGGGACTTCAATAAGGTGTCCCTAAAGGACCATTACCCACTACCCTCCATGGATCAAATTCTATAAAAGTTTGCAAGTTCTCAAAGGTTCTCATTACTTGATGGTTATTCTAGTTATAATCAGATCATGGTCAAAGAGGAAGATAGGAATAATACTACTTTCACTATAAAATGGGGCACATATGCATATTGTAAAATGCCCTTTAGACTCTCTAATGCTAGAACTACTAAAGAGCAATGGATGTTGATTTTTATGGTCCTTTGAATGACATGGTTTTAGTTTATCTTGATGATATAATAGTTTTTTGAAATAATCCTAATGATCACCTAACACACTTTAGAGCTATTTTTGATACATGCAAACAATTTGGAGTTTCTTTGAATCCAAAAAAATGCATTATTTTAGTGCATGAAGGAAGAGTTATTAGACATATGGTGTCCAAATTTGGTCTTTCCATTGATCCATAGAGGATAGAATCAATCCTTTCTCTATCATTTCAAAAACATAATAAAGGATTGTAGAGCTTCTTAGGCAAGATCAACTTCATTAGGGGGTTTATTCTAGGCTTTGTGGAGATGGTCAAGCCTCTCATTCATATGTTGAGAAAAGATAAAGAGTTTACATGTACAAGAGAAAGTAAGAGAAGATTTTAGTCCATCAAGGAGGCCATATCTCATACCCCCACACTTCTAAATATAGATTTCAATAAGGAACTCTATTATATGACTTCTTTTCATTACATGCAATTTTAACCATGATCATGCAATAAAATGATGAAGGTATAGAGAAACCCATTGATTTATTCAATTAAGATTTAAAAGTTTATTATGAAAGATATGGATTTGTTTAAAAACATGCACATTTTGTTGTGATAAGTTTGAATAAATTCAGACATCTAATTTCAAACAATAAGATTATAGTAATGGCAACTCATCCAAGTGTGAAGGATTTTATCCTTAAGAGAGACTTAAATGAAAAGTGAGTTTTATGGGTCACTAATTGTATGGAATATGACATTGATTTCAAGGTAAAGTATTATGTGAACATCTTGTAGAAGATTTCAAAGATGAAAAAGAGATAGTTTTGGTAATTTAGGACACTCGGAATGGACCTAAAAATACTCCTCTTACAAGATGGACACATGATATTTCTATATTTATTCAAACATGAGAATGTAAAATGGATTTCAATGTATCACAAAGAAGAAATTTTAGGATTCAATCAGTGCCATACATTCTGATCGATGGAGTGTTGTTCAAAAAATACATTAGAGGTCTGCTTTTAAGATGCATTAAAACAAACCAATTTGATAAGCTTCTCAAGAAATTTCTGGTAGTCCTTCTAGAGGTCATTTCAAAATGAGGACCATAGCTATAAAAATAATTATAATTGGCTAATGTTTCCCTGATTTATTAGATATGCACATTCATGGGTTAGGAAGTGTGAAAAATGTGTAATGTTTGTCGGGAAATAAAAACTAGCTACTATGACACTAAAGCTTATTCAGGTTGAACAACCTTTCATGAAATGTGGTTTATAATTAATTAACATGATTCATCCTCCATCTATTTCTAGACATATGTGGTTCTTGATATCTATAGGCTACTTTACCAAGTGGGTGGAAGCAGTTCCCTTGAAGGAAGAAAATAAGAAATCTATGCTTGAGTTTTATGAGATTCTAGTCACCCATTTTGGAGCACCTTCCACTATAATATTAGACAATGATTTTGAATTTCGTATTAAAAATATATGTGAGTGGGATGTTGAGAAACATTTCTATCTAAAATCTCCTTCAAATTATTATACATAGGGTAATAGACTAGCTGAATCTACTAATAAAAACTTGATTCAAATCATTAAGAGAATAATGGAAGATAATTAGAGAGCATGGCATAAAAATTTGAAAATGGCCTTGTATGTTGATATAATCACCCCCAAGAACTATACTCTTAGTCTATTGAAGAGAATCAAGGATGTTAATTTCATTATAACTTCCAACTTTGGAGCTTGCACACTAACTAGAGCTTCTAGAAAGTTATGAATGGAGGTCAAGATGAATGAACTGAGAGAATTAAAGGAAATAAGGGATGATTCCATGCATACCATGTGTTCCAACCAACATAAATTTAATAGTTCATTTTATAAAATATATTTATCAAAGACATTTTAAAAAGGTGACATAGTCCTCAAATGGGATGAGGACCATGAAAAACAAGGAAAACACTCCAAGTTTGACAGTCTTTGGAGTGGACCCTATGTCATCACAAGTTTCAAAAAGAGAAATGACCTTGATATTTCCAAATTTAATGGAGAGAACCTTCCCATCCCTATTATTGGGAGGTGTCTCAAGTTATTCTACTAGTTTCATATCTTGACTCTTGTACATAGATAGATAAGTGTGTCTTTTCCTCCAAGTGCTTTTGCACATTGTTAATTTTAGTTGTTCTATTTTTTATTTATGTTAATTTTTTATATATTATTATTTTAATATTGTTTTCCCCCCATTAGTGCAAAAAATTATTTCCATAATTCAATCAGAGTCACCTTGTAAGTAGATTTTCATTTTATTAGTCATCATAAGCAAGATTAATCAATGTCTAGGTTCTATGACCAGCAGGCTAGTCAAGCTAGCTAAGTCTCCAAAAATGTTGGACATTTTATCCCACATACTAATTTTATACCAGGATGTAGTGTAGTGTCTTGAAGATCAATAATGGAGTAAGATCTTAGTAAGTTCTAGACAAGTGAGAGGACCTAAGGGATCATGCAGCTTATAAAGTTTTAGAAATACTTTAAGTCTACTTAGAGTGTAATTATTTAATTTCTAAGGATAAGACTAGAGTTGAAGAGACCCCATGGGATGCCAAAAATTATTTTAATGACTTATAATTTCATATCATTCATATATTTCTTTATCATGTTCATCTTGACATTTTGCTTCAAGTGGCAAAAATTCTAAGTAGGTAGTTTGTTGATGTTATATCTCACTCATGTGGCTGAGTCAAGAATAATTATCATATGGTTTTGTTCATATTAGTCATAAAAACATATGTGAAAAGTTTTTGTCTATATACCTAAGTTCATAAAAATATATGAAGACCCAAAGTTAGCCTCTCATGCAAAATCCACTAAGTTTCCATACTTAGCCATTTTTAAAGAAGCTGAAATAAAATTGAGTGATCATATTGATGAGGCCATATCTAGCATATGTGGTATTTATAGGAGGAAATTATCACATAAGTTTTTTTTATCTTGGTCCCTATTTTTTACATGCTATGTTTTAGATCATCTATTAAAGCATATTATAAGTTGTGCATGTTTAAAGTTGTCTCCTTAGTTATATTTCACTAAGTAATTCCCATACTTAGCCAAATGAACTAGACCATCATCAAGACATCATGCAGGAATAAATGGACCAATCAAATTGAGAACTTTCTAGACACACTTAGAAATATCCTAAGACTAGTGGATCAAATGGGTTCATCCCTTTTAGTCTTAAGAACATCTAAAAATTTGGTTCCTCCATGACTTTTGTGATTCAAGTTATAGGCCTTCAAATTTGTACCTACGACATAAGATGTTCACACTAACATCAAAATAAAGATCTAAAAAATCTATCTATTCTTAAATTTTACTATCTATGGGATGTCAAAATCATTATGTGGGATGTCAAATATGGATCATTGGACATCAATTTTAAGCTTCGTAAACTAACCATTGGAGTTCATAAAATAGGTCCCAGTTGATCTAACAGTTCATATTGCATCATACATTCATATATAATGGTGAGTGGAGGTCAAGAGGATTGGTTAATATCAAGATAGAATGTGTACATGATATTTTTAAATAGTGAATTCAACTAGAAAAGTATTAATGACTCATGGGAATTCATATAGATCGAAATCAATGAAGCGAGATGAGTCAATATGTTAATGACCTGAGTAAGATTTTGATAGCCAATTAGAACAAAGGTGAGCCTATAGTTTTCAATGGAGGTTTATAATACATTTTTTTCCAAGGTTAAAAAGGTTTTATAGGGTCACCTTTCCACCATTTAAAGGTCATAAGTCATGTAGTAAAGTATGAAGAACATAAAGGGACTGCCCATTGGGGCTAAATATGGACCTTTGGCTCATAAGTTTGCATCATAGAGGGATTTTTCTCTAAATGTTTTTTCCATTAATATAATAAATATATAACATTTCAAATCATTTCATGGAGTCATACATGTGGACTATAATGGCTTCACTACCAAAGCCAATTGCATGAAAATCACCTCTTCCCTTCACTGTGCATGCCACGATGAATAGTTAGGAATAATTAACAGTAAGACAAGATTCTAAAATACTAGCCTAGTTGTTGTAATTTCATGGATGGTATAACAAATCTTATATAAACTTGACCTCACTATTATAAAAAGAAGTAACATTAGTGTAACTATGTAACCACTTGAGGTAGCCTAAATTAATCAAAAGGGTTTGACTGAGATTAATTAGTAATGGTAGTTATAAAAAAATTTTAAATGGATTTAAGTTAATTTTATTCCTTTTTTATTACCAAAAATCCCTATCTCTTATTTCTTTTATTCTATAAATATAGCCTTTGATCTATTTATTTTTATCTCTCAGGCTGGTACAACTAGACTTTGCCAGAATTATAATTGATACCTCTTGGAGTAGTGAATAGAATATTGTGTAGTCTTTTGCTAATATTTATTTTGTGTTTTATGTTTTTTTTAATATTCAAATGTTATTTTTATCTTCTTCTTAGATTTACAATCTCAACCTAAGTTCTATCAAATTTCTTAGCATTGATCTCTCAAGAATATAGTGGATAACCAAATTTAAGTGTCTTTAACCAGACTATATTTTCATTTTCCCATAGTCTGATTATATCAAAATAGCATCTATATGAAACACTATTGCATATAAACCACAATAATAATTACATTAACTTCTTTCATATTTCATTAGGGTTATAAATAATCCAAGTTGAAGAGTGGATCTGACAAATTCATGGTGCATCACCACATGTTAGAATAGATTTTACTTTTTGAAAATTTCTAGACTTTTTTCACCCCAACCAATTTTAGGTTTTATAAATAAAGGTCCAAATTATGAAATATAAGGAGTTATCCTCTCAACAAAATCCTAGAGGTTTGGTCTAAATATAGGCATCCCATAGATTTAGACCATTCCCATGTTAGTCTAGGTATGGGTCAGACTTGAACAAATCCAACCTCTATTGGGAATTATTTGGATAGCTAATAGTTAGCTTTGAATTTTAAAATAGTTTTTTGGATTTGATTATATTCATTCTATTATTTCCTATAGGATTTTTGGTTCAACCTTACGATTAGCCATGTTTAAAATTACTTTTGAAATAACCTTGGTCTCATAATATATATGTTTAAATTGGATAAATCCACTTTCCATATCTTATGCATTTTTCATTATTTGGACCATGGATTAATTCAGTTTCATAAATGTTAGGGTTTGTTTTGAACTTTAAAAGGTTATTTTTCAATTTAAAATGATAAAGTCTTTATAATATCCTATTATAAAGACTTCATCAAATATTAGATTTTAGGATTGATTATAAAATAATTTACAGATATATAAATTTTGAGGTATTAGATATTTTAAAATGGCCTCTATTATATTTGAAATATGAGCTTAGTATATGGAAAATTAGATTTTCCTTAGTCTATAGTCAGGTTTGATTTTTTAGGCCAACATATTAAATTTTTGCTTGAAGTTTATTTCCCTTGATTTTATTTTTCAATAATCTTTGGCAATCCTAATCCATCAATATTTAGATAGGTGTCTTGATTATGTTTATTAAGGACCCAAAGCTCATTCAAAAAGTATTCCAAAAACCCTAGGCCATCAAAAAATTTCCACCATTCAATATCATGCTCACTCATTTTTTAGGGGCTTTCTCAAAATTATTATCCAAAGGTAGCCTAAATTCCTAAGATCATGATGTGTCTCAACCATTTATAAGTGTAGATCCTGATCAAGAAAATCCCAAGTCTAAAGTCTCCCCAACTCTCATAGTTCACACCAACTATTTGATATTTCAAATCAATACCTTAGAGCCACAAAAAGTTGGTTGAGTTCTAAAAGTCCTAAGATATTAAAAGCCTAAGATCATGCCACATGGTGTGATCCCATTAAATTGGGTTTTAGGGATAAATTTAAGCAAATGGGGCATCCTAATAGAAGATTCAATTATAAGGATCCATATGACAATATCATGTAATACCATAGCTAAATAAAAATTATAAAATGGCTAAGTTTTAAGATTTTCAAAGCCTTGAATTCATGAAAAATGGCATAATCTTGAGGATTGGAGGAGTGGTGAGTTGACTAGTAGTTTTAAATACCCACAATCAATAAAGGCTTGAGATGATATCATGGGGTAACATATTGGGATATTGAAACTTGTAAGACTTTCTTGATCAAATTCATACATTTAGGCCTTCCATAGTGAATATTTAATGATATTTAAACACATGGTAGAATCTTGTCACCCCTAGATGAAAGTAAAAAATCCAAAGAATCCAAAAAATAGTTTTATTGATCCATTTATTAAAATCCCAAATCATGCCACATAACATAATCTCATTTGAGTAAGACCCCAATGAATCAAAATAGTTATAAGTCTTGAGTTTCCCATGATCTTAGAGATAAATGAAGTGGAAGGTTAGTAGTAGTTCAAACTAGCCTTGAGGCCCTGAGCATCATAGTAATGCCATGTGGCATCATCTTATAATCTTGAGATGTAGGAAGCATCTACATAATGGAAAAATCCCCACATCTCTAGAGCCTAATGATGGTTCCATGTGGAATAATCACAAGAACTAAGTAATTTGGGGAGGAATTACAACAACATGATATTTTTGAAGGCTCAAGTGATAGATATCATGCCATGTGGCACATTCTTGGAAACCCCAGCCTAAATAAATGTAGGAATAGTCTGAAGAAGCTTGAATATTTGGATCATATTAGGTGTCATGATCATGGATTACATGAGTAATACAATATAAGACAAAGTAATGGCCAAGGATAACAAAGTAAATAAACTAGATAAGGCCATTTAGAACTTGATGACTTTGCCTAGGCTTATATTTGACACTCATCTAGTCTATCAAATTATCTAAATGCCATAAAAAGAAAAGGCCATAAAAGGACTATGTGTCTAATATGTATTTCATAATTAAGTGTTTCTCACCAAAAAATGGCCTAAAATGATAGAATTTAATGCTAAACAAGTGGCAAAAGGATCACAAAATGACAATATTGAATTTATATTTAGTTATAATCATTGATCAAAGCATGGTATACATAGTGAAATTAGGTAGAGAGGATGGTATGAGTATAAGTGAAAATTTTATCTTAATAGAAGTATGGCCAAAAGAATACATAAATAATGATGGGGTTTGATTCCTAATATTATCTTAATGACATTCAACCCCAAAATTGAAATCAACATTCAACTAGTATGGGTATTGCATTTATGTAATTGGGACCAAGCCATATTTTGGTCAAATTCAAACTCAAGTACTTAACTCTAGCTAAAATCTTGCAACCACCAAGAAAGTGGTGAATTTATGACTCCACAAATAAATTTTCATATATAGTGAACTTATCTATAATGTAAGAAAGGTTGAAAGTTATTATGAATTGGTGTTAGGACTTTTACTGTGTTTGTTATAGATGATTATCTTAGTTATGTTGTGTAGTAGCTATTATACTAGTTTGTTAAATTTGTTCATGTTTTATTTGATCCTATTGTAGTCATTATGTGCAATATATATATATATATATATATATATATATATATATATTATAAATTATGTTTTATTTATAATGGATTCAATGAATACATGGATTTTACCCTTGTCCTTATAACTTTTCCCACTGAGTTGATAAAAGTTTATGTAATTGCTAAAACAGGCACATAATGGTATAATTGTGTCCAAGAATTATCTCAACTCCTTTATGTCAATAATATTTTTTAAATAAAATAAAATCCTATATTTTTTATCCTACCCTTAGTCCTTTTACTTTTTAAAATGATATCATGCCCTAGTTTAGGTCATGATAAGAATTTTAGTGAAATAATCTTTAATTGTTTTTTCAGTTGAATCGAGTACACAACATGATTTAGATAAATAATTAGGAATAAAGTAAATGAAAATGAAATATTCATATCAATTAAACCATCTAGTGGTAATAGTTGCTTCTCTTAGAGCATAATTTTATACTAGGGACTGTTTAGCCTTTATGCCACTATCAAGGTCCTCAATCGATAGGGACATTTTTCCCATGCATTGTCCTACCTTTTTTTTTCTCTGAGGACTTAATCCTTTAAGTGTTTATTGGAACAATATTTTGGGGTGAACAATAGTTGGAGATAGAATGAGGGCTTCATTTGAATTTTTTGATCATTGGTGCCTCTTCTTTAATCTTCTCCCATATATTATTTTCTTAATGCAAATAATGATTGGCACTAGAAAGTGGTCCTTTATTTTAATTGTTTAAACTTTAGTGCATCTCCTTCAATATTATCCCATCTATTTTTTTCTTAACATGAACAAAAGTTGGGGATAAAAGGAGGACCTAATTTAAATTTTCTAAATTTTGGTATGTCTCCTTAAATATTCCCCCATCTATTATTCATGTAATGTAAACATAAATATCATTAGAATGAGGTCCAACATTCTTTCTTTTTAGTTTACATTTTGAAAATTGTCTATTTGAGAGTTACTTAGACCCCATTGCAAGTGCAAGAATCCAAAGGTCTAGATTTAGGTCCTTGATCCTTTTGTTTTAGTAGGTTGAATCATAGGAGAGATATAATCATTAGAGATAGAAATGTTACACTTATTATTCTACTTTTTTAGCCTATCCCTAATTTCATGGTAGCCCCAATGTCTTGGCTTGGTGAATCAGCCATAAACATCCCAGGTATTCAAGATGACTTTCATGAGGATCCCTTTAATTTCCTTCCTAGGTTTCAAAGTAATCATGAAAGAAATGTTTAAGAACATCTTATTGCTTACAAGTCTCTTATGCATGTTTTAAATGTAAAATTTTAGGATTTTTCTTACAATTGTTTCCTTTTACTCTAGAAGAAGATACATGTTATTATGTTGTTTCCTTCATCAACACACCCCCTTTTTTAGGATAAAAATAGAAACCCTCTTTATTTTCACTCAAAAATTGATTTAACTAGTCTTGGGGACTTTTTTAGAGTTCTTTTGAATTATGTGCTTGACTCTTCTATGATTGGTAGTTTATTATATGTCAAATTACAAATGATTGTCCACACTTATGTCTAATAATTTTAATTTTTTCTCAATTTAGTCTAATATTTCATCTATGAACATCAAAGTCTAATTTTAAGATTTATTTTAAGCTTATAAATCCTTAGTCCATGATAAAAAGCTTTAGTATTCACCCATTTGAATGTTGGACTTAGGATTTTAGAAAGTTTATCTAAATTTTTGGGATCTTTTTATGGATTCATTTTAGTAATATAAATCATGATTATTATTATTTTCATAGTAAATTGGATTAATGTTTAAATTCTTACATTTAAGACTTAGCTAAATTTTTCAATAATCATAAGGTTATTTGCCTAGGCATGAATAAATTCTATCACCCCCTCGTTTTAAAACATTTTATCACATTTATGATGTGTTGATGCATTTTTATGCACACCATTGACAATGAGGTAACCCCTAATGTTTTAGGATCTCAATGGAGATGAATTCCACTCTAGAGCATTAGTTATAGGTATGAAGTTTTATATTAACCAAGTAGTGGAATAGCTACATGTGACATGCATCTTATCAAGGAAAATTCACCCAAGTGATTAAAGTAGTATTTAAAAACAAATATTTATAGTGATGTTATCTTGAAATAATAAGATCTCATAAAAAACACAAAAAAGAGGGAATGGTAGGGAAAAAAAGAATGGTTTTATGGCTTCAAGAATCACCTTTCTGGTTGGTTTCTAAGTGGACAAGTTGTTTCAAAACCTATGACTATTTTTAGTAGCTATTACACACACACAATTAGAAATGGTCAAGTAGTCTAAGATGATATTGATATAGGAAGCTCATAAGCCTCAGTCAAAGATTGATATTTTTAGAACATTTATTGTACACTCTTAATTAGGAGATTATGGCTCAAGCTTAGTGAGGTATTGGATATAGTTGTTTCACATACACAAAAAACTATATCAAATGAAATCACCTCTACACACTTAAGAATATGAATAAATAAACTTAATTTATAATAATCAATGTAATTTAATAATATTTTAATAGATGTTGCACATTTAATACTAGCATATCAATCAAGATAAAGAAAAACTCCTTCAAAACTTTTGCACACTAAGAGTTATTGAATCATAAAACCAAAGTAAATAAAACCTTCATTACATAGAATTGGATAAGAATAAAAAATTTCACATAAAGATCAAGTCAAGTAGAAAATTTGTGAATTTCCTATTAATTTGAATATCCAAAATTCTCCTCTCAAAATAATGAGCTTAATACAACTTATTAATAATAAAGCTAAGTGGAAAATAACCATCAATGCATAGTTCACATGAAGAGTGAACGATAGTTATAAATTTACCCCACTAAAATAAATAACAAATTTAATGGAATTTTCATCCAAATTGCATGCTTGATTTTTATTTTATTTTTTATAATTAATATCCACTTAAAGTTAACTTTAGTTGACTTGTTCCTCCAAATTTGAATGAGATTTAGATAAGCTTTTATAATTTTAAATTAATATTTATAGCCTTAAATAATATTATTTATCTCAAATAATATTATCTAGGTTAGAATAGTTTATTTGGATAAGTATAGAAATTGTCAAATCTACGTGATATGTTGATTTTGTGGAGGCATAACTTCTGATTTATAAATCATTTTACTGTGAAACTTGAACCAATGTGTTCTCCTTACATTTGAATTTATGTATGAAAAAATTCATCCTCATATAATTTTATTTGATTGTATAAAATTCATCACAAAATAGTGTCGATAGCCTATTTTAACAACTATGACTAAAAATTGGCTAAGTATGAAAACTGCCGAATCTACCTGATATGCTGATTTTATGGAGCCATAACTTTTTATTGAAAACCCATTTTACTAAAAATAATAAACCAATGTGTTCCCCTTATTGGATTTATTCATTAAAAAGTTTAGAATCATACAATTTTATTTGATCATATGAAATTCATCATGAAATAATGCTCACATACTGTTTTGACAACTATGACTAAAAATTTGTTAAGTATGAAAATTGCTAAATCTGTCTAATATGCTGAATTTGTGTGGCCATATATTTTGATTGAAAAATCACTTTAATGTTAATCTTAAACAAATGTGTTCTAATTACATTTATCTTTTTTTATTCAAAATTTTAGCCTCATATAATTTGATTTGATTGTACTAAATTCATCATGAAATGGTGATAACCTATTTTGACAACTATGACTAAAAAATGGCTAAGTATGAAAACTATCAAATCTACTTGGTAGGGTGATTTAGTGTGGCCATATCTTTTTTATGAGAAATCATGTGACTAAAAATATTAAATTATTGTGTTCCTTTGAAATTTGTATTCATTCATGAATTTTTTAAGCTCAATTTAGTTTGATTTGATCTCTGAAATAGTGCACCAAAACATGTTGATCAACCATTTATGAAAAATAGTACATACACAAATTTTCCTCCAAATAATGTCAATCTCTCTATTCAACATTGAAAATTCTTTTGATGTATTGAGAATCTCTTTTTTTTAATTTTAAATATTATTGCACGTAAAACATGTTTAAAATCATATTATAATTCCTTTTAAATTTGAATTAAATTAAAATAAATATATAACTAGTAATGTATTATCAATTAGTAGGTGAAAAAAATTTAGCTAAAATTTCATGGTCCTAAGATTTTTAAATCTTGGGAGTGTTGGTACACAACACCATAGAATTCATCCTATAAATTATCTTGCTTAAATCTTTGTTTTATACAGATGTATGGTTTCAATTTATGTATGCATTGATTACTTCTTATAGACAATTTGCTTAGTGAAGACTTGGCTTTCTAAAAAATCTTCACTTATTCATTTTTATTATTTTTTCATAGATTTTGAATACATCCCATGGCTTCCCTAATCCTTACATTCATATAAATCTTGTTAATTCATATCACAATAGTGAAATCCTTTTTATAAAAATGAATAAGTCCTTTTAAATCCCTTGGGCCCCAAAATCATGCCATGCATCATGATTATAACCACCTGATCCAATAGAGAGTCAATGGGAAACATAAATATTTGGGTCTCTACATGCCTGGTATTACACCACTTGGTGTCATCCTAGTAACCCAACATCTCAAGGGTGGAACAATAGTTAAAAAGTTTCATGCCCACACAAGCTCAGGGTTTTGCCACTTAACACCATCCCAAGAGCTTAGGAGCCCAAAGCATTGATAATATTAACCTAAAAGGTCATGTCATTGTAAATATTAACTCAATAAATCTTGGGGAAAATGAGAAATTAATAATAATCCATGTGGCAATGATTAATCAAATAATAGAGTAGATATCGAGAACATGGATAAACTACCAAGTGTCAAAATGGTACCCACCTAAGCAAACCAAAGTCCTAGTGAGGGGAATGGAGTGAGAAGCCAAGGAGGATCCATGTGGTAGTGGTGACATCATAAAATGAGGATACTAATATTGACTACACTTTTAGTCATTAAAACCATCAAAATTTCCAAAAGAACTATGTATCAGGTCTAGGAAGCATAGTCAAAATGTAGTTATTTCTTCACCATTTAAAAGGCCCAAAAGTGATAGATTTCAGGCTATTAAAGAGGTGAATCAATACAAGAGACACTAAAGTCAATTTGGGGATGGATCTTTAATTTAATTATCCTCTAAAATTGAATGTAGAAGTATACATAGGGTGTGGTGGCACGTCATTCCCAGGAAAATCCCAACAATAATCTACCACCAATATTTGAATTTGGTTACTACTAGCCCCCTAAACTAAATCCAAGTTAGTTAGTATGGCATGAGTCATCACATGCTGTGTGCATGGTAAAGAGAAAATAAGAAATAATGAACTTAAAATACAAATTTTAGACTTTAATAGATGTGGTCTCTAAATTGTGAATCATCATCAAGTTGGCAATCTGTTACTGAATCAAAAATCCCAACTACATTTCTAGGTCATCATTGAAAATTGTAATTACCTCAATAGTGGGATAAGAAAAATTCATGGATAAATTTGTGTATATAAGGGACATTATTTCCATTTAAAAAGGTCTGTATTTTCATGTAATGAAACTCTATCAAAACTATAATATAATCCTTTTATTTGTTTTAACCTTGTCTTATGCTCATTGAATGTGGTCCATTATTTTTAATTTATAGTTAATTACAGTGTAAGAGGAGTGATTTTTTTTAATTTTATAGAGATTAATATGCCAATTAGATTGTATACTTGTTAGTCTCATTCCTTTTTTGTTCTTTTCAATTTGCTTATGAATAATCCATGATTTGTGTGTATTCAATTATAAAGTGTTTCAAAAGCTTTATATGCAATTACTATAATTATTTTGAGTGTTTACATTTTATGAAGGACCTAAAAGTAGAATATCATATTGGTGTCCCTTAGAAGCTTGGCCACTGAGTGGCTAAACATTTGTATAATTGTTGAACTTGGCATAGTGGTATAACTATGAATTAGCATGCTTCAATTTTCAATCATTAACATTTTGTTGATTAAAAATATCCCTTTTTCTCTCTTCTCCCTCTTTTTATTCATTTTTATATTGAAATTGAAACACTCTTCCCAATTTTATAAATTGGTAAATTTAGGCTCAATAACAATCAACATCAAGTTCAATTAGCTAATAATAATTATAAATGGCATCAAATAGACATTGAGCCTCTGGTGGTAATTTTTTACCAATTTTACCCCTAGGACAAAAAAGGTCAACCCCTATAGTTTGAAACTTGCTTGTTAACCTTGTTAATGAGTCTTAAGCCTTTTTTTAGGAAATTAAGGTAATTGACCATATTTTTCAAGTTTTTAACAACATTAAGGTTTTCATTGTGGCCAATGTGAGTCTTCCCAAAGCCTCATTCTTGTTTAATTCATTAAGTTCAATGGTAATTATTTTATTTGAAGTCAAATAGGGTCTTATAAAACTATATGTTTACTTTATGAGACCATCAAACATGTATTAGTTTCTTTTGTATTTGTCAATGCACTCTAAAGTTATTTAAGTCACTTTCTAGGCATAATTTGAGTAATTAGACATACTTTTCAAGAGTAAAATAATTTAAAAAGGATTTCTAACATATATGTTCTCAAGATAAATTTAGATTAACAAATGCATGTCAGAATAGGTAAGTTACTTCAGTTCAAACTCTAAAGAGGTATATTTACGTCACTTTTATGAACATGAGAGCTCATATTTCAGTGAAAATAATTTTATAGTGTCTCTTCACATTCCCTAAGTCATATTAAACATTATTAAGCTTCGACTAGTCTTAGGAGGGCAAAATACACATTTTTTCTTTTATTAATATCCTTACAAACTCTCGAGAACTATTTTCATGAGAATGGTACATGTCATATAAATAGAGTTAGAGACCAAGATCTTGACCAAATATAGGAGTAATAGTGTCCATAAAATACTAGGAATTAGTTTTAATATTGAATTCATCAGCTTTATTAATAATCACTAAGAGCTTGAGGGGTCAAAAAGTGACTCAAATCCCCACTAGCTTAGCTTTGCGCAATTTTCATGAAGTCTAAATCTTGTTAAATCATATTAAGTATTGTCTAGGGTCTGTAAAAGTCTAAAAACCAATTTCAAATTTTCCTCCATTAGCTTCACAAGTGACTATATCAATTATTTCAAAGGAGCCTCTATGTGAGATATGTCATAGTTTTCACTTTGAACTTTTTGGAGAGTTGACAGATTTTAATGTATATAATGGATGTTTTTATGTTTTCACTATTATTACATGCCATTAAAGGTTATATAATAGGATTTATTATTGTATACTAGCCTTCCCCAATGGCATTCATGCTCCTAATTTGAAGATTGTGTCTTGAGGATGCCTACAATGATGGTTTCAAAAGAGTTTTGTCTTAAATTATTAGAGGTAAATTAGGATAAATATATAATGATAAATTATATATGTCAATGATAAATAATTATTAGGTTTAAAATTCAAGATGTGTACCATATGAAGGCCTAAAACATGAGAAATGTAGACTTACAAGTCTGCAGATTTTTAGGTTTACATTTTGAGAGAAATTGTTGATATATACATTAAGCCTTGAGTTTGGAAAAATAAAAATGAAATTAGTATAGTTTTTATATTATTTTATAGTTCAAACCAATATATAGAGTCTATTTTCAAGTCCAATGATTATTACACCAAATCATGACCTATAAGTAGAACTAAGGATGTTTGACATGCATGGTTAGTCAGAAGGTGTTAATGAACTTTAGAGAGCTAGGTTGAATGTGAATGAGATCATTATGAAGTTACATAACCATAAATTTATAATGATATATTTTAAAATGGTAGGTTTTACACTTTAAAATGCAACCAAGAATTGAATCACTGCCTACAACCACTCTTGAGTAGGCATAAGACACATTAGTCATTTTGAGGATGAAAAATTATTAAAATTTTTTAGAGTGTCAATGAAAGGTTATAAAATCCAAATATTGTGATGAAATTTATTTAGGTGTTTAATGACTTTTAAAATATTTATAAACTCCAATATGTAGTCAAACCCCAATCACTACCTACAAGTTTGCTCAAGAAACTCAGATGGTTTTCAAACCTGAGACAAGATGCAATATATAATAGTGAGTTTGAAATTTAGATGTATGGATAAAGTGATAAGATTAATTTGATGTTAAAGATAACCAAAGGAATATCAGAGAAGGAGATGACCAAATAGGACTCACTTGAACCCCACTCAACTAAGTAACCCTATAGGCCTACCTACTTAGAATGAAAGAGACATGCTTGTTTTGAAAGACAAATTAGTATGAGGGGAATAATAAAATCACATTAATGAAATTATAATGTTTTTATAACCTCCATATATCCTTAAATATCAACAAAAGTGATACCAATGATGATAAGACTATTTAGGCATGTAGAGCTTAAGATCACATACACGTACTTATATGTACAGTCATGTGAAAACTGGTTTGATGAATGTGAAATGGGAACCTAAGGGTATTGGGATTTTAAAAATGTTTACATACACACTATAAAGTTATTCATAAATATAACAAGACAAATAAAGTTTCAACTTATCGTATGAGACCTCCTCAAGCTCTCTAGGTGCAAGAAGGTAGTGCAAACTAGACCTAGTTCTTGGTGTGACCTTGACATGGTGCATGGAATATAATGAATTTTAGGGATGATTAAAGGGTCACAACACTTAAAAATTCTATAATTAGTTGTTATTTTATATCCTTAACATTAATGAATAAAGGTTAAGATGGTAGAGCATTCTTGAATGGCATATTTCAGACCCGAGGAGAAACTTCTTATGCTTAGAATTGTATAGATAGATTGAATGGGAGCCTAATCACATAATTTTATTTTAGGACACTTATTAAATTTAAAATTTTGGTATTATTTTAGGATTTAAGGGCCCAAGGTTTATGAAAATTTGTTAAGAACTCAAACCAATTTAAACTCTCCTAAAACCCTAATAAGGACCCAATATGAAAGATTATCCTCTAAAGTTCCTAAAATTACTTCAATTACTCATTAAACTTATTTAACATAGTTTATAACTCTAAGTATGTCCCCACCATGACATTTTATAATACCTGCAACTATACATATATAATAAATGTTATTTTTTATGAGGTTTTGAGTTCCAAATAGGGTGTAGAATATCATGGATAGATTAAAACTAATTATTTGGATGTATTAAGGTGTATTATACCTCATCATACAAAACAATATGTACATGAAACCTTGAAAGTGATCCTATAGGCCTATTTTTTAAAGACAATCTAAAAAAGGCTTGAGAAAGGCTAGTTTCTTGGACATTTTCATACTTTTCCTATATACACAAGGCCTTAGAGGATCAAATTTAGTACATGGGATGGTTATCGGATGGGTAAATTTAGTTGCACACTTTATAAAAGTTTCAGGTATGAGATACCATTTGAGTGAAAACTCAATTTCTAGGCATGGATGCCTAATTAGGGAGAGAGATCATGTGAAAAAGGACAGTTCCACTTAATTTTAGGCCATAATATATGGCATGGAGATATAAGATAATATTAGGTACTCAAAAATATATTTATTTTCCTAATATCCTTTGTACATTATTCTACACAAGGATATTTGCACATTTTCAAGGTTACAAAGAAGTGAGGCCAAATGAGAGATTTAGATGTAAAATAAGATATTAGTGAGTATTAAATGCATATAAAGGATATTTTTTAGGTCTGATATGAATAAAATATTTCAACCATGGATATATTTTGTATTTATTAAGATGAAGTCAATATTTGACACTTACAAGCAAGGATAGGTGTAGTAAGACCAAGTGGGCTTTAAGATAACTAAGATGTGTAATCATCATTACAATGTCAATTTTAGAAGTTTATTAACATGTGAAAAGTGTAAATAATAGGTGGATAATTTGAATCAATATTAATTGGTGATGAAAGATTCCATTTATTACCTCACAAGCCAAGAAAAGGGGCAGTTTTGAAGAGCAAGATTAAGGTGTCAAGCAAGTTTGAAACTCCTACACCACATGGAAGAGGTAAGCATATTCAAGAGAGAAAAATGTTTATTATAAAATTAATTAGATAATTTCAAAAATCCTTATTTATTTTAACCTTCACTTGACACATGTCACCTCTCTCTTATATGCCCTTCTCTCTTCTTATCTTTCATTTCTTTATAAATTCAACCTTGATAGGCTATGTATATATCCTCAATTGGGTATGGAGAATCCCTACCCATTTACAATCCTTTGATCAATGATAAAATTTTATTTTTACCTCCTCTTTTGACTAGTTTCAATTTGTATTCATGACTATTTGATCTTTTTAAGATATTATCTTAGCTTCTTTGGGATGTTGTCTTTTTCAAGAATTCATATTCAGTTTGAAAGCTTTTTCGTATGTTATATGAAGTGTCTAAGTGAAGTGTGAAAGGTTGAGTGAGTTATCTATTCATTAGTGTCATTATATGACCTCTTAACTAGTCTTCCTATCCCAATCATCTTTCATAACTTTCATATGAAATATTGATGTAGAGATTCAGATTAGGAGTAGTGTTTATTTCAAGTTAGTCTAATGGTTGATGTGTAGTTACATTTGGTTGGTAGTGGTCAGATTATTTAGTGAATCTCCTCCATAAGAGTAGGTTTCTTTCCCTTTTTCTATCAAATTTTTATATTAATGAATGAGCCTAAGTGATACATAAAGAGGATTTATCCCATTTAGCCTAGAGATTCAATCCATCTAAAGGTCACCCACAACCTTGGATTGTCTCCATGTTACCCCAAATTTGGAACAATTGAACATTCTTACAAGGGTGTAAATTTTGGATATAATAGTAATAGTTCATGTTATTTAAGTAAACTACTTTAAACTTATCTTTCTTTATATTTAACCAACATTAATCCTAAAATTATTGAGGGGATATCTTTATCCCATTCATTGTCCCCCATTTTTATCTCTAGAACACTCAACCTCACGAGTTCTTTCAGACTAGGATTTTGATAAGAATAGCAATTGGTTCTAGAATGAGAGCTTATAATTTACATCTTTATTAAACATAATAATAATTATAAACTATTAAATTTTTTAAGAATAGGCTAAAAATTATTTTATGCATTTGAAATTTACTCACTGTTACTTTTTTTCCTTATACTTTTCCCTTCCCAAACCATTGTGATTTTAAACACACAAAAAAATTTATCAAGAAGAGTAGTTTTGGTTGAATTTTACATGGTAAACCAAGTTATATCTTAATGTGTGCATTATCTAATCCCAATCTATCCATGGGAGATCTATTATCTCATGATGACATATCCATAGAAGATATTAAACTATTAGAGGTAGGCCTAATGCATTAGTTACCTCTATTGGCTCAACTTTTCAAACCACCCATAATCAACATATACCTAGGGATTCAAAAATGGCTTGGCTTATTGGATATACCATAAATGTACCTAGGATTTTCCATAACTTACCTAGAAATCAAGAGAGATACTTTCTACGGTTTGCTCCTAGTATAGGAAGGACTACAAAGGAACACGTAACATCATATAAAACTACTATAAGACTTCATAATGGTTATAATGGAGACATGGTAATATGTGATTGGTGTTGGCCAATTTTTAGCCCACATACCAAGTTATTTTCATGGATTGATCATATGAGCAAAGTTCCTATTTATATGAATGATCAAATGACTTGTATAAGCTCTAAAAGGCTAGACCATAAGTAGGACATCATGAAAAATAAAATAGAATAAGCTAGTTGTGAATTTTATAAATACACCTTAAAAACCCTCACATGACCATTAGACCTTCCAAAATCAATGTCCTTAATACCAAGATCATTCTCTACAAGTTTCATATATCAATGATTCTTCTATCTTGAGATCAAGCCTTCAAAGTTTAGCTTATCGAGTTAAAAGCCTAGGCTATCTTACATGTCACATAGAAACATAATGGAGTAGATAACTTGTTTATTTAATAAATTCACTTTAGAAAGCCACACGAGCCAAACTATTTCAATTCCATGGATTTTGTCATTCCTAGATCATATCCTTAAAATTTCAAGTCTGTATGAGCTTTCTAGCTCAAGTTATAAGCATGAAAAGATAGACTTGCAGAGTGAAACATTCTCACTAATGTAAAATTTAGGTCCCAAAAAATAACTGCTTGGATTTAAAAAATCCTTAGATGTTCACATGAATGTATTTGATAGTCATGTGGATGTTAAAATAAAGGATCAATAAAAATATCACTAAGGTTTAAATTTTGATGGGCTCACAAATGTATTTAATGGGTTTTCAAACATATTTGTTGATGGTACAGATGTCAAACTTAAGACATATCAAAAATTCATTATGCTTTAAATTTGATGGTCATACACATATAAAATATAGTCATGCAAATGTCAAATTTGAGCTCATAAAGTGGTCATTAGATTTTAAATAGTGAGTCTTAGCAGATCTACTATTGGAATCTAATTATAATAAGGAGATCAATTACACACAAGCAAGTTAAAAGGTCAAGGAGATTATAGGCCACCATGTGGTATAAGCATGGGAATAGATAGATTGATAATAGATCCTGAGTGTAAACACAAGGCTATCAAGTGGCACCTACTTGAATAGAGTTGACAGATCAAGGACAAATCCAAGGGCTCACATTCATTTATATAGATCAAGATCAATGGTGCAAGATGAGTCAATGGGTCGATAATTTGAGTCATGGTTGACATCCAATTAAACAAAGGTGAGCCCAATAATTTTGATGGGATTCCAGCCAAGAACCAATTTTCAACCAAATAAAATAGGTCTTGTAAATATCATCCCATATCTATTATGATTTATTTAGCACTATTAAAATGACAAAGTGGTTTATTAAATATGATCAACAATGAAGTCATGATGCCATTAAATCTAAACATGGACCTCTAGTTCAAATATTTGGGGGTCACAATGTTTTTTTATGACTATGTTCACTATTTTTAGAAGAATGATCTATGTATATGGAAAGCTCTTGTTTCTTGTATAGATAGAATGGGTTTATTTAGACCTATTTAGATCCCAAAAAATAGCTATGTAGTCTATAGTTTTGCACCAATATTACAAGTATAATAAAACTAACAATCTTAGATTAGTTTTCCACCTATAGTGGACCTATGATAATGGATAAGATATGTGATTAATACCAAGGGTCTCATCTATTGACATGGATCCATACTCGACAAAGAAAGTGCCAACCATCATTCATGTCATGGATTTATTAGTTTCAATATTAGAGTATTTTATCCTCATGAGTAAGTCAAGTGGGCTTAAAGTCCCAAGATGGTGAACTGGTAGTTAGAGAAGTAGTTAAGATCATTGATTCTATCTAAATAGACTTTATCATCATGCATAAGAAACCCTTGTCTTCTAGTGAATCTCTCAACCAATTAAAAGAGATCGTAGATTATGGGAATGAAAAGAGTTTAGATTATTGATAAGGATGAATCCTTGTTCAAGGAAGGCATGTATATAGAAAAGAACCAATCAACTATCAACACATTTCTTGATGACTAGGATCCCTTCTCCACTCTCCAATAGAGGTTCCCATCTCTCTTTTATCCATTTTTTCTATATAAAGAGGTTTTGGAACCTAAAAAATGATCCCTCTGATCCCTCTTTAGGACATGACTAAACTTTACTAAGATGGAGATTGTAAACATAACCTCTTAAGATGAATACAAGACTATTTTTAGATTTCATTATTCTAGTATAGTATGTACATGCCATTTGATTTGCATATGTGGCAGATATTTTCTCCCTTGTGAAGTCTTGATCTCACCTAGTTACTAGTTGATATTATTATGCAGGTCATGTTTAGTGTTCAAATATCTTTTGATCAAATCTCACATGTGGACACTTTGACTAGTTAGTGTCTTGCATTAGACCTCTCCATCACTTCCCTCAGCTTCTGATAATTTGGTGAACCTCTACATGAAATAATGATGTATGATAGATATTTAGGGTCATAAATCTAGTCTTTTACTCCTTTAATTAGTGTTTTAAGAGTTCAAATAGAGTGGATCAACCATCATTTAGTTACATCACCATCTTTATCTTAGGTTTCCCTTTCATGTTATCTCTTTCTCCCTTTTCCTTTGTCATTAATAGGTATTAGTAGTGAAAATAAGATAAAATGATGCATCAATAGAGTTACCCTCATTAAAAATCCTAGAGGTCTAACCATATTATAGGATACTCATAGGCTAGGGTCATTCCCATGTTGAGCTAGATTTGGGTAAAGGACATGAACAATCCCTTTCCCAGCTAGGGTGAAATCTATACCTCCAATAGTTTTGGCATGCCTAGTGGGACAAAGGTTCAAAAGAGTGTAAAGATTTTGGTGCGTATTTCCTCTAATCATATTTTATAATCAAGTAGATTAGAACCAATGGCAACTCTAAATCAAATCTTCTAGTTATGAGAAGACTAGGTATATCTCATTAGAGATCTTAGTTAGTTTTACATCTCATTTGACATATGAGTTTAATATGGACAATTATGGTGAATACTCCTATTATCAACCTCCTTATCAATAGTCCCAATAATATCCTCATAACCCATATGACCCTTATCACTCCTACCAAGATCTGTATCAACCTTATGATGAGCATGATCAATCACACTTTAATCCTCACCAATAGTATGAGGACTAATATCAGTCATATATTCAAGATGAGTGCCCTAATCCTTTCTATAGATAACAAACCCATCATAATATTTCTCCTTACTAACCCCATCATGAGCCATCCATACCATAACTTAAGCAAACTTTAGTGATCCTTGATAAGCATGTACTAGAATTATGCTAAAAAAAGTAGTATGGCCAAGATGTCCCTACTCACTATATCCATTATGTGAGGGAGTCACTGCATCAAATGAAATAATAATGGACACTTTTTAAGAGAGAAAATTGGAACAATCTCATAGGTGAGATGATGGATGTAGGTGGTTACATTCATAACATTGAGTACAAGCTAAAAGGTCTTGAAGAGAAGCAAGTTCAACCTTACCAATCTTATGTGCCTTCATATACACCACCTTAACCTTCTTATGTTCCACCCATTCCAAGATACCATTCTAAGTGACCCTTTGAGTATTCAAAGTTATTCATATGTTTCTTAGACCTTTCCTTCCTATAAATCTATAAAACAAAGTTGTCAAAGAAAGAAGGAGATTATTATGGAATAGCTTGCTATTGAGATCCAAAACTCTACCCTTCCTCAAGAACCCCTTATGAGGTCCTTAAATTTACCAAGTTGTAATCAATTGGTGAAGTCACAAAAAAGTGGGCAAAGTAAAGCAAATTTGGATTTGAAAACCCAAGATAAAGTAGGATATGAACCTATGCAAACCTCTCTCACTCCTCAATAGTCTTCTTGTGTTCCTTATCTTCATAAATCCACTGAACCCCTTAAATAAATTATATTATAATAAAATATATTAAGGCAAATCAAATATTTGGATTTGAAGACAAGGAAAGAGGAGGAGAACCAAAATCAAAAGGTTAAAGAAGAGCCTCTATATTTTCCATCTTGGAACTATGTCATGCAGTCAAGCAAACCCAAATCTACTCAACCTCCATCCCTCTTTCCTCAAGAATCTAGGTAATTCCCCTCTTGTAAATCCAACCATAGTAGTATGAAAAATAATGAAGAGGACATGATTATCAAAGATAAGAAATTGGACCAAGGATGTGTCACATATATCTCATCTCTCTTAGATTCATCTAAAAAATATCCTATGCCACTCCTTAAAGAGGTAAACAACAAACTCCATGTTGAACTCATACTTGACAATGATGGATTATCAGAGTCAAAAGAGGAGATCATCATTGGAACACCACATATAAAAATTGATTATGTTTTATCCTTTTATATAGACAAAGAGGATGAGTTACTAGGATAATTGCAAGGGAAGGCTGAGGTAGGGACTAAGATACAAGTGTAAGAACAAATGCATGATGAAGAGGTTACAAATTTCCAAGAAAAAGACACTCTAATTACACAAGTTGAGGGTATTTTCCATGATCTCTTTTATCATGTAGAAGATACCTCACCCTCAAATTTATTATATCAAGAATAATACCAACTTGATGACCTCATACATCAAGGAGAAAAGAGTAAAGAAGTAGTGGTTCTAGATGATAAGGAAGACAAATATGATTTGCAAATGTAAATGAATCTCTTTCAATAACTTGAATATATTTGACAAGTTTAAGATCAAGTAATTGATAAGGTGAACAAAGAGATTCCCATGAAGGACAATGACCAAGATTGGGCAGAATATGTAGATCTCCTTCATGAGCTTAAAGAACTTGTAACTGAAGAAAGACCTAATATTATTGAGGATACTATGGAAATTAAGAATGTATGCCTTATTTAATGACCATATGAATAAGATAAGACTATTTGAATACACATGGATAACTAATTTGGAGCTACTTAGTTCTCATTAAACATCATGCCAATAAAGTTGGAAAATGTAACAAATAAGGAGGCATCAATGCCAAAGGTCAAAAATTTGCATGCCTCATTCAATCCCTCATCTCATGCTGTAGAAAGGTTTTCAAACTTTCTTTTTGATCCAAAAATAAAGTTACATATAGTTTTAAGTTGTATATATTAGGGTAGTTTTGTTAAATTTCCTCCAAGTGTAGTTTTTCACACATTTGTTATTTTCCCTATTTTATTTTAGGTTATTATCCTTTAAATAAGTGACTTGGGAACTCTATATTATTTTTTTATTTTCTTGGTATTTTGTTTCTTTTTAAATAGGCTAGATAAATATTGGTAGCTATTTCAAAATTAGGTCAATGTGTTGAACCAAAAAGGATACCCCATACCCAATGGACTAGACAATGAAACATGGTGTAGGTTATCTTTCATAGATAGGCATGCAACCCTTCTGAGTCATCAAATATTTTGGCCAATTTTGGCCCACATACCAAGCTCTTTACATGGATTAATCAAATGAGAAAAATTCTTATTTAGATTAATGATCAAATGAGTTTTACAAGCTCTAAAAGTCTAGACCATCACCATGATGTAATGTATAATTGAGCCATGCAAGATCAATTTACCTAGTGTTAAGATCATTTTATACAAGTTTCATATCTCACTAAGTCTTTTATATCAAGATCTAAGCCTTCAAAGTTCATCTTGCTAAGTCAAAATGCCATGTCATTCTACACATTAAAAAGGCTTGCATGACCATTAAACCACTTGAGATCAATTTAGTTTTGCATTTTATAAATGCAACTCAAAAATCATTGCATGACCATCAAACCACATGAGATCAATGTCTTTATTTCCAAGATCATTCTCTTCAAGTTTCATATCTCGATGAGTCTTCTATCTCAAGATCTAAGCCTTCAAAGTTCATCTTATCGAGACAAAAGGCCAGGTTGTTATGTACATCACATAAAAAAATGGACCAACACACTTGTGCATTTATTAAATACACTTCATAAAGCCACAAGAGTCATAATATTATAGTTCCATGGAGTTGTTTTTACTTAGATCATATCCTTAAAATTTTAAGGCCACATGAGCATTTTAACTGAAGTTATAAGCAAGCAAAGATAAACATGTAGATTGAAATATTCATGCTACCATCAAATTTAGGTCCTAATAAATAGATATTTGTATTTAAAAAATCCTTATATGGTCATGCAGACATCAATGATGGTCACACAAATGTATTTTATGGTCGCATGGACATCAAAATAAAAGCTCAATAAAAATATCAATGGGATTTAAATTCTAAAGGGATCTCAAACATATTTTATGGGATCATGAACATATTTTATGGTAGAATAGACATCAAAATTAAGACATATAAAAAATACATTGTGTTTTAAATTTTATGGTCATGTGGACATCAAATAGGATCATATATACGTCAAATTATGGGAGCATAGATGTCAAATTTGAGCTTGTAAAGTGGCTATTGGATTTCAAAAGTGTGTACCATCAGATCTAAAAGTTGTCATCTAATCATATGAATTAGATAGATATAATGTGATCAAGTTAGAAGGTCAAGGATATTAGAGGCCACCACAAGGGTGTAGGAGCAGACAAACTAAAAATGGATCTTGAGTGCAAATGTAGGGATGCTAAGTGGCACCTGCTTGAATAGAATTGACATGTCAAGCATAGATCCAAAGTCTCACATTCATTAATATAAATAAATATATATGGTGTGAAATTAGTCAATGGTTCAATAATCTAAGTCATGTTTGATAGCCAATTAAACAAATGTGAGCCCAAGACTTTCGATGGGGGCTAAACCGAGAACTAGTTTTCAACCAAAGCAAATAGGTCATGCAAAGATCATCTTATCTCCATTAAAGCTCAATAAAGTGCCACTAAAATTACATATTGTTTCAATAGAGATGATTAAAAATGAATTATTTATGCTATTAAATATAAATATGGCCCTCTAGTTTGAATATTTCAGAGTTACATTATTTTTTATGACTGTGTTCATTATTTTTAGACGGATCCATGTATATGGTCAGTTCTTAGTTCCTGTAAAGATAGAATTTGTCTAATTAGACCTATTTGGTTATATAAAAGTGAATATTTAGTCTATAGTTTTTCACCAATATGAAAACTATAGGAAAAATAATAATCTTAGATTGGTTTTCCACCTATAGTGGACCTATGATAATGGAGTAGATATGTGATTAATGCAAAGGGTTTCATCTACCAATGTGGCTTCATCCTCAACAAATTAGGTACCAAAAACCATTCATTACATGGATTTATTAGTTTAAAGTTTGATTATTTGATCCTTATCAGTAAATTAAGTGGGCTTAGGGTCCCAAGGTGGTGAGTTGGTAGTTAGAGATGCAATTAAGAGCATTGATTCCATTCAAACAGAATTTATCATCATGCATAAGAAACCTTTGAATTTTAGTAAATATCTCAACCAATAAGAGGAGATCATATATTATGGGAACAAAAATAGGTTAGCTTGTTGATAAGGAGGAATCTTTATTGAAAGAAGGCATGCATATATAAAGAAACCAATGAATTATTAACACATTTCTTGATGACTAGGATCCCTTCTCTACTCTCTAACAAAGGTTCCCATCTCTCTCTCTTCTCCATTTATGTTATATAAGGATACTTTGGAGCTTAAAAAATGATCCCTTTCTTAGGCATGACTAAACTCTACCAAGATGGAGCTTGTGACCATAACCTCTTGAGATAAATATAAGACTATTTTTAGATTTCATTATTCTAGTATAGTGTGTACATGTCAATTGATTTGCATATGTGGTAAATCATTTCTCCCTTGTCAAGTCTTGATAGCACCTAGTTACTAGTTTATCTTGTTATTTAGGTCATGTTTAGTGTTAAAATATCTTTTGATTAAATCTTGCATGTGGACACTTTAACTGGTTAGTGTCTTGCATTAGATCTCTCATCACTTCCCTTAGATTTTGATCATCTAATGAACCTCTACATGAAATATTGATGTATGACAGATATTTGGAGTCCTAGGTCTATTATTTTACTCATTTAATTAGTGTTTTAAGAGTTAAAATAGAGTGGGTCAACCATCATTTAGGTGCATCACCATCTTTAGCTTAGGTTTCCCTTTTGTTTTATCTCTCTCTCCCTTTTCCCTAGTCATTAGTAGGTCTTAGTAGTGTAAATGAGCTAAAATGATGTATAATATGAGATAGCCTCATTAAAATTCCCAAAGGTATAACATTCTTATAGGATACTCATAACATGAGATCATTCTCATGTTGAACCAGATTTGGGTATATGACCTAACCAATCCCTTGTCTAGCTAGGGTGCAATCTAGACCTCCAAAAATTGGATTATGGGTTTATCATGTACCTTTTTCTGATGACTTTGGGACTTTCCTTATCCTTCTATCACTAGGATTTATTAAATTAAACTTGCATATTTCTCATTGGTTCAGGCCTCTTGGGGCTATAAATTTTTTTACACCTCCAAGTGCATTCGGAAATGTGGTACCTCCTCATTAGTTTGGGTCTTTTATGATTCTAACATCATTAATGACTCTATTACATGAGGACACAAGAAACACCCTAATTATTTCATACTTCCTAGGGATATAACACATTTGAGACCTACATAGGCACACATGGCACCTACTTATAAGTTTAAGCCTCCTAGGGCTTTGATAGTGTTCATGATTCTAATACATGCATGAGGACACATGGATCCTCTTCATTTTTTTAGGAATCTAAGGGATCTAAACACTCTAACACCTCTAGGACATACATGGGTACATTTGGCACATCCTCATTGGTGTAGGGACCCATGTGGATATGATAACTTTGACACCTTTAGGACTTGCATGAAGACAAGTGGTGTCTCCCCATTAGTTAAAGCTTCTTGAGGCTATAACAACTTTGAAATATATGGGACCTAAGAATAATTGAAAAATGTACCAAGTTAGTTCAAAAAATTTCATAAGAAAATTGATGCTTATATGTTTACCAAAATTTCTTCAAGAAATGAAACTAAGATTATTGGATTGAGACCACTAAAAAAGCACATGTGTAATAAATCTCTACATAAATAGTTAGTGCCAAAAAACTAAGTATTAAAAACATTTTTAAATCATAATGGGATAATAGTCTTTTAAACATACATAGTTGTGAAAGGTTTTAAAATGTGAAAAAAACTATTAATGGTGTTGTATTATATTTTATCCATTAGGATTTAGAAGGCATCTACATTTTTACAAGGGTGAGGATCAAATAAGGTTCATTTTTTTTGAATTTGAGAAATACATTAGTCTCATTTTTTTCTATGAAAATGGACATATTGGCCATAAAAAATGGTGACTATGTGAAGAAAAAGCTACCCCAACATTTAGAACTTAGATAGTAGGCTTCCATTATTGAACAAGGAGATGGATAGCCTAAAATTTCTTTAGGATAGAACCATGAAAGGAGGGAGTGCTTAAGTCCACTTTATAAAACAACATATTGGGCTCTTTTTCAAGAGGACATCATTTGAAGAGTGATTTTTTTTCTCCTTTTAGATTCACTAACCAAGTTTTAATTTATCATAGGCACTCAATGATCTTGACAGGTGCATGTTTTACATAATTTGGTTGAAGAAGGGAAGTTTTAGGCATTGGTTTTCCTCTAACCAATGATACATATCCCTAATAGAGATACCTTTGGTCCCACTCCATGCCTTGATCAAAATAGGCTAAAAGCATTGAAATGGAAGTTTCCAAAATCACCCTTTATTAGGAAGAGACTTCCTATTTCCTTGATGTTTCAAACTTCCTTTTAGTTTTGATGTTTTATTTATTTCTATCCATGAGGGTTTGGGACCAATAAAACTAAGGGTAAAGGTTGATCTATAAATATATTTCATACCAAGAGGATCCTCACTTGTTTATTGACTCCATGATAGCTTTAGATGTTTTGTTAATTATAATGATTACCTTCTCCTGAAAATATATTTTTTCTCATTTCACTTTTTCTATTATTAATTCATGGATTCATTTTTTCTTAGAACAAAAAAATGGGTTTCCAAACATATCACATCATTCAAAAATGTGAGTTTGTCTTTTTTTATTACTTATATGACTATATTTTCAAGTATTTTCTAACACTAAAAATGAATAAACTTAAGGATATGGGGACCAATGCATGGTGCTAGAGTCTTTTCCATCTAGGCTCTATTTACTTCTTGATCTTACTTTGGGAACAAGGTTCCACTTTTAGGGTGTAGAGATAAATTGTTACAAGGGTTGGTCATAAAATTAGAACACATGAGAGAGTAAAAGAACACAAAAAAATAACAAATGAGAATGAGGAAGAAATAAACACATGACAAAATAAACCATGTAATAAAATAAAAATAATCTAAGACTAAACTAGATTTAATATATATTTAAATTACCAACCCTCACCTAAAGGGATATTCTAATATAATAGTGGAGGTCACATTTGAAAAATAATTCTTCAATTAGTTTCATATGGGGACCCATTTTTATTTTATTTTGCGGTATGGTCTCCCTTCAAAACCCTTTTGGTTTATGTTATCTTTGAATTTTTAAATATATTATTGGATTTGAATATCTTCATTCTATTATTTTCCTATAGGATTATTGGTTCAATCTTAGAATTAACCATGTTCAGACTTTCTTTTGAAAGAACCTATCTTATAATATCTATGCTTAAATTGGATAAATCCACTTTCCATATCATGTGCATTGTTCATGCTTTAGACCATTGATTAATTAAATTTCATAAATTTTATGGTTTAATTGGGCCTTTAAAAGGTTATTTTTCAATTTAAATTGAAAATCTTTTTATAATATCCCATTATAAAGACTTCATCAAATATTATATTTTAGCATTGATTATAAAATTATTCAAAAATCTATAAATGTTTATGTATTCAAGCTTTAAAAATGGACTCTATTCTATTTGAAGTATGATCTTAGTCTATGGAAAATTTGATTTTCCTCAGTCTATAATTAGGTTTAAGTTTTTTGGCTAATGTATTAATTATTTTCTCAAAGTGTTTTGTCCTTGCTTTTATTTTTCATTAATCTTTAGCAAGCCCAAGCCATCAATATTTGTATGTGTCCCCATTATGTTTATCAAAGACCTAGATCTCATTCAAAAATCCTTCCAAAGGCCCCAATCCATCAATAGTTTTCCACATGTCAAGAGTGTGTTCACCTAGCTTTCAAGTGCTTACTCAAAATTTCTATCCAAAGGTAACTTGACTTCCAAAGATCATGATGTGTCTCAACCATTCATAAGTGTAGAGTCTAATCAAGCAAAGACAAAGTCTAAAATTTCACAAATCCTGTAGTCCATACTAGCTATCTGATATTTTAAATAAACATCTTAGACCCATAAAAGGTTCACTGAGTTCTAAAATTCCTAAGATCTTGAAATATTGAGATCATGCCATGTGGTGTGATCCTATTGAATTGAGATTTACGTATAAATTTAATAAAAGGGGACCTCCCAGTAGAAGATTCAATAAAAAGATCCATGTGACAACATCATGTAATACCATAGCTAAATAAAAATTATAAAATGGCTAAGTGTTGGGATTTTTAGAGCCTTAAAATCATGCCAAATGGCATAATATTGAGGATTAGAGGAGTGGTGAGTTGAACAGTAGTTCAAAATAACCCTAAGCCATAAAGGCTTGATGTGACTCATGGAGAAACATCTAGGATATTAAGACTCGAAGGACTTTCTTGATCAAATTCATGTATTCAAGCCTTCCATAATGGAGATTCAATGATATTTCAACACATGCCATAATATTGTCACCCCTAACATAAATTAAAAATATTAAAAATTCAAAAAATTGTTATGTTGATCCATTTCTTGAGATCTTAGATCATGTCGTATGGCATGATCTCATTTGAGAAAGACCCTAATGAATCAAAATAGTTCTAAATCTTCAATTTCCCCTAATCCATTATATCATGCCCTATGGAATGGTCTTAGAGCTTGATGAAGTAGAAGGTAAGTAGTAGTTAAAATAATCCTCAAGACATTGAGCACCATAATAATTACAAGTGGCATCATATTGGAAACCTAAGATGTAGGAAAAATCTATATAATGTAAAAAACACCTCACCTCTACAACCCCACAATGATGTCAAACAACATCTCAAGAACCCAATGAATTGAAGAGACATTAGAGAAACAAGATGGTTTCAAAGGCTCAAGTAGTTGAGAACATGCCATGTGGTATATCTTGGAAAACCTAACCCAAGCAAATGTAGTAGTCTAAGCAAGCTTGGACACTGTGATTATGCTAAGTGCCATGATCGTGACTTGAAGGGATAATACAATATAAGGAAAAGTTATAGGCAAGGATAAGAAATTAAATAAGCATGACAAGGCCACTTGGAACTTGATGACATTGGCAAATGTCTTAGGATTATATTTGACACCCATCTAGCCTACCAAAATATCAAAAGGCCATAAAAGGAAAAGTACACAAAAGGATTGTGTGTCTAATCTATATTACACATTCAAGTCTTTCTCACCAGAAAAGGGTCTAAAATGATAGAAATAAATGTTGAACAAGTAACAAAAGGATCCTAAAAATGATAAGATTGAATTCATATTATGTTAGAGGCATTGATCAAATCATGGTCTACACAACAAAATTAGGTAGATAGGGTGGTTTGAGCATAAGTGAAAAAGCTATCTTAATGTATATATGGACAAAAGTATATATATAAAATGATGGGGTGTGATTCCTAATAGAATATCAGTGACATTCAACTCCAAAATTTGAAGCAGCATTCAACTGGTATGGGAATGATTTTTATGTTATTAGGACTAAACCAAATTTTGGTCAAATTCATACTCAAGTACCTACCTCTAGTTGAAATATTTTAACCACTAAGAAAGTGGAAAATTTATGAATCCATGGATAAATTTTTCTATATAGTTAACTTCTTGTACCTAAACTCTATTGGAATTGTTCTAGGAGTGCACCTACCTTTCCCCTATTTCTTTCCATAGATACTTTCCTAGAGATATTGATTTCAATAAAAATATTTCAATAATTTTGAATACAATTCTTTTTTTTTTTTTCTCATATAACATCTCCATGTCTTTGGATTTATATTTTGAATTAGTGTTAGGACTTTTAGTGTGTTTGTTTGTATATGATTATCATAGTTATAGTGTGTAGTAGCTATCATGACTAGTTTTTTAAATTTGCTCATGTTTAATTTGATCCTCTTGTAGTCGTTGTGTGCAATGTGTGTGTGTGTGTGTGTGTGTGTGTGTGTGTGTGTGTGTGTGTCTATGTGTGTGTGTGTGTGTGTGTGTGTGTGTGTGTGTGTGTGTTTGTGTGTGTTTGTGTGTGTGTGTGTGTGTGTGTGTGTGTGTGTGTGTGTGTGTGTGTGTGTGTGTGTGTGTGTGTGTGTGTGTGTGTGTTTGTGTGTGTTTGTGTGTGTGTGTGTGTGTGTGTGTGTGTGTGTGTGTGTGTGTGTGTGTGTGTGTGTGTGTGTGTGTGTGTGTGTGTGTGTGTGTGTGTGTGTGTGTGTTTGTGTGTGTATTGTAAATTAGGTTTTATTTATCAATGGATAAATGGATTTCACACTTGTCCTTTAAGCTTTCCCACTGTGTGGATAAATGTTTGTGCAATTGATAAACTAGGAACATAGTATATAATTATGGTCCAGTGATATATCAAGTCCTTTATGTTAAGAATATTATTTAAATAAAATATGACCCTATATTTTTAATCTTACCCATAGTCATTTTACTTTTTTTGGATGATATCCTGCCCTAGGATATGTTGTAATAGGAATTATGGTGAAACATTCCATAATTGTTTTATAAATTGAATCAAGAAAAGAAATATTTAGACAAATAATTAGAAATAAAATAAATTAAAATGAAACATCAATATCAATTAAACCCTCAATGGCAATAGTTTGTTCTCTTAGAGCACAAGCTTATACTAGGAACTGTTCAGCCCTTGGACCACTAGCAAGGTTCTAAATTGATAGGGACATTTTGTCCCATGAATTATCCCCCTATTTTCTCTCTAATAACTTAATCCCATAAGTTTTTATTAGAGTAGGATTTTAGGGTGAATAATAGTTGGAGCTAGATGGAAGGCTTGATTTCCTTCCTAGGTTTCAAAGTAATCGTGAAAGAACTATTGAGGAACATCTTTTTGCTTACAAGTCTCTTATACATGTTTTAAATGCTAAATATTAGGATATCACTTGAAAAATATTTCCTTTTACTCTAGAACAAGAATTATGTTATTATGTTGTTTCCTTCACCAACACACCCCATTTTTAGGCTAAAAATAGGAACCTCTTTATTTTCACTTAAATCTTGTTTTAATTAGTCTTGATGACCTGTTTGGAGTTCTTTTGATGTATGTACTTGAGCCCTTTCATGATTGGTAGTTTTCTATATGTTGAGTTACAAATGACTATTCATGCTTGTGTATAATAATTTTACATTTTACTCAATTAAATCTAAGTTTTCATTTATTTATATCAAATTATAACTTAAAAATTTATTTTAAGCCTACAAATCCTTAGTCTATGATAAAAAAAGCTTCAATATTCACCCATTTAAATGTTGGACCTAGGCTTGTGGAAATTTTATCTAAGATTTTGGAACCTTTTTATGGATTCCTTTTATGAATATAACTCATGATTATGCTTTTCATAGTAAATTGGCTTAAATTTTGTAATGATTCCTTTAAAAACATAGCTAAAACTTTTAATAAACATGATGTTCTTTGCCTAGGGATGAATAGATTATATCACCCCTTTATTTTAAATAATTTTATCACATTTATTATAAATTTTATCCTATCAATTATTTGGGATTAAATATTCATTTTATATATATGTCTAGTTTCAATTCATGTATTTATTGATTGTTTCTTGTAAATAATTAGGTTGGTAAAGACTTGGCTTTCTCAAAATCCTTTACTTAGTCATTTTTATTATATTCTCATAGATTTTGAAGACTTCATATGGCATTATTGGTCGTTACATGCATATAAATATAGTTAGTGCATAGATAAATAGTTAAATCATTTTCAAAAAAATGACTAAGTCCTTTTAAATCACCGAGACCCTAAGATTAGGCCATGCAACATAATTATAATAACATGACCCAATAGAGAGTCAATGCGAAACATGAATATTTAGGCCCTTACAGGCCTAGTATTACACCACTTGGTGCCATACTAGTAAATTGACATCTCAGGGGTGAAATGGTAGTTAAAAATTTTCATACCCTCACAGGATCGATATTGTGCCACTTGGAACCATACTAGGATCCTAGGATACTAGTGTGTTAATAGTATTAACTTGAGAGGTTGTGGCATTGCCAATATAAATTTGATAAATCATGGAGATCATGATAACAAAATAATAATCCATATCATAATGACTGATCAAACAACAAAGTAGAGCTCAGGAATAGTGATAGACTACCAAGTGTTAAAATAGGATCCATAGAAGCAAACCAAAGACCTAGTGAGGGGAATGGAATGAAAAGCCAACGAGGATCCATGTGGTAGTGGTGACACAATAATATGAGGAGACTAATATTAACTACCATTATAGACATTAAAACCATAAAAAGTCCCAAAATGATTGTGTACCAGGTCCAAGAAGCATAGTCAAAATGTAGTTGGTTTATCACCATCTTAAAGGCCCAAAAGTTATAGATGTTAGGCTATTAAATAGGTGAATCAATCCAAGACACCCTGAATTCAAGTTGGGGATGGATATTTAATTTAATTAGCCTATAAAATAGAATGTATAAGTATACATAGGGTGTGCTGGGATGGCATTCCCAAGAAAATTCCAACAATAATCTACCACCAATATTTGAATCTGGTTTCTACTAGTCCTATAAATTAAATGCAAGGTAGTCAGCATTTAATGATTCATCACATGGTGTGTGCATGGTAAAGAGAAAATAAAATAAAATGAACATAAACTATAAATTTTAAACTTTAAAGACTTGGTCTCTAAACTATAAATCATGATCATGTTGGCAATTTGTTAGTGGATTAAAAATCCCATCTACATTCCCAAGTCATCATTGAAAAATTTAATTACCTTAGTAGTGAGATGAGTGAACTTCATGGATACTTTTTTGGATATAAGGGACATTATTTCCCTTTAATAAATTTAGTATTTTATTTTAATTAAAATCTATCAAAACTATAATAGAATCCTTTTATTTGTTCTGACCTTATCTTCTGCTCATTGAATGTGGTCCATTGTTTGTACTTAAGGTTTCATGATTATGTAAGAGGAGTGATTTTATTATTATTTTATAGAGATGAATAGGTACATTATATTGTAAATTTTTTGATCTCATTCCTTATGTGTTATTTTAAATTTCCTTGTGAATAATCTATGATTTATGTGCTTTCAGTTATAGTGTTTCAAAATATTTATGTGTCATTACTACAAGCCTTTTGCGTGTTTACATTCTATAAACAACTTTTAAGTAGAATATTCATATTTTTTCCCTTAGAATCTTTCCCATTGAGTGGATAAACATTTGTGAAATTGGTGAACTAGGAATATAGTGGTATAATTATGACTTTGTATGCTTCAATTCTCAATCATTAGCTTCCCTCTTTTTATTCATGTTTATTTTGAAATTGAAACACTCTCCTAGTTTTATAAATTGGTAAATTTAGGATCAATATAAATAAACAATAAATTTTAATTATATAATAAGAATTTGAAATGGCATCAAATAGATGTTGAGTCTATGAGGGTAATAGTTCATGTTATTTGAGTAATATAGGTTAGACTGCACTTTCTTTAGATTGAAAAAACATCAATCCTAATATTAATGAAGGGATATCATTATCCCATGCATTATTCCCCATTTTTATTTTTGGAACACTCAACCTCACAAATGATTTCATACCAAGATTTTGGGGAGAATAACAGTTGGTTCTAGAAGTGGGGATTACAGTTTAGTCTTTAATTAAACACAATAATAATTATAAACTATTAAAATTTGTTAAGAATAGGCTATAACTTGTTGTATTCATTTTAAATCTAATCACTATTACGTTTTTTTATTATAATTGTATCTTCACAACCTATTATAAGTTCAAATGCATAAAAAAAATTACTTAAGAAGAGTAATCATGGTTGAATTATGAATGGTAAACGAAGTTGGATCTTAGTGTGTGCATTATCTAATCCCAATATGTCCATGGGATATTGATTATCTCACCATGACATATCCATAGAAGATATTAAAATACTAGAGGTAGACATAATCCATTAGTTACCCCTATTGGCTCAACCTCTAAAACCACCCAGAATCAGCATATACCTAGGGCTTCAATAATGGATTGGCTTACTAGCTCTACCATAAATGTACTTAGGATTGTCCATGACTTATCAAATAATCTAGAGAGATACTTGCTAAGGTTCACTCCTAGTGTAGGAAGGATTATAAAGGAGTATGTAACATCATACAAAATTGCTATAAGACTTTTCAATGTTGAGCATGGAGACATGGAAATATGTCATTGGATTAGGGGTTTAACATGTACCATTTTATGATGCCTTTGGGAATTTTTATGGAATTATACCAATTGGGTTTATGAAAGTACACTTAGCTCTTCCTCCTTGGTTTAGGCCTCTTAGGGCTCTAAAATATCTAATGCCTCTAGGTACATCAGGACATGTGGAACCTCCTCATTAATTTGGGACTTTTATGGCTCTATCAAAATTAATGCCTCTAGTGCATGAAGACACATGAAAAATCCTAATTATTTCATACCTCTTAGGAATATTACATATTTATAACCTACATAGGCACACATGGCACCTCCTCATTAGTTTGGGCCTCTTAGGGCTTTGATAGTGGTCATGCCTCTGATACATGTATAGGGACACATGGAGATTCCTCATTGGTTTAGACCTTTAAGTGATATACACACTTGAACACATATAACACCTCTAGGACCTATATGGGGACATGTGGCACCTCTTCATTAGTGTAGATCCCCTTGGGGGTATGACATATTTGAAACAGACTTGCATGAAGACATGTGGTGTCTCCTCATTAGTTTAGGATTACTATGGATATAATAAAAATGACATATATGGGACCTAAAAATACTTTAAAAATGTATGAAGCTACTTCAAAGTGTTTCATAAGCAAATTGGTGCTTACCTATCTACAAAATTAGCCTCAAGAAATCTAGTTAAGATTTTGGGACTGAGACCATTAAGAAAGCACATGTGTAATAAATCTCTACAAAAATAGTTAGTGCTAAAAAATAAGTATGAAAAACATTTTTAAATCATAATGGGATAATTTTATTTTAGACATACATAGTTTCAAAAGATTTTCAAATGTAAAAAACAACTATTAATGATGTTTTAGAATATTTTATCAATCAAGATTGAGTGGGCATCTACATTTTTACAAGGGTGAAGATCAAATAAGGTTCAATTTTTTTTTAATTTCATAAATGCATAGGTACCATTTTATTCATTGAAAATTTACATATTGGTCATAACAAATGGAAACTATGTAGGGAAAAAATTACCCCAACATATATAACTTAAATGGTAGGCTCCATTATTAAACAAGGAGATGAACAACCAAAAAATCCTTTAAGATAGTGTTAATTAAATTTTACCCTAGCTAAAATTTAGTCGACCCCCCTTATTTATTGAAACTTTCATAAGGTCCTTTTAGGCTTGAAATGTTCACCATGGTCATTATTAAGGTCACATAACATGTTTTAATCTTGTCATATTTATCCTTCTTTTCTAATGTCATTTTATGCCATCTTTTGGTCATTTAATGAATTTTATGATATCTCATAAAAATAAAAATGTGTTAAGAGGTAATTATTTCATTATTTTTTATGATTTTCAATGTGGACTAATTATCTACTAAAAAACAAAGTACATGTAGGGTTTAGAGTTACTTAGAGAGGAAGATTAGTTGTGCAACATTGATCAAGACAATTCAACACACTTAAACAAAAAATGGATTAATATAAAAATGAGTGGGCTAAGAAAAAATGGATTAATATAAAAATGAGTGGGCTACCTAGTAAGAAACCAGTCTCAAGAAGTGATTTACGTCCTTGGATGGATGTCAGCCAACATTCAACATTCAAGTTTATAAATAAACATGAAATTACAAAATATTTAGAATATGGATAAGTAATGATAAAGATAATTAATCCACAACAAGATTTATATGATTAAAATAAGTATTCTAGAATACAATAACAATATCTGTTTTTTTGGATTACAACCAACTATTCTTCAATTTATTCGAAAATACGTATGAAATCCATGAGGAAAATTCATAGCTCAAATGCAATATCAATCTAATAAAAAAATATAGGTTGAGGGACTATATAAAGATCAAAAAATCTAAACAAATCATGTATTAATCTAGGTAGGGTCATCTACATGCACAAATTGATTTTTAGAAAACTAGAATATAGGTTTTAATAGATTTTAAGACTAAGAAAAATAGATGATAAGAATGTTTTGAAATTTAAGAAAAGATTGATGGTGATTCAATAGGATCGATGTAAATTTATATGATCAATTTTTATTCTATATAAAAAGCTTAAATTTTAAAAATAGACTATAATAATGACCTATATTTTTGATAAAAATGAAATATGGAATAGACAAAGACAAAATATACATGATATTATATTTAAAATAAGTTGTTTAAGACTTATGTTATGATCCAACAAAAGATTTATGGTGATCCAATAAGATTGACATTGATTCAGATAAATCGATATTGATTCTATGTAAAAGTGCCTAATACTAAAAGGACTATAGTGATGGCCTAAAATTTTGATAAAATAAAAGAAACAAAATGTAGATAAAAGATAGAAATGCAAAATTAAATAAATGCTTAAATATAATACAATACTGACCTTGGATGGTTTGAAGAAAGTGACACCAAAAATAATCAAAAATGACCTTCAAAATCACCTGACAATTATCACTTATCAAGTGATCTTCAAAGGTAACAAGATGTTGGTAAGGTTTATGCAGATTCATGACTAGTTTTGATAGAAATTCATGATCAAAATGGTCTCCTTTTCATGTTCACTCCTCCTAGCAATGGCAATCTACTGTGATTTTGTGCATCAACATTGATCCTAACTAATTGGTATCAATCTAGGAAGATTGATGTCAATTTACCAAAAATGGGTGAAGTTGAATGAAAATCCATTCCAACAGGTTGGCATGGGGTAAATGAGGTTTGAAATGACTTTTGATGTTTTTTAGGTTGTTTTAACCATGGGATAAGTTTGTTAGGAGGTTTGGTAGATTTAGATTTTTATTTAATTTTGAGATTTTATGGTTAAGCACAATTAAAAAAAGGGGATTAATTACTATTTAACTATATGCATTAACTCGTTTAACCTATGTGGTGAAAGGTAAAGATGAAGTAAAATTTAATTATTTAAATAATTAATCAATAATTACAACACATATCATGAAAGCACAATATAAAAGGTGTATAAAAGTAGCATCTACATTTGCCCCTTTTTGTAGAGTGGCATATAATAGTGTTCTAAGAGATAAAAACTATTAAGAATCTACTACCCCAAGTTTATTTTGAGAAGCTATTCCCCCTCAAATTGAGTGTTAGGAAGTGAAATGGAATGGATGACAAATTTGAACAAGATGGAATGGAGAACAAAAGTGGTAAGGTGAAAGTGACAAAAGGGAAGATAGCTAAGGACACAAAAAAAATGTGAATGGTTACAAAGGAGTTCAATGTTTGCACTTAATTAAATTAAGAGTAATGTAGGTAGTAATGCCCTAAAGACTAGATCAAATAGTGAAATGCCATAGTTAAAATAGGTAAAGCTAGTGAAAAAGGATATCAAGAGAATAAGAGATAAGAATATCAAACCAAAGCATCCGTTATGCATATGGTATATGTGTTACCTATAGACAAATGTTATTAGGATAAAAATACACCCTTAGGGTCTAACATGGGGTAAGATTCTAAATAAACAATGGTACAAGTTAAGATATTAGAAAACTGACAAGGGGTCAAAATTCTCTAATCTAAAGGCTAATAGAAAAAAATGGGAAAGTTATGACAAACGCAATATGACATGGCTTCAGAACCAAACTAAAAGCATGGAAAAATGATCCAAAATGCAAACATTTATCAAATTAGGGGAATTGACATTGATCCCAAGGAATTGATGATGATTATAAAAAATCACCTTTGATCTAAAGAATCGACATCGATCACAAAAATGGTTATAAATAGAATGATGACAAACAAGAAGGTTCATTTAGCTATCCAGTATAGAAGAGTTCTCTAAATGAATTTTTATGGTTTTTGAGCATTCAAACATACACATGAGATGATGGAGCATAATGGGAATGGATGATGATGATGGGTTCATTATGAGGTAGGTGACACATTTTTGGGTAATTTTGAATTTTTTATTTATTTCACTATTTTTTATGTATTTTGGAGTTTTTGAAATGTTCAGCTTAAGGGAAGGGGATAATTTAGGATATCGAGGTGTATAGATTAGGAATGCTTGGGGAAAAAGGGGGAAAAAATAGTTTTAGGGGAAAAGGGAATCGATATCAATTCAAAAGGATCAACTACAATTAGAAAGAATTGACACTAATCCTTATAGGATCAATATCAATCAAAATGAGACAACATCAATCCTTAATGGGTTGATAGTGATCAAAAGAAAGTGATAGCAATCCACATAACATTTAGTATTTAGGATTTAACTAACAAAAGACTATTGTGATAGGAACATGAGATAATAACTATGAGGGATAAGGTCCCACCATTATTGAGGGAGTTATGAGAGGATATGGATGATGAGGACTAGGCACATCTAGAGGTATTGGGCTTTGGAGGGATCCACCACTATCACCATGTTCATCAAGACATTGGCATGATAGTGTCTTTGCTAGAGTGATAGGATTATACCACAAATACCTTATATATTTTGATAGGTGAGATGACCATTACTATTGAGGACATCCATTAGATTTTGGGACTACATATCTAGGGATCCCTAGTTTATATAGTTAAGGAGGTTGGGCATACGACAGTGCTAGCATGACTTTATGGTGATGATGTAGTTGATATTAGATTTATGGATAGAGATTTTTCATTCTAGTCCTTATATGAGTAGGCACTAGTAGAGAGATTAGTACTGACCATACTTATGTTGGAATTGAATTGATATACACTACTTAATTCTAGTAGAGGATGGTTTCCATGGAGCTTCACTGTAATTATAGTAGATATGTTAGAGCATAGGATAATATTTGCTTGGGTACCCACATTGCTAGGGTAGATTTATAAAGAGCTATGGAGCTGGCATAGTAGATATTGACTAGGACTTAACATCAAATTTGTGCTCCACTATTGGCCATATGAGCACATTCAGGTGATACACCCTCTTGGGACCCCAAGGTTTGGTTTTGGAGACATGGTATATAGTATAGGCTTTCTGTAATGGGATGATGACCTAGTTATTCCTCATTTAGATAGGATAGTACATTAATTAGTGTACTATAGATAGGTATTTGAGACCCTACAAATTAGAGACATTATTTAGAGACCATATGCATATTTCCTATCATGGTTCGGTCTAGAGATAGAGTTAGGAGATGCTACCCAAGAGAGATGGGTATATCGATGACAAATAGACCATATGGAGCCATTTTATTTTGATAAGATCCATGATTAGTTTGGTTTAATATAGGATGTACCATTGGCCCCATGTGTATATAGGTAGGATGATATAGAGCTAGATTGACCAGCACCAGATACCATAATTATCTAGATGGGAACATTGGAAAAGCTAGCAACATTAGATGTGGATGATACAGGCTATAAAGATGATTATTCCACTTGGTTTATGGGGGAGATGGTGAGGTAGTAGTATAGAGAAGTGAGGCCTTGATATGAGGTGGTACAAGATGAGGTAAGGGGAGAGGTAGAGTAGGAGGATCTAGATGTACACATAGAAGAGGCACTAGTACATGATTCCCCAAGATAGGATGAGTAGGGGATATTGTATGCCAAGGTAAAAAGGTTATAGAGTGAGCTTGAAAAGGTCAAATGGGATTAATACCAAGCCATTCAAGAGAGGGATCAGGCTATATAAGAGAGAGATGGCTACAGGGTAGATTTGGAGTAGAAGAGAGCTTTTGTGGTCAAGAGACCAACTCTAGATATTATAGGATCTAGCATTACAGTGTGATACATAATACCACTTCACCAATATAGAGACCTACTTACTAAAATATCATACTATGATAAGATTTTATAAAGGTGGTTTCTAGATGTTTCACATTTTTCTTCATATGTGGCTAGCCATTGTAGATCATAGAGGACTCCTAGGGCTACAATTAGTTAAGGGAGTATAGAAGACTGGGGAGTAGATGATGAGGGAGGTGATAGCATTCACCTCAACAAGATTGAGTTCATATAGTAGAGAATATTGTATGGTATGAGAGCCCTATTGTATTCATATTATGACAATTTTACAAACTTTGAAATATATAAACATGTATGGTTATGTTTTATGTATAAATCATGTGTATATATTTATGGGTTTAATGATGTTTATGGATATGTTATATTTGTATTGATGATGTGATGCATTGGAGTATAAATTAGATGTTATGTAATTTACTTTGTGTTAATGTGATTATACATGTTGTGGATCCTTATGGTTTATGCTTGTGGATTATTATGTGATGTTATGAGATAGAAGTTTTTATGTTTTAGGATTATGGATTATATGCTTCTACTATTATGATTTATAGATTTTAATGATTTATATGTTATGTATTATGGATTGTGGATGACCTTTAATGTTTTAATGGTTGTAGATTTATGGATTTTAATGATTATATATTATGGATTTGTTTAGCATTGACTTGGACCATAACTAAAAGAGGACCTCTCATGTAAATGGCCTATACATCCTTTTCTAAATGATAATAGATTATGACACAACCTAGGTTAGATAAATCTTCAAACTTAGTCATTAGTATCATATTCTTGTGATAGGATTGGGATAATTCATTTTCACCACATATTTCTAAATTAGGATTTATCCTTCAGGTATCATTTTTATGCCACTGAGTAAATTGATCAATATGGGAAGTCTATAATTCAAAATTTGATCAATGCAAGAAGATTTCTTGGGATTTACTTTTGATAATTTATATTATTAATTTTGTTTCTTTTTTTAGGGCTTTAAAATGACATAATTTGAAAACTGATCAATGTAGGAAGTTTTCTACATGGTAGCCATCCTTCAAGGGAGTGGTCTACATTTTGATGTTTTTTGTACAGCTATCCTTCAAGGGATCAGTCTGTTATTTTGCTTTTACATATTTGATTAAAACTATCCTTCAAGGGAGTAGTCTATCTTTTGAGCCCATTTTGATACTTCTACTTTTCATTGATTTTGAATCATAGATAAGTTATTGAAAAATGGCATAAAATGATAGGTTAGGATGGCTTCCATGAATTCATTATATGAAATGATTGGGTTATCTTAGGAAATTAATGGTGTTTAAGAAATAATTGAAATAATAATCTAGGGTTTCTCCCATAATAGGTGAAGCTTATCCATGAGAGAATGTTATGTATAGAGCCAGGGTATACATATTCAAGGTTGAGGTTATGGTGACTACCAAATAACCCCATAACTCTCATATCACTATTTGGTAGTTTAGGATAAAGGTATATGACAAGATAAAAGATAAGATAAATAAGATGAGCCAAGATCTATCAACTATAGTAAGGATTTAGTTGTAATGCATTAATAGGTTCTTGTTATAGGTTTCCATCAAGAGAATCCAATTGATATGCCCTATATCTGTATTTATGGGTTGTGATGTATGGTCTAAGCCAATTAGGGGAAAATTTACCCCTTTTAATTCATCCCATATTAGTCACATGTTGATTTTATTTAAGCACAAGATCTCCAATATTAAATTCATACTCTCTTAGATGTTAATTATATACTCATTTTAATCTTTCTTGATATATACGAAGGTGATCAAAGGTGATTATATGATGCTCATCTAAAATCTCAAGTTGGGATAAATGTTCTTGACAAAAACCTCATAAAAAATAATGTCTTTAAGGGAAACTCAAAGAGAGGGAATTTGGACTTCAAATGGAAGTAAAACTTTTATACCATAGATTAGGGAAAAAGGAGTATCACCTGTAGGAGTTCTAATACTAGTTTGATATGCCCATAAAGCAAAAGGGATATGAAGATGAAAATCCTTTCTAGTTTTGTTAACAGCTTTAGTTAGGATTCTGACCATAGTTTTATTATATGATTCTTATTGACCTTTATCCGAAGGATAATAAGGTGAGGAAAACCTCAATTTAAGTTTAAATAAATCACATAATGCCTAAACCTTTTTATTTTTAAAAGATTTTCCTTTATCTATTATTATTTTATATGGAACTCCAAAATAGCAAATAATGTACTAGTGGATAAACTCCATAATCTTTTATTCCTTAGTCAAGATAAGTATCATAACTTCCACCCACTTAGTGAAGTATTATATAGTGGTTATAATAAATCTATGACTAGGAAGATTTAGGATTCATTTGCCCTATAAGATTGAACCCCCACTGGGAGAATGGCCAAAAGTATCTTACTACCTATAAGGCTTTACTAGGGACATGGGATAGGTTTGCATGCTACTGACATTTTACACACCTCTTAACATAGGCACAATAGTCTTGATTTAAGTTGGACAATAGTAACCTTAATGTAATATCTTCTCTAGAGATTGCATGGCCATTAAAATTTCCACCACACAACCCATCATAGACCTCCTGAATGGCTAGGGTAGCTTTATTATTTTGGAGATAGTGGAGAAGAATGACATCGAAACCACACTTATAAATAACACCCCCTAGTATGATATAGTGGGCAACTTTCTACTGAAAGACACATCTGACACCTTTGGATAGATGGTGAGGAGACCGTCCTATAGACAAATAAGCAAATATTTATCTAGACCATGGATCCTCTAGATTTTCCTCAATATTATTAATGGATGAAGATCAGTCCTTGTATAATAAGGTTGATTAACTTGATAGACAATGACAAATAACTTAGATTCCTAAGATGAGGTTGGGATAAAAGAGGTAAGAGATGCCATAGTATCTATGAATTTATTAGTTTATCTAGGGGTAGCCTAGATGGCATAACATTTGAAGGTAGATAACAATTGATTGGATAACTACTTATACCACTAGAGAATATCATTATTACATTGATATACACTAGTAATATGATTAACCACTAGCTAAGAATCCCCATAGATATTAATTAACCTCACTCCTAATGCAAGGGCAGTATGAAGCCCTATAATCAATGCTTCGTACTCAACCATATTATTGGTGAAATCAAAGTCTAATTTAAAAGATAAAGGCATGGGAATACCTTGAGGAGGGATTAATATAATTATTGCACCACCTCCTCTCTCACATTTATACCCATCAAAGAATAGATTCATTTGATACTCTAGAACTAATTGAGAAGTGGAAGTGATAAATTCATTAGGGAATTCACAATTGATTGGTTGATTATCACTAGGGGGTGCCTCAGCCATATGATCAACAATAATCTACCCTTTAATATATTTTTGGTGCAGAAACTCTAGATCAAATCTTGCTAGAAGCATAATCTGTCTGGCCATCCACTGATTCTTGTGAGGTTTAGAATGCATAAACTTAAGGGGATAAGTACTTGTAAGTACATACATCTTATGGTTAAGTAGGTAACAATGAAGCTTAGAAGCTATAAGGACCAATTCTAGGCATATTATTTTGGTATGTTGATAATGTGTTTCATATTATACAAGGGTAAGACTTATATAATAAACAACCTACTCTTTGTGATGTTCATCTTGATGGAAAAGAATATCACCTAGAGCATGGTTTTTAGCTAAGATATAAAGGAAGAAAGGTTATCCTTCCTTGAGAGGAGTGAGGATAGAAGGAGATAAAATATAGTCTTTAAGTGCATTAAAGGCTTCTTGACAATGAGAATACCATATAAAGTAACTATCCTTATTTAATAAATGGTGGAAAAGTTGACATCAATTGGAGAGATAGGAAATAAAATTATGAATAGACTAGAGCTTGCCTTGTAAACTATGAAGTTGATTAAGATTAGATGAAGGAGACATTTCTAAAATAGCCTTGATTTTAGTCGAGCATGCTTATATTCCATGAATAGAAATAATTAAGCCTAGAATTTTACCCATCAAGACACTAAAAATGTACTTTTTTAGATTTAGATGCACACAATACTAGAGTAGATGGTCTAAAATAATCTTAAGTATAGATAGGTGATCTTTATATAGATTTGACTTCCCAAGGAGATCATCTACATAGTCTTTGATAATTTTATTGATTATGTCATGAAATATATAAGTGATGGCTTACTGATAGGTGGCTCTTGCATTCTTTAGGCCAAACGACATTATAGAGTAGCTTAAAGTCCCCCAAGGAGTAATAAATGTACTTTTATGTTAGTCTTCTGGTGTAATAAGTATTTGATTGTAACCAGAGAAAGTATCCATAAGGGACAACAGTTCATGACCAACAATAAAATCCACTAATTAGTCAATATTAGGGAAATGGAAATCATATTTTGGATAGGCAAGATTTAAATCATGAAAGTTTATATAAATAAAAAGTTCCCCTAAAGGCTGAGTGATTGGAATAATGTTGGACATCCACCAAGGATAATCAAGGGGTTAAGTAAAGTTAGAAGATAAAAGTCATTTTAAATCTTATTTTACTAGAAGTGTGACATGAAGATGCATTTTACAAAGCTTTTGCTTCATTGGCTTAGTATCAGGAAAGGTAACAATGTTATGGATAATGATCAAGGGGTCAATACCAGGCATATTTCTATAAGACCAAGTAAAGGATTTACTATGGTTTGATAAAAAAAGTGGTAAAATCTTGGTTTTATTTTGGATCTAAGGCTTTGATAATTTTAATAATCCTTGATATTTCTTAAGACCTGATATTAATATTAGTTGTGGCTTCATTTAGTAGGCTAGACATTTTGGATGGAAGAGAATTGTAAAGATAAGAGTATTAAACACCTAGATGAGTCAAGATTGACTCATCATCTTGACACTAAAAAATAAGGGTGGTTGATGTATCAGGTCCTATTAAGTTAGGATATACTAAGGGGATGGTTCAGATTTTGTCATCATGGTAGAAGATGAGGGGTTCTAAGGAGATTATATTGACTAAAAAAAATTTAAGAAGAATGGATATGGTATCGTAAGTTGGGGAAGAGGTGTTATATGATTAATATGGTTATTATTTTTCCAAAAATGGTAGAAAAATAGGTTTGGGGATGGATTTAGAATCTTTCTTAAAACTTAAGCCATGATTTTTGTGTGGTTTTTTGAAATCTCCTAATGTGACATTGTGAGAACCTTGCTCATATCTACCCATACCAAAGCCTTTCTATGCACATTGATAAAGATAAGTTTGCATGAATTGGGGATTTTTAATAAAGGAGAAATTGGATGTAAATGGTTTAACAAAAAAACTATCATTAGATTTTAAGGTAGCTTGATTAATCCCACCATATATTAAGTGAGTACACAATAAAGGTGGTCCAAAAGGAATGAGCTCACTTAGATTGGGTGAATACATGGGTTGCTTATTTGGATAACCATATTCTCTAGGAGTGGGTAAGGTATTAAGAGTTAATAACTGATATTCTCCCATCAAAATTTGTTGCATCAAGGAGTCAATGGACTTTGAAGTAGGTAGTTTTGAGGGGATCATCGTGCTAGTCAAAGCTTGATTGGAAGATAGAGATGGGATAACATTAGGTAAAGCTATTATGACATCGCTTGGCCTAAACATGAATTTTCATGATTTAAAGGGATGAAGATTAGTAAGGATGATGTGTACCTGACCTTCATGTTCATATTTAAGGCATCGATGAGATATGGAGGGTACACATCACATCACATGAATAAATGCACACCCTAATAGAATGTTATATTGGAAAGTTCCTTCTATTACATAAAAGAGCTCATGAATGGTGTGAGGACCTAAAAAAATGGGGAGAATAACTATTCATATTGTGGGTTCTATCATTTTATTAAATACATGAAGAATTATTGAGGATTGGGAAACAATGGCTTTTGGTAGTTGTAATTGTTGGAAAGCATGTGAGGAAATAATATTAATACTAGCCCCATTATCAATCATAACTCTTTTAATTTGAGTATAATTTATTTTAGCTATAATGAAAAGGTAAGGATATTGATCATTAGGTGATAAAGGAACAACCTCAAAATCAATAAAACTAAGAGTAGAGACCATTTAAAGAGCTCCTATAAAAGTTGAAAAAGGTTGAGGTTCATCTGGTTGAACCTTAATAGCTTGGATAGCTTGTATCATTGCTTTTCAATGTTGTGGAGAATTTTTGATAAGCTCACATAATGACATCTCTATAGGTGCTTGGTGGATTTGTTTTAATATGGATATTTATACCAACTCCTTGGCTCTAGTTGGGGTAATTCCTATAAGAGAAACTTTAGGATTTTGTTTATATAGTTTAAGTGTATTAGATGTAGAGGCTCTTGTAATTGAAACCTTAGCTTTATTAAGATTTTGGATTTGAGAACAGGTGGTTACATAGATGACATCAATGTGTAATAAAGGTGGATCTGAAGAGGCTATCGACTCTTTATCACTTATATAGCTAATAGGATTATGGACGGGTAGAATGGATGGAATAATGACCTTTTGCTTAGAAGTTTTATCATTGATATGATCAATTAAGAGGTCATCATCTTGGATTAACTATTGGATTATAACCTTAAGGGTTTTTAATATTTTATATCATGCCTAGGTACTCTATGATATGCACATATTTCTTGATTTTTATGCCAAGCAGGTATTTGGGGGTGAAGGTTAACAGACCATATAGGTGGTAATGTAATGAGGGATGTATCCAATAATTATTTCAAGATTATAGAATAAGGTCCCTTCAAAGCATCATATTTTAGTTTTATAGGGGTTTTGATAATAGGATCTTTTGACAAAGTATTACTCATTTGGTTTTATCATTTACCCTTTATATGAGGGATAAATTTAAGCTCTTTTCCTTTATGTTTTTCTAATGGTCCCTTAACGGAGGAAGGTGTATATGGAGGTGTGACTAATAATGGATGAGAACTTTGAATTTCCCCATATGTTTGGGTAAAAGCACCTATGACAAGTATAAAAGATGGATGGGGACCTAAAACAGATAATGGAGATGCTAAAAAAGGGATAGGCCCTTTTTTGATTCCATGTGTTAATAAAAGAGGGGGTATTCAAACTAAGGTTTATTTATTTTTATGTTAAAAAAGATCAACTTTAACCTGAGGATGATCTAAGGCTTTCTTTGGTAGAATACTAAGACAATTTTTCCACCTATTGATGATAGGAGCTTTACCTTTTCCTTTAATATTGTTAGGGTAAGGAGGTGTTATAGTAGAGGATGGTTTCAAAGGGTCAAGGTTTTGGGAAAAAGGATAGGATTGCATTATATGCTTTCCAGGGATCATATGGGTAGAATGTCCAACTATAGAAGTATCAAGATGTTTATCTATGACATCTTAAGGAGTAGAGTCAATTTAACTTTTAGAAGATTTGGTACAAGAAGGTGATGTTTCATGTGAATGATCCCATGTAATGAGATCAGGTATCTCTATGGGGATTTTAGGACTAGTTTTAATGATCTCAGGTTCACTCATATCAAAATCATCTCATATAAATAGATCTAAGATTGAAGGTTTTTTTAGGATGTCATTAGGTAATAACTGATCATAGATGGAGTCAATCATATGAGTAGCTTATTTTTATGTTTCTTCACGATTAGTTTGGACTATGTTTGATGTGGATTGATGGTTTGGAAATGGTTTTTTAAGAATATCTAATGTTTGGTTAGGAGGATCATTTGTATTGTCAAACTGAAGGTCCCCCTTGTCAATGAGGTTTTGTACCAATAATTTAAAGGATTGGCATCATTCTATATCATGTCTTATTACCTTGTGATAAGCACATAAATCATATTCTTTATATCAATTGGTTTTAGGACACATATCATCAATTAGTCTAATATGAGGGAGTTCAATAACATTTGCTTATAGGATTTTATCTAATACCAAAGTATAACACTCTCCTATAGGGGTATATTTCTTAGGGGTAAAATGAGTAAGGCCCCTAGTTTCTATGTTTGAGAAGTAGAAGACCTCAATTGGTTGGATGTTGGGGGGGAAGAAGTTTTTATAATAACTACATTTACTGCCCTTTTTGGTTTAAGATTATTTCTATTGCTTTTGGAGGGATCAACTTTGAAGTTCTTATTATGCAACTTTTCTTTTCCTTCTTCAATGCCACAGAGTTCAAGCTTATGGGCCATGGTAAAGGCTTCATTAAAAGTCTTAAAATTTTGAATTTGTAACATGGACGATATATTTTTTGCACAAGAACATGAAAATAATTCAATTAATTATATTTATGGAAAGGAAAAGGCTGGTTGGTTAATTAAATTACACCATCAAGCCATAAAGTTTGATATGGATTTGTCATCAAATTGTCTAATAGCATAAAGATCCATGATAGTCACTTTTCAAGCAATATTAATCAAGAAGTGTTCTAAGAAAATTTGGGCCAACTGTCCAAAGGAAAAGAGGGAATGTTAAGGAATTTAATTGTACTAATCCAATATAGATCCTATTAATAATATGGGAAATGTTCTAAGTAGGAGGGCATTATCATGTGATATAAGATAACACATGTGTAAAAAGGCCCTAAGGTGTTTCTAGGGATCTTCTTTGTTTTGTAATTTGGCAGACTTAAAAAGCTACCATTGTGAGGGATACGTTCAGATAGGGATAGAGGGATGGATTGGCTTATTACAAAAAATTTCATATGTGAGCATTGTATTATGTCCAGAGGTGGAGGCTTCCAAACTAGCCATACTATTCATAAGGATGTTCATGAGGTCTATCTAAGTATTAATCTAAGGCACACTTCCTAAAAAACCTTTCTAAAGGGGTTGATAGCTTGGTAAAAAGGTAGACATATGTTGTGAAGGAAGGTATCATATTGTGGTAGAAATAATAGGTTGAGATGCCACTACATATTGTGGGACTTGTAGCAGAATATTTTTCTATGGGAAAGATTATAAGTGAGTGGTTATCACTAGTTGTGATGAAGCCACATACTGGGTGGATCAGGAGACATAATGTTGGAAAGGTTGGGCATAAGGGATTTTTTTTGTGTGAGGGATTTTTTTTGCATGAGGGATTTTATATGTACTATATTCCAAAGTCATCCTAATAGGTGGGAGACTTGAAAGAATTGATACCACCAATGTTTGGGAAATTATGGTGGATATAAGCAGAGTGGTATTTTGGATCTGAGTAATGATTAGAGAACTAGAAGATACCATGAATGGTTGGTTCTCTAAGGTTTCAATGTTTGAGCATTATATCTAGGTGGAGGAGATTCAATGGAAAAGGTTACCATGGCTATGTTAAATTCTCTAGTTCTCTCAGTTCCCTTGAAAGGCACCTCATACCTATGTGGAGAGTTTTGGCCATGGGGGGAAGGAGAAATATGTATTGTTCAACTATTCAGATAATAATTAAGATTAATAGGTTTATTTTGTAGTATTTACACAAATAAAGGATCTCCTTGAGGATAATACTATGGGAATATAGGATTCTCAAAGGACTCAGGGGAAGAGACTATACTATGTGTATGATCTACAGGAGAGGACATAACACCCTCCTCAGATTCTTTCTTTGACTGTTACCTAGTTAAAACAATGAAATAGAGAATAAAATTAAAAATAAAACAAACTAATAAAATTAAAAATTATTTTTGAATTATCTCATTTTAATGATGGATGAAAGACACACACATTAAAGTTGTTATAAAAAAAGTTTTTTTATCTCTTTTAACTTTAAATTGTGAAAAAGAAAAGATAATGAAGGTCCTAATAAATGGTAATCTAAGGATAGTTTCAGATATATATTTTTAGTGCTTAAGAAAATATATATTAGTATCGATATGTGGATTGATACTTGGGGATTGATTACCTCACATCATAATCCCATAGCCAGTATGAGTGCTTAGGCAAAATATACCAATGGTCCAGAGATTATACTCAACTAGAGAACTGAGTTGGTCTTCCCCTTGGTGGTGAAATCCAAGTAGAATTACCAGAAAGAAGGTTGTTTTGAGGTGATGAAATCACCATCAGTTTCCTTATGTTAGGTGTTTAGATGTGTTAATTAATATTGTGATTTGGTTTGTGTGTAGATAAAGTGATAACTATGATAGACTGCCACCTAGATTATTCTATGTTCAAAAATCTAAACAAGAAAGATGAATAGAATTTTATTTTAACTTTTAATAAAAATAAAATGTTATCCTAATGTTTTATTTGGATGAATGTACACAAAAAAATAAATTGAAAGATAACAAATTACACAATTCTAAATTTAACAAATAAAAATGAGACCTAGGTCCCATCAGGCAGCTAGAATGTTTCAATATTTTTTATGCTTTTCAATGTGGACTAATTAGATACTAAAAACTAAAGTACATGCAAGGTTTAGAGTTAATTCAAGAGGAAGAATAGTTACACACCATTGATCAAGATTTTTTGTGAACTCCTCTTTGGCTAGGGAGGAATGACCTACAATTCACCACACTTAAACAAAAAATGGATTTATTGAAAGATGAGTGGTTTGCCTGGTAAGAAACTAGTCCCAAGAAGTGATTCACTTCCTTAGATGGATCTCAACCCAAATTCAACATTCAATTTTATAAATAAACATAAAATTATAAAATATATATACTATGGATAAGTAATGCTGAAGATAATTAATCGACAACAAGATATATATGATTAAAATAAGCATCATAGAATTCAATTGCAATATCTATGTCTTCTTAGATTACAACTAACTATTCTTCAATGTATACAAAATCCTATATGAAATCCATGAGGAAAATTCTTAGCTCAAATGAAATATCACTATGATTAGCAAACAGAGGTTGAGGAACTATAGGAAGATTGAAAATGCTAACCAAATCATGTATTAATCTAGGCAGGGTCATCTACATGCACAAATAGATTTTTAGAAAACTAGAATGTAGGTTTTAATAGATTTTAAGACTAATAAAAATAGATGATAAGAATGTTTTAAAATTTAATCAAGGATCGATGGTGATCTAATAAGATCAATGTTGATTCAGATGAATTGATGTTGATTCTATATAAAATCTTAAATTTTAAAAATAGACTATAATAATGACCTATATTTTTGATAAAATGATAAAAACTAAATGTAGAATAGATAAAGATAAAATATAGATGACGATAGATTTAAAATAGGATGTTTAAGACTTATGTTATGATCCATCAAAGGATCAATAGTGATCCAACAAGATCAACATCAATGCAGATGAATCAATATTTATTCTATGCTAAAGTGCTTAATACTAAAAAGACTATAGTGATGGCCTAGAAAATTGATAAAATGAAAGAAATATAATGTAGATAAAAGATAGAGATGTAGAATTATATAAATTCTTAAATACAATAAAATACTGACCTTGGATGGTTTGAATAAAGTGATGCCAAAAATAATCAAAAATGACCTTCATAATCAAGTGTTCTTTAAAGGTAGCAAGATGCTGGTAATGTCTATATAGATTCATGACTAGTTTTCATAGAAATTCATGATCAAATGGTCTCATTCCTTTCACATTCACTCTTCCTAGCAATGGAGGTCTGATATGTTTTTATGGATCAATATCAATCCTAACTGATCAGCATCAATCTAGGAGGATTGATGTCAATTTACCAAAAATGGGTGAAGTTTAATGAAAAGTTATTCCAATGGGTTAGCATGGGGTAAATGAGGGTTAAAACAACTTGCAAGATTGTTCAAGTTGTTTTAACCATGGGATAAGTTTGTTAGTAGGTAAGGTAGATTTAGATTTTTATTTAATTTTGAGATTTTATGGTTAAGGATAGGAAAAAAAGAGGGATTAATTACTATTTAACTATAATAATTAACTCATTTAACCTATGTGGTTAAAGGTAAAGATAAAGGTAAAATGTAATTATTTAAATAATTACTCAAAAGGGGGCATTACAACACATATCATTACGACATAATATTATGGTGTATAAAAGTAGCGTCTAGAGTAATCTAATATACCACATATTAAGGAAGTGTTAAAGTTAGTTTTAAAACTAAAATGTTGCAGTTTCAATATAGAAAGAAATGAGATCATTTACAAAAGGCTAGTTTTAGATAGTTATACAAACTAGGGTGACTAATATTTTAATGTGGGATAATTTAGGTATGTTTAATGACATCCCCATAGGTATTTTCTAGGCTTAATAATCTTTAACATGTTCAAAATTGATCAAAACTCATTTTTCTCTCTTATCACCCCTTGGACAAGTCAAAAAGGGTCAACGGTGTTCTATTAGTATGGACTGGAGAAGAGGAGTTAGAGTGAATGCACTTGGGGGATGTTATTAGTCTTCATGATCTCCTATTTCATGGTCATGGCTTTTGTATTGATAGTTTTCATTGTATGAACAATTACTAAGATTGTTAGCACCTCCAAACAAACTTCACATTCCTAATGGCTCAAGTTTCTCATTTGTTTGCATTGGTGTCTGTGAACCAAGTGTTGTATGTGTAATTTCAAAGTATGTTCAACCTTCTCATACATATTTAAATCTATTTATCATATCTGATCATGTAAGGATAGGAAATATCACCCTCATTATGTTAGAAGTGAGAACTATTAGTCTATAAAATAATGTTTTTACAGTTGCAGAATTTGTCCTCTTATGATTGGTTTTAGGTTAAGGTAATACATTAGTGTTCAACCCCTTAGTGCATGATTGATTAGTTTTTACATTGAAGGTTTGGTCTTAAGATAAAATTTTATGGAATTAAAGGTCTAATACACTTGATATAGTCAAGTAACCTTGAAATAGGCACCTATAAGATTTTATGTATAATCAATCAAAAGTATATGGACCTAATGATGTAGCTTGAAATGAAAAAGCCTTTTTTAAGTATTAAAGACTGTAAAAAGTCATAATATGTTTTTAATACCACTTAAAGAAACACCCATAGTCAGTTAGAGTTGAGAAAAGTTGTAAATGGGAACATTTACCTTAACTTCTCTGAAAGGGTTTCTGCTCATAAATACTAGCATTTCATGGTGAAGGTTCATGAGATTTGTGTATGTCTAATGGATCCCTCCTTGTAGCCTTGGCCTAGAGGTAACATTTGAGCACAAGAGGAAGTTTTTTGGTCAAAATAAAATAATGGTATATTGTAATTTGAACTCAGTCAAGCTCCTACTTGAAATACTTAGTGAAAGACAATGTCATTGAAGTCAAAATGAACGTTGAACTTGAAGACTTATAGTACATTGATAAAAAAGTGATAATAGCATGATCTCAAGATATATTTAATTAAATTAAATCTTGATATGTTAATAATTACTTAAATATAAGTTTAAATTTGTGAAGTACAGTGTTCAATCATATATTATCACTTACATGAATCTCATATTTCCCTAATATGCACACCTATAGTTTGACACAATCACAAACTAGATCAAGATAATGGAGATGTAGTTTGAAGGGTTGGAAAAAGCATAAGTTGAAGATTACCATGATAAAATAACTCTCATATTGATAACATCACATTTACATGTGTTTCCTCAGAGGCATGGATGAACAAATACAATCATAAATTAAGGTAATTAATCCTACCAAAATCATACACACAATCATAACCATAAAATATAGTCTTGATAATTTTAAGTGTTAAGGCCCATTGGAGAATATTTAAATATTTTAAATTGGTATATAGGTTACTAATGACCTAAAATAGGCTCCCATGGCCTTAGATGGGTTAGACTAATAGTGTAAGTGTCCTCTATTTTATCTCATACCAAAGGTATTCCATGAACAACATAACAAGAAGACCTATGCGTATAATAGTGTAAGTGTCCTCTATTTCATGTATGAAAGTATGAAATGGAGAGTATTAAGACATCATGGGAAGATATATAAGGATTAATTTAATGTAAATTAGTTTAGAGGAGAACCTAAATCCACTAATACCACTCATAAGTGGCTACACACTCATAAACATAGACTATGCCTATTAGGCATAGAACTAAACATGAGCCATTACGTTTCCAAACTCCATTAATAATATCATACAACATTTATAAGACATTTAATATCTTTAATGGGAGAGTGTAGGGTTTATTGGATCCATTGGTTTGTATAGAACAACCCAAAATTGGTCATTTTGGCCTAATTTTCTAACAAGAGTGTCTAAAATATAAGAAACTAATCAAGAAGCCATTTTATTTCATTCATATATATAATGATGAGATGCATGGTATCTCAATCACATAGTTATATTTGAGGGAGGTATTTAAATCAAACTTATTGGAATTATTTATATGGTTAAGGCATTAATTTTTATGAATTGTTGTAACAACCTAAACAACCTAAAATCCTCCTAAAAACCTTATAAGACCCTAATGTGAAATATATGAAGAATTATGCATTAAAGAGGGGTTAATTAACCTAGAAAGTATTTTTTATCCATTTTTAACTCTCTTAGGATCCTCACCACTCAGTTATTATGTATTATCACTTGTATGAAGAGGTCTAATAATGTGTTTTTTATAGATTTTGAGTTTATTTAATAGTACACAAGCGAATATATAAGTGAAAATAATTATAGTAGGTGTTTTATATGTATTTAAAATCCTTAAAACTAATAATAATCTTAGTGATGCATGGAAAACCCTTTATTAAGTTTGTCACTGAAATTAGTCTTAAACAAGATAGTGAGAAAGAGGGTGACTACCTAGTTTGAAGATGAGAAGTGTTGTTTGGAGTTATTTTGAGGTCTACCTAATATAATATAAGACAAATATGTATTTATAAAGTGTCTTACATCCCTAAAATTAACTTTATTATAAAAATACAAGTCACCATAGTGAAAAGTGTGAGATCCTAGGCCTAGAGGGCTAATGAGTGACTATAAAAGAGTGAATGACAAGTGGTGCAAATAATTTCATCAGTTAAGGGGTGTATAATGACTATCATAATCTCATTTCCAACTTACCAAGTTAGGGTATATATGTCAAAATATTTTATGGCAGTTTTATATAGTCAAGTGGACTCCTCATCAACAAGGTATTTTTAAGAAGAATTATGGAGTGTCCCTTCACCAACTTGAGGAATATATCATGTTTATGATTAAAAATTATACAAGACAACTTCATGAACTATTTTACTCACTCTTCCTCTTGTATTTTAACTATATTTCACATCTTGACACCTAGCATTGTGACTGTCCAAATTCATTTCTTCTCTCTCCTCTCATATTCCCTATATATTCAATCCATTTTGGAATTATAAAGGGTCCACAATTGGTATGGAAAAGTACTATTGGTTTTAAATCTTTTTTTCCTTTTAATAAATTTCTAAAATTAATTTATTCTATTCAATTCTTGCCTAAGTATGTCAAGTATTCAATTTGGATGATAAGTGATGAATGTATTATCCTTACTTCCATTATACTATTTTATACATTATGTGAGTTATTTAAATCATAATTACTGAGGGGAGGGGGAGTGAATTAGTCTTTAAAACTTTAAAAACTTTAATTTATCATTCATGAATAATCAAAATAATTGAGTGAACTTAGTAACACATTAATAGACATGAACATGAGACAAGATCATAACACATAGAGCACTTATTTAAATTTAAAAAACTCAAGGGGAAGAAAACATATTGATGATGAAAATGGAATACTATCCTATAATTCAAACATTAATATTTAGTGAATCAAAAACTTCACTTGGAGCACCAACCCCAACTAGCTAAGCAGGCCAACTTGTAAGAAGACACAAACCCCCTAGATGAAATAGCACCAAATCAACAACCTTAAACATTTTATCACCTTTAGAACCATTTTGTTCTCATATAAAAAATCAATATCCATTTCTACAATTATTCACACACTTTTATCCTTCTCAAATTGGTCTCTAGCCTTGTGCACTCAATAAGGTCTCTTCAAGATAGATTAGGTATTTTGAAGCTGATATTCATATATATCACCTTTATTATATATTAATGATAGTTTATACTCACCATTTTTATGTTCTATAGGAAATTATTTATCTCTTTAAATTTTTATTTATTTTTCTTCAACTTTCACTTTCTCTAACTAGTCAATTTGGCCTATTAGGCCTTGTTCTTATACTTTGTTCATACTCAGACACCCCTTGGTTGGACATATACACTTTCAAATTTAGATTTATCATATAATAATATTTATTAAATTTCAAAAACATGAATAAAACATCAAAATAGGTTGGTCATATCATATATAACCTAAAACCTCTTTTTAGCCTTAAGGTGACCTAATTCAATTAGGCCTTCATTACCACATGTTACCCTTTGAACTCCTTAAAATATTTTAAAACTCCTTACATTGAAATATAATATTATATATCACTAAAATATACTCCTAATAATATCATCTTAGGTCGATGACACCTTTTATCTCTAATCACCACTTAAATCATGCCATTAACATTGTTCACAATTAGCCATGTGTATACCCAAAAAGTCTATCTTGAATACGTGAAGAAAAAACATAAATTTATAAAACAATAATGGAAAAATAACATAAACACACACACACACAAACACACACACACACTTAAAAACATAAAAAAATTCACCAATTTCATTATACTTAATTACACAAGGTAAAAGGACTCAAACCCTTCTTTGCAAGTAGCCCACTCAAAATTGCCAGCTAGCATTAAAACACAATCATGGAAATAATGACCTAAAAAACCTATAAAACAAATTTTAGATACTTATAATGCATGCATATGACACTATGATATAATTATACCATTATTAGATAGATAGATAATATGGTCAAATGGTAATATTGGTCTTTTAGATGAATCTCATAGTCTTCTACCTTATTGTCTCATCTGAACTTAAAAACTCAACTTGTGAGAAACATTTTAATCATATTCACTTATCTAAAAAATAAATATCCAATACCAAAATGTATTATAGGTATATAAAAACGTCTCCATGAACTTTTAGTCATCCCTAATCCATGATAATTCATCCCTAATCAACTTCTCACTTCTACATAGTTTTCTCACTGTTTGCACCAATAGGTCTCTTAGCGACTGGTCAACTTGTATGACTAGTTTATCACACCTAAGGGATATAACCTAATTATAAATCACCATTAACATAAAATAAAATTATAAATATTTATCCTCCATCCATTTAACAACTTTTACTTGGTCAACTCTAACCACTACAGTAAATCTTTAAGAAACATGGCCTTTCTTATAGGGTCCACTCACTCACCTTAAAAACTAGTCACACTTAGAGGTACTTGGGAGAGTTGAATACAACATAAAAACACTTGTATAGACATAATAATGTATTATAGGATATTTTTAACAATATCTTTCACATTGGGTTAGTGTTAGGGTTTTAGACAGGGTTAACGCTATTTTTGTTGTTAACAATTATTCATAAAGGATTGTCCCTCATATCCAAAACTAATTCCTAGAGATCTTAGATATGACCCTTCCCCATATCTCCTCAATAAATAAGGTTCCCATGTAGAGGTTACATGTGCTAATGAATAATTTAAATTTTTTTTCGATTGAGAACCCTTCCTTTTGTACACACAAGAGACCTCAAAACATTTTTTTTTGCCTTTTATTGAAAACTTTGACCCCATACTTGGTCAACACACCTGGTAAATCTTACCACACCACTAAAAATTATTATATGTTAATTATTATCTTGAAATATAAATATCATACCCCATTTTCCCACCATCTCTCTCTTTTTTTGCTTAGACCTTATCCTGCAAACCACATTAGGCCTTGAAAATGACATTCAATCCTCTTTTCATGCACTATAAACCTAAATTACATGATAACACAACATATAAAATTATAAAACAATGTCAAAAATCCTTTATATTCCTTGATCACAAACCATGATGCCTCATTAGGCAAAGCAAGGTCTAGAGGTGGTCTAATTGCATACTAGGTCTATAGGTCCTACCCCTATAGGCTCAATTAGAAGATCTCATGAGTGTTCCAATGAATTTTATTCATGATAAAACAACCTAAAAAATTATTGTATGCTTATGTGCATCCATCTCACTAGGACACCATGCTCAAACCTACTAACTAGGACCCTTCATCTTATGACTAGTGTCATGACTAGACAACTCAAGCACTTTAAGCTTGATAATTGACCTTGAAACACTCCTTGATGATTCTACACTTTGTTTACATGATTTTCATGATCTTTAGTCAATATCATACCTCTTAATGATTCTATCAAACAAGAAAATTATTTAATGATCTCATGAACATCTTTTTTAAGAAACTTTAACATCAATAATAACATCTATGCAAAAATTCAAGAGTATAAACAATGATCAATAATCTCCCCCTTTGTTATTGATGGCAAAACATATTATATATTGATCATTATTATCTCCCCATTATGGTATTTCTTCCCATTTGATATAAATGACAAAGTGATGTTTGTAACTCCTCAAATCACATTCCTTGCAACCAATATACTCAACACATAGAACTTATGAGTTTATGAGACATAATATAAACATGTTCCCCTATCTCCATGTATACCTTCTTGGAAAAACTCACTTATTCTTAGAGATAATTATCATAATTATCTCCCCCTAAGTATTTGACTTTTTCAATGATTGTTAGGGTCAGGAATTACACCCAATTCCTATATTAGGTGTTCAAAAGTTACCTTTGGAAGTGGTTTAGTCAAGATATCTACAATTTGATCTTATGTAGAAACATATTCAAGTTTGATACTTTTTTCACTTACCTACTATGTTATAAAGTTATACTTGATGGGAATGTGTTTGGTGCTTGAGTACATGATAGGGTGTTTTGAGATGCTTATGGAACTTATATTGTCACAATAGATATGTCTAGGACCATCATACTCCACTTGGTAGTCTTTAAGGGTCTATCTCATCCATAGGACCTAAGTGCAACATGAAGATACTACACTGTAATCAGCCTCACAAGTGGACAAAGCTACTAATGGTTTCTTCTTGTTTATCCATGAAACTAGGCACCCACCTAGAAAGAAGGCTCTTCCATTGGTACTCTTCCTATCATATATACTTTCTACCCAATCTACATCTATGTATGATAAAAATTTGAACTCATTTCTTTAATACCACAATCCATACTCTATAATCCCCTTAATATACCCAAGTATACTTTTGACTTCTTTTAGATGATTCTATTTTGGATATACTTGAAACCTTCCCATAAGACCTATTAATTATATGATATCAGGTCTAGAGGAAGTGATGTACAACAAAATTCTCATAATTGAGCTATATGACATTTGATTGACCTTTAGAGACTCATCTTCCTTGATCAACTTACATCCTATGATCATGGGTATACTAACTGCCTTGAAATCTTCCATCTCAAACTTATTCAACATCTATCTTATTTATTTGGCTTTTGAGATGAATATACATTTTTTAGATTGAGTGATTTTCAACCCAAGAAAAAATGATAGTTCTCCTAGCATGAACATCTTTATCTCTTTCTTCATCACGTATGCAAAGGCCTTGGTTATGTTCTCATTTTTTCCACCAAAGATGATGTCATTCACATAGATAATTACAATCAGATGATGGTCATATTTTGTCTTGATGTATAGATTACTATCTAAAACTCTTCTTTTGAATCCTTGATTTGATAGATACTTGTCCAATCTAGCATACCAAGCTCTAAGAGCTTGATTTAGACCATAGAGAGTCTTTTCAAACCTATAAACATATTATTTGTCATATGATAGTGATAGACCTTTTTGTTTCTCAATGTATACCTCATCTTCCAAATTCCCATTCAAAAAGGTGGATTTGATATCCATCTGATATACCTTGAATCTTTTTAATCTTGCATATGCTAGAAATAGTTTGATGGCCTCCAATCTTGATACTGGTGAAAATATATCCTCAAAGTCTACCCATTAAACTTATGCATATCCCTTTTATACCAATCTATCCTTGTTCCTAATGACTTCTCTATCTTCATTGAACTTATTTATAAACACCCATTTTGTGTCAATGACATTCTTATCTTTAGGTCTAGGAACTAGTTCCCAAGTCTCATTCTTCTCTTTTAGGTCTAACTCCTCATTCATAGCACCTATCCAAAAAAATTATTTGCTTGCTTCTACTCTTAGGTTCAATATTTTATAATAGATAACATTCTCTTTATTTATATTACTTATAATTCTTCTCATTGTTTACATAACTACATTCTTGTTGCCAATAATTTGAGATTTAGGGTGATCTCTTTGAATCTATCTTGAGTGTCCTTTTAAGTCCTATCTCTCTTCAAATTCTTCTTCTTCCTCATTAACCTCTATAGTCTCCTCTTCATTATTGAATTCATGATTCTCTAAAGTGTTCTTTGACTATGAGTGATATTCTTGTCTCATCAATCTTCACATTGGTGCTTTCCACTATCTTTTATAGTCTCTTGTTATAACATATATAACTTAAGCTCATTTTTGAGTATCCTAATAATATGCCTTCATCAAATATAGAATCAAAATTTCCCATGTCTTCATCATCTCTTTAGATGTTAAATTTATCCCAAACACTAATGCATTCCACATTATCAATCTACCCTTCCATAGTTCATAAAGAGTCTTGTTACCATTAGTCTTTATCTATCCTCTATTCAAAATATAGACAATAGTGCTTACTACCTCTCTCCAATATCCATCAAATAATATAGACTCATTTAGCATAGTTCTAGACATCTCTTGAACTATCCTATTCTTCCTTTCTACTACTCCATTCTATTGAGGTGTCCTGGCTATTGAGAAATGTCTCATTATTCTATGAACCTCATAGAAGTTATCAAACTTATTGGATCAAAACTATCCTCCTATATAATATCTTAGGAAATTGATCTTCCATTTCTTCTCCTTCTCAACAAGATCCCTTAATGTCTTGAACTTGTCAATAGCTTCTAATTTTTATTTCAATAATGCAACCCAAGTCATTCTTATGTAATCATATATGAGTAACATGAAGTATCTATCTCCTCGAATGCTTTGAATTATTTTATGCACACAAAGATCAGTATATATTAACTCCAAGGGTCTTATAGTAAATTTCTCCTTGGACTTGAACCCTATTTTAGTCTATTTACCATTTTGAAAAGCCTTGAAAATTATGTTTATAGGTGTTATGATCTTAGGCATGCTTTTCATAGACTTCTTAGTGCTAATATTAACTACGTTGTCAAATTTTGTGTGACTTAACCTTTTGTGCCATAGACAACTTTCATATATATTGCTCATGAAGCATCTCACCTTCTTGGTGTTATTGAATACATATAGGTTATTCTCAGTCCTCTTGGCATTGGAAATTAGCCTACCTAATTTGGTTCTTCTTATCTCACACCCTCTACCATAGGGTTATTTTAATGGTGAATCTTCATTAATCTTTGAATATTCTATTTTTTTAATTCAACATATGGTGATTTTTATGGAGTGGTTGATAAGGTGAGATCACCTAGATTTTTTGCATTAAAGTTAATTTTGAGGATAGGTTAGTATACATTTGAATATGAATTTACTCATATAAATGTAATTCACTAGTACCTCAAAATCCAATCCATAGGAATTCATTATATACCATCAAGAAAATTTAGGAATTTTTTTGGTGGTTTGTATTTTAGGTTCAAGGAGGGCTTCAGAAATCAACAATTTCCAACAAGGTATAAAATGAATTTTTTACAATATAATTTCTTAGTATTTTTCAAATATAATTCTTTATAATAATATTTAAGTACCATCATGGAAATTAAACATGATAACATTTGATGATAGCCTACAAGCACCCAATGACATCATATGAGTGTGGGTGCCTAACAATAGCCTATGGGTACTTAACTACAATCTATTAGTGCCTGATGGTAGCATGCAAGTGGATGATGATAGGTTATAGGTGGATGATGATAGGCTAAATATGGGTAGATGATGATAGGTAGTGGTTGGACATTATTAGACTAAAATTAGACACTAGTAGACTATAGGTGGACACCAACAATCTAAAATTAAACACTAGCATTCTAGAGGTAGAAGATGATAGTATACACTATGTAGATGCCTATCTATATCATGTAAATACTTGTCTACATTATTTGAGCATTGTCTGGGCATCAATGGTGAATGTCTATAACATGATACCATGTGTTTATATTCTATTAATATTCATCAACATCATATCAAAGTTCCTCTATGTAGTGTTATCATTTGTCCCCCATCATGTTAGTATTCACTTGCATAATGTCAACATTTGCATGTGTTATGCCGATGTTTACCTATGTCTTACCATTATTCACTAGCACTATGTCACTATTCACTTATATTTTTCTAGCATTCACTTATGTTTTCCATCCTCCATCTATAGCCTAAGTAAAAACTTGGTAATCCTTGTGTGATTCAATGTATGGCATCACATGATTCACCTATGCAATGATATGCCTTTCAAACTGATTCACCACCATTGCAAATATAATCACCTCAAGACCTCCATGGATTTTTTTATATGGCCCACTTAAATAAACCCTCTCTACCATGAAAGGTTATTGTGTGTCCTTGATTAAAGATTTGACTTACTCTAAGTAGTTTATGTTTCAAACCTTTCACATATAACACATTTTGGGTCTTGGTCTTTCCATTGTCTAAGCTCAAGAGACCCTTGTTAATTATATTAGCAGTTGTGTTGTCTCTAAACCTCACTATTCCTAAAACATTGTTCATTAAAGAGATGATTTTTTTAATCTACTATCATGTGGCTTGATCAACCACTATATTTATACTATTTCATGCCTTCATCTTGAATGTGAAAAGTAGTGTGACCTAGCATATAGTCCTCTTTGTTATTATGTTCCTCCTTGGTAAATAGTCCATCTTGCTTCTTGAGTTCAATCTGATTCATCCTATCTTTTTTTGGCTTCCATACTAATGTTTGATCCTTATTATTCATTATAGGATATTCATATGTCATGTTGAATCTTGTGGACCTTATAAATCTTTTAGAGTAGAATATTTCAATGTGTCCTATATTGTGACAAATGTAGTAAACAACATTTTCGTACTTACCATGATTCCATGATGACTTATCCTTTATTGCATTAGGTTGCCTAATTAGTAGTTTTAGGATTCTACTCTTGAATTTTTCTATCTTCTCACTCTCAAACTTGTTCATTTTGTCTATGAGTTATGCTCAAACTTCAAGGAATCTAGCTTTGTCTTCAACTAGTCATACTTAATTACCTTTGACTTACACCTTGTGTTAACCTTTTTTAACTAACTCCTAAGATATTTGATAGTCTTCTATTGATGTTTTAATTCATCAAGGGCACTTATGAGCTTAGATTCAAGGTTTAATTCATCATTTCCTTCTTCATTATCATATTAGACTTCATCATACATGTTTTCTTCTTCTTATTGATCACAGAACATTCCTATTCTTTTTAGGACCACCTTCAAGATGTTAGACTTTCCTCAAAGGACCAAGATTTGATACCAATGTTTGGAAGCATAATGATTGAGGGGGGGTGAATCAATATTTAAAAATTTTACAACTTTACTTTATCATTAATTAATTATCAAAATAATTTAGTGAACTTAGCAACAAATTAAGATCCATGAGCATGAGACAAGAGCATAACACATAAAACACTTATTAGAGTGGGAAACCCTCAAAGGGAAGAAAACCAACTGATGATTAAAATAACCTATTATCTTATAATTAAAACATCAATATTTAGTGAAGTACTAACTTTACTTAGAGCACCAACCTAAACTAGCCAAGCACCAACTTGACTAGGATTTAACAAACACTAACTTGTAAGGAGGCACCAACACCCTAGATGACTCAAAACTAACTCCACCACCTCAAACCATTGATCAACTTTATAAACCTTTATTTCTCATATAATAGATTATAATCTCCTTATTCATATATTCACACACTTCTACCCTTCTAAAATTAGTCTCTAGCATTCTTTACTCAATTAGGTCTCTTCAAGATAGATTAGGTCTTTTGACCTTAGTAGTCATCTATAGTAACTATTCACCAAAATTGACCCACACAAGGAGATTTTTAATGGATGTGGTGTAATAAACTAAGTAGAGTCCTATTTGAGTGAAGGATCTAATGGTGGAAAGAGCAGGCAGACTTCATGATCATATCACTTGTCACTTGTAAGCTTTTGAAACACTTTAAGTAATCTTAAACTGTGAATTTGGTGTTTTTTAAGGAACCAGACTATCATAGCACATCATGTAGAAATGAATATATCAATTTTTTTATCCATTTCATAAGTGTACTTGAGAAGTCTACTAGGATTGAATAATTACATGAAAATGATGTATTTCATGCCAAGGTCATCCCTTACAAATTTGGTGTCTTGATGTGTTTTCTATCTCAATATATAAGCCTTAAAAATGATGTAGTAGTGTGTGATGTGTTCAAAAATATCAAATTAAGGCCACAATAAATAGTCATTTGGATTCAAAAATACTGAACAAGTTTCAATTCAAATGTAGGGCTATGAAATGGCACAATATTAAGAGCCAAGAATAAATATTAATGGCATGTAGGTGATCTTGTAAGGTCAATAAGTCAATAAATATTAATATAAATTGTTCAATAATATAATTAAATATCAACAATGAGTATGAGGTTAAAAGGTCAGAAGCTCCTAAGAATGAATGTGAAGGTGCCAAGTGTCTTGATCATGATAAACTCTTGAGAAAATTGATGAACCATGTTTGATCATGTGTTTAGATGAAGGTCAATGGTCTAAATTTGATCAAGTAGATCAAATATCAATGGATCACATTAAATCATGTAGGGGTAGATAGACAGTGTGTATGAGGTCAAAAAGTTAATAAGCTTAGATTTTACATAAGGTTGCCATGTGTCATAAGGATGTTAACTAGATAGATATTGGTAACAGAGTCTACATGAAGCATACAAGACTACCAAGTGTCACTATTTTTGGCCTACATACAAAAATTTTCCTAGATGGATTAGTATTATGGGAAAGTCCTAGAGTGAAGTGAGAGCCTGAGTAGAGTTCATATTAGGTGAATGATCAAATGGCTTATAAGTAGATCTAAAATTATAAGATAAATGATTTAGTAGGTTTTTATGGTGTTCATGGAATTCAAATGAATGAAATAGGTTTTATCATAGTCTTAAAGGTTTATTAGAGTCTAGGTGGGTCCAAATATGATTAACACAAGCCTAGAAGAACCAAACTATCATGCCATGTCATGAAGGAAGGAACAAGTTATTTTGGTTGTGTATTTAATAAATGTACTTAAGAGGCCTATGAAAGAAAAATTATCACATGGATATGATTTATTCTATACCAAGATCATTCCTTGTAAATTTGGTATCTTTATGAGTTTTATATCTCAAGTTATAAGCCTTTAAATTTGAACTAGTAGAGTGGAACGTGTACGAGGATATCAAGTTAAAACCATGACAAATATCTATTTGACTTCAAATGTTTCAAAGGGTACCAAGGAGGAATGTGGAGCTGACAAGTGTCAAAATCTCACTTGATTAGATCAAAATAAATAACACGTAGATGATAGCTCAAGTCAATAAAACCATCAAGATCAATAGCATGAGTTAAATCATGTAATCAAAGATCAATGATGAGCTTTACATTGAAAAGCTAGAGGATCCTAAGATTAGATGAAATGTTGACAAGTGACATGATCATAATGAATCAAGGGATTGATGGTGCACATTTGATCAAGCTAATCAAGATCAGTGACACACATTTGACCTTGTAGAGAAGATCAATGGTGTACATGAGGTTAAGAGGTCAATGATACCATCTGTCATAAGCACATTAAACAAATGAAATTGATAATAAGATCCTAAGAATAAATGTAGGGATACCAAATAGCATGATCTAGAATATAAATCATATATCAATGATAATGATAAAGTTCAAAGCTAGGAGACTTTTAAGGAAATCAATGGGGCAAAGTTGATCAAGTCCCAGAGGCATAAATTAAGGACATATGGCTCAACCAATAATCAGTCATATTTTAAATATGATAAATGGCATGGCCAGGATGCCACATAGGTAGACACATCAGATTAGAGGGTTTCACCACCCAATCATGTAAATGAGTAAATGTAAGATCAAGATCTGAATCTGGGCTACCAAAGCAAACCCTATAAATTTGTCTACTACCATTAAAGTTTGATGCAACTTATCAAAAGATTTTATATGTATTTTTTATGTCTTTTTCATGATCAAGAGATAAGGTATACTACATACCTTCATTTGAGACTATGTCTATATTAAAACCAATAAATGGGATTGGTTTTAACCTATAGTAGACTTGTGTTTGAAGTTTGAACTAAAGGTAGAGTGGTGATAGAGAAATAAGTTAGCATAGGGGTATGGTAATTCTGACAATTATCTTTTGAAGGGATACCTAATAAATGATCTTAAGTTATTATCTAAAGGACATATCAAGATGAATCATGGTGTGACAATTTCATTAAGTAGATGGAGAGTTTGGAGGTTGATAAGGGTAAGTAGAGCATTCAATGAGGTTTTAAAAAACATTTGGGGACTTTCCCATTTTAATGGATCATGACTCAACATATTTAAAGGATTCTTATCTTCTATCATGTTTTCCAAGTCAATGTGTGGCTTGAAGTTATTCGGAGCTAATGAATGGCTAATTAGGAGGTAAGATTAATGTTAATAGATCAAAAAGTGGTTGGGCCTCATTTATTGATCTCAATTTTGCTCACTTCCCTCTCTCTCTTCCCCCCTTCTCCTATATCACCAATTCTTTCCCATTTTTAAGCTCTCTCTAACAATTCTAATTTTTGGAGATAAGAGACTCTCATTTGATAAGGCTAGACCTTGTAAATCTCTATGAAAGACTTGTTGCCCAAATTTGACCCTGTAGGTCAAATTGGGGCCCATAAAGGTAAAAACTTGATTTTTAGGTGTTATTAGGGGTATAATATTTTTCCATGGGGTATGTTATAGTCCATTAGATGTAATTTGATTCTATATTATCCTTGGTCTTAGTCATATTAATCCTTATGTCACTTTGAGTCATTTAAAAGGATTTTTAGGGTAATAAATACAAGTGGCATAGTTTTCAAGGTTCCAAAGTGTCATTATTTCCTATCAAACATCTAAGAAGTTATATTCCATGTTAGGAACGTTAGTTCATCTTAAAATTTCAAGTTATCTAATTGAAGATCAATTAATCAACTCAAAAAGGGGAGTTTGGCACTTTTACAACCCATGAGGGAAGGTGACACATTGGGATAAGGTCCTAGAATGACTCTTAAAATTATTTAGATCCATTTCCATTATTTAATTACTTTTTAAGTGTCAAAATTGAGCTAAAACTATTCTTCTCCTTTTTCACCCTTCTAGACACATAAAAGTGGTTAACAAGTTTATGCTTGGTACAAAAAATTGGAGAAGTTTTAGGTCAAATGCCTTTGTGATGTGAAATTAAAATAAGATATATACATTTAAATAATAATATTTCAAATATTTGGTAATTTTACTTTATGAATCATCCCTAACAAGTTGACTATTTTTCTACTCATTATTTCCTGCACCCTATAGGTTTTGCTCTATTTTGGATAGGTTCATACAAAAAATTTGGTGGTGTTGACTAAAGATGGTTTTATATCTCTTATATTATTATATCCATGCTTACTTTCATGTGTCATGGTGTTTTAAGGGAAAATTAACTTAGGTTGCAAATGAATGCACTCCGCTATGTTACAAGTAGTTTTCACCATTTTTAGGATCGTAATGCTTGATAATGGATTCACAGGGTTATCATAGGTCATTTCTAATGTTTTAAATGTTCTATTTATTACTTTACATATAAAAATCATTATCCAAAGAACCATTCCATGAGTCTGGAGTTCATTGGATACACAATCAATTCCTAGCTCCTCCTCACTCTCAGTCATGACTTGTAAAGGTTCTAAGAAAATTCATATAAGTGGAATGAAGAGTTCATAGTTTTGGTATATAATTTTATACATTAAATATTTAATTGATAGTTAAAATTATTTAGATAATACTATAATAGTCATACATCACACTTTCACATAGTCTATCATGAACATACACATCTACGAGTGCCATGGGAAAGAGTATCACGTGGAGACAAGATACACAACTCATTGAATCCATTCAAGGTTTTTAACAACCTTTTTAAGGTATTTAAATAGGTTAAAAACTAATTTATGGACTATATTCCATGCTCACTACCAAATTCTATATTATTTCTTGCACTAAGAAATAACCACCTACAAGTGGCTTAACAGGGGGTTAAAAAGACATCTTGAAGTATTATATCATGATAAATAACACTCCTTGAAGTATTAACGTGATGTGGAGAGAATAAAAAGACTAATTGAAATGAAATATTTAAAAATTATGGTGGGAAATCATTTTAGGAGTAAATCATTGGTTTAGGGATCAAATCCCTAAAAGTGCATAACAGAAGCCTAAGGCCATTTTGGTGGAATCATATGACATGGTTACCAATGACTTTGGTACATCATAATGGCTTTTTCTTGTAACTTATACATAGGAAAATTTTTGGGAAAGAGATATAATCAAGATTATTAGTAGAAAGTGGTTGTTAAGAGTCCTAAAAATGTCCATTTATGTACTAAACTCAATCAATGTCATCTATAGTATTTTGAGCCTTTGAGAAACTTTGTTTACCAAATTGGTTGTCTAAGGAATATTATAATGTGTAAATGACCTTATTAAGTGAAAATTTAGTTCAAGGAGCATTAAAAACATCAATAGATAAGGGTTTACTAAGTTATTGACCACTATACCACCTATAGGCCTCCTTTTTATCATTAAATGTGTTCCTGTAGGCTAGCTGTAGGGTCACCATAAGGAATGAGATATATACCATTGATAATAAACCTTAATCAAAGTATAAAATGAATAGTTATGGCTGTATTGGTTTTTAAATATTCAATAGTGACATCAGACACAATTTCAAGGCTTAATTTAAACATATTCACCTACAACCAACTATAGATGACTATGATGTAAGAGGGAGGTAAAGAAGATTACCTAGGTGATGGTCCAGCCTATGTAAGGTGGGTATAGGATCAAATAACTACTGTATTATCTTTGAAGGTGTCAAATAGGATCATTAAAGGTTTTTAAATTACAATCCATGCAAGTAACCTATAGGTGTACCTCTAAAGGAAGAAAATACAATCAATTGTAACTAGGATAGACAATGAAGTGAAGGGTTATGCAATGAGAGGAATGAGAAATGTTAGAATGAATAATATACTTAAATCATGTCCATTATGATGATATACATATTTCATTATTTCCATTCCTTGAAAATAATGTACTAAAGGGACTCTAATAATATAGTTCACAACTGATAGCATGAAACCCTGTACACAGTCTTTTTACCTAGTAGTCTATCTTAGGTTTTAGTGAATTTGATGGGCCTAATGACTTAAATAAGGGATAAAATTTTATGGAGGGTATATCTAGGACTTGAATAATCCTCTCTATTATTTACAATTTTTTGAAAAAATAGGGGATTTCCCTCTATTTTGTCTCAAATAGAGGGCACTCCCTTTATGAACAAAACCTTACAATACTGGGAAAGGAAGGTAAAGAGGTGAGATAAGGATTTATTGAGATATTAAGATAGGTTTAAAAAGTTTTAACACATCCATAAAAACATGATAATCCTTATTTAGGATGAGAGAACCCAATAGGAAGGTCTAAAATACCAAAGTATACAAGTAAGCCTTAAGCAAAATGGAGAACCACTTTCACTTAAAATATGGGGTGAACATTATAATGGATTAGAGAATGTATATGGGGTAAAAATAGAGGTATATAAGATATTAGGATGCATGGAAATCCATCAAAAATTCATTTTGGGCTTTAAGGTATAGATAGGCTATTAGGTATAGTTAATCCTAGTGCCCAAATGAGAAATCATCATCAATTCTAACATGAGGTAAGTATCCCAATAGATTATGGAATTATTTTAGGGTCATTATAGGTATTTTAAATATTTCACTTTGTAGAGGAAACATGAGAAATCCATTTTGAGCTCAGACACAACATTAGGCATATAGGAAATGGAGAGTCAAACTTGATAGGAGAGGTTTAGAAGCTCATATCTCTTTTTATTATTTGCATGGAGATCTAAGAGGTTTATAGGTGTTATCAGGGGTCCTTGACATCATGTTTGTGGATTTCTTGGCAATTTTAACATCCTAGCTTTATGAACAAAGCTTAAGGTCTTAAACTATCCAAAACCCTCTTAAACCCTTAATCTAGACCTGAGGAAGGAAATAAAGGATATAATGAACCAAAATGGCATATTTTTCATATAAAAAGTATTGGAATTTTTATAATACTCATTCAAGCTCCTTAACATCAATATTAGTTGTATTAAATCTATATGGACAAGGTAAAAATTACTTCCTTTAACTATTTTATGAATTGTACAGGTTCTAAAGATGTTGAAGGGATGAAATAAATTTTAGGAGGAAGATAAATACTTATAATAATTCAATATATCTATTTCATGCCTTGAAAAAACACTTAAATGTTCTAACTAGATCTCTCATCTTAGCCAGTCAAAATTGGCATAGTGAGCAAGATGGTGAGAAGTGTGAAAACTCTAAGTGAGGGCCTTTTTAAGGTGTGTCTGATGCCTCTAAGTCAATTGAGTATATTAAAATATGTCATACAATTAGTAATATATATTTTCTTGGAAAATTTAAGTCTTTTTGGAAGCCAACTATGTAAGGTGTGTGAAAGAGGAGTTCTTTTTACTGTAGATAATGATGGCTCACTTCTAAGAGATTATAGATGATTAGGTATGCAACCAATACATGGATAGGCATGTATAAAATAATTCCCTCTCATCCCAATAATTAGACCTATCCCTAATTATTTTTTGAACATTCAAATAGGGCTAAATCATGAAGGCAATGTTTTGAGCCATCAAAGGGAATCATATGCCACATTCTAAGATTTTCATGACTTGGGGTGACACTTGTGATTTATAACCTTACATGATCAATTTCAAATTTTATTCCCATGCACATGTAACTCCTTTTCTCAAATTGAAAATTGTCTTTTCAACCTTTGAGCTTCTTTTTTCCCACTTCTCCCTCAAGTTCTATAAGAACTAGCAATTTTAGCCTTTGTAACTTATACTCCACCTAAGTATGGGAAAAAAATACTCATTTACATACCATTTGATCAATAATACTACGAATTTTTAGACTATGGTTTCCTTATTATGTTGTCTCATTCTCTCACCTATTTGTAGATTCTTCTTTCAAGTCATGTGAAGTGTTCTAGGAAATTTCAAGGTTTAGTGAGTTAGCCTATTCAAAAGTGTAATTTGAGACCTCATTTTTAGTCTTCTTATCATAAACATTCACCATAACCTCATAATGAAACATTGATGTGAGAATATTCAAGCTAGAGAAGTGTTTATTTAGTTAGTCCCTTGTTCTCATGTGTAACATGAAGCTGGTTAGTAGTCATCATCTATTTTGGTGTATCACCTCCTTTATGATAGTTTGATTTCATTTCTCTCTCTCCCTTTTGCCTAACAAAATAGGTTCAGTAGTTGTCTACAATTGGTACATCAAAGTAGCTAGCCCTGTCTAGATATTCACCTCATTCATAGGCTACCCACAAGCCTAGAGGTTTTTAAATTGTGTCACTTGGATGAGGAGAGATAATAAATCTCATAAAAGGGTGAAAATCCAAGTGATAATAGTTTTTGGCATGCCTAGTGGGACTCTTTATCTAATAAGTTGAAAGATATTTGGTGTTATATTTCAACACATCAACGTTTGGAGGCATATATCTAAGTATCAATGGCAACTCTAAGATTATATCAGCTATTCAAGCAGCCAAGGTATTCCTTTTAAAGATTTTTTATAATCATTCCTTGTTTTCTTTCTTCCTAATAAATTTCTATAGTTGACTTTGGTTTTGAGTATTGGTTTACATAAGTTAGTGAGGTTTATCAAGGTTATGGAATTCCCTATTAGCTTGGTCATGATCCTTACTAGTTCTAATATTATTCTTACCATCTCCAATATGACCATTTCTAGCCTCATCATGAGTTGTAACAGCCCTATAATCAACCTTCTCCATTTCTTGCTTCTACTCAAACTAGTCACTTCTCAAATCAATCCATTTCAACCTTTAAGAAAACTATTTTAGGCTATGATAAGTCTATGTTAGATATTTAAACATTAATGGGACATGATAAATATGTTCCTACTCATCTTATTAATAAGGTGATATATGCATTAGATATTGTTAAAAGAAACTGGGTACCTATTGAGAGGGGAAATTGGTAAAGGCTCACAAGTGAGATGATAGATGTAGGTAGCTTAATTTCATCCTTATAATATATGATAAGAGTTTATGAGGAATATCCTCACCAATTTTATCAACCCTCATATCCATCTCCCCAAGAGTGATATCAATCCTACTTGACTCCTACTCATGATCCCAACCAAGCTTATCAAATTCATCCTTTTCCTAATCATCTGAGAGAGAGAGAGAGAGAGAGAGAGAGAGAGAGAGAGAGAGAGAGAGAGAGAGAGAGAGAGAGAGAGAGAGTTGGGGAGACAAACCTTATTTTTAAAGATAATATTGATAAGTAGATTTAATTGACCAATAGGTAGATGAATTATTTCATATCATCAAAAAAGGAACTAGAAGCTAAGCTTTTATTTCCCTCTCCCATTACATCCCTACCTCAAGGAGAAAACTCTAGATATGAGATTCTAAGTTGGAGACAAGGTGGAGAATCTAAGCCTAAGGAGATTATATGTTTTTTAATCACTTCATCCACTCCTAAAATTGCATCACAATCTTAAGAATATACTCCTAATGCTAATATCCTAAGATGGAATAAGATAGTGGAATCATGGGGAAATAAAGAGGATAGAAGCCTTGATAAGGAGTGTGAAGTTGAGAAAGAGCTTGATCCTATGTAAGTCCCTCCCACCCTTCCTCAAGAGACCTCTTATGTTCTATGTTATCCCTATTTTTCTCCTCACCCTCATCCTCATGAAGATAAATATCAAATTGAAGAGATACTTTTCCAAGAGAACCTTACCAAGAAGATTGAAGAGTTAGAGTTGACAATGAAATTTTTGAGTCAATGTGTGATGGAAGGTTTAGACCCAAAAGAAGATATTATGCCTTAACACACCCCATATAACATCCATCAAGAGAGTCCTTAATATTAATCAGATTTAAATGAATATATTTTTAAATGGAAGGAAGAAAACCAAGTTATTTTAGCCCAAGTTCTACCTCCCCTTCCTCAAGATCTTCCAAAAGAATCCCCTACAATTCATTCCAAATCTGATGTTGAGTTCTATGTTCCACCTCCCCCAAATAGTTCATCTTATATTCACCTTATCACCCTTTGCCTTGATGGACCTATGGTATGGGAACCTAAATAGTAGTACTTGGTAGATAATAATTTATAGCTCTTGCCTGAAGAAGACATAGTTCCTTGGTAGACTCATTGGACTAGTTCACTCGATTACATAATGCCTATCATTCACATCACCAAGAAGAGAAAGAAATAGAGAATATTACTATCCTTGAGAACCAAAGTCAGGTTTTTATAGTCAAAATACAACTTGAGATCCCTCAGGATGTCTTAAATGCTAAAGAAGAGGTGAGTCCTTGTGTTGAGTCTTCTTGTTTGGTTGATAATGAAGAATGTCTTTCTTGTTTCAAAGATGGAATCTTGGATGAAGTCCTTTTGGATTATAAAGAAGAGGATGAAGGATTTTCTCTTGTTTTTCCCCTTCATGATACTAATCAAAGAGAATATGAGGACTTGTGGCAATAGTTTGAAAACATTTATGATGAGTTTGAGTCTCTCAATGGGTCTACAAATTCCTTAGAGCTGATTATAAGCGATGGTAAGAAACATGAAATTTTTCAATATTTCATACAAGAGCCAAAGAAAAGTTCACCTCAGCCGTTGGAGGCCAAAACAAGCTTCTATTAGCCTCAATCTTCCAAAGAACAAGAAACCATTCCTCTTAAAACCATGCCTATGAATAATATTCAAGTTCATCATGAGATTAAAAGTAAACACAAATATGAGGTATGTGTACAATACTAGGAGGAACAAATTTACATTGGAGACCTATTTGAAGATGGTCTACTTGAAAGCATAGCAAGTGAAGTGCCAAGGAATAGGTCTGATCCAACAAGTATCCAATCCAAGGAGTAACATGCTTAGCACTATGACTCATCTCATGAAGAAGATTCAATAAACTTTCCTTTTGTCCTAGAAATGATGTATGCTTAGTTTTTCATTGTGCATAGTTGTTTGATTTATTTTTTTCTTATGTGCCTTGATCACATGTGTATCTTGTTAATGTGTTTCCTTTGCTTTATGTGTATCTTTTGTTTTATGTGGTTGAGTTAAATAGTTGTATTATCTTGATCAAATACTTACCCTTAAGTCTTAGGTATTCCTATTTGTCTCAAACTTCATATGACTCCCTAAGCCCAATGGACTGATAAATCTACTAATCTTTAGTATAACAAGACTACTACCCATATGAGTTGCTAATTTCTTGACCAAATTTAGCCATGTAGGTCAAATTAGAGCCCTTATAGGTTAGAAAAACTTGAGTTTTAGGTGTTTTTATGAATCTAATATTTTTACATGTGGTATTTTATAGTCCATTTGATGTAATTTGATGTTATATTAGCCTTGGTCTTAGTCATATTAATCCTTATGTCACTTTGAGTCATTTAGAAGGCTTTAGGGGTCATAAATGCAAGTGATACAATTTTAAAGGTTCAAAAGTGTACTTATTTCCTCTTAAACATCCAAAAAGTTATATTCCTTATTAGGAATGTTAGTTCATTTAATACTTACAGGTCATTTAATTAAAGATGAAGTAATCAACTTAAAAAGGGGAATTTGGCACTTGTACATCCCATGAGGGAAGGTGACATGTGGGATAAAGTCATGTAATTACTATTAATATTACTTAGATCCATTTACATGATTAAATTACTTTGTAAGTGTCAAAATTAATCTAAAACTATTATGATCCTTTTTCACCCTTCTAGACACACAGAAGTGGTCAACAAGTTTATTCTTGGTACAGATAGTTAGAGAAGTTTCAAGTAAAAAAAAAATTGGGAGTTGAAATTAAACTCAAATAGATCCATTTACATATAAATATTTCAAATATTGGGAAGCTGTGCTTTATAAAAATCCCTAACAAGTTGACTATGTTTTTCTACTCACTATTCCCTGCACCCTATAGGTGTTGCTCTATTTTGGATTGGTCCATTAAATTTTTTTGGAAATGTTGACTCCATAGGATGTTTTATATATTATAAAATGATAAAAAAAATTATTTTCATGTTTCATGGTATTTTTTTGGGCAAAGTAACTTAGGTTGCAAGTGGATGCACTATGTTATGTTACAGGCAATTTTTCACCATTTTTAGGATCTTCATGCTTGATCATGGATTCGAAGAGTTGTGATAGGTCATTTTTAATGTTTTTAATGTGATATTTATTACATTTATATTTAAAAATAATTATCCAAATCAAAATTCCATGAGGTTGCAGTTCATTGGATACATAATCAACTCTTAGCTCCTCCTCACTCTCAATCATGACTTGTAAAGGTTCTAAGAATGTTCATAGAAGTGGGATGAAGGGTTAATATATATGGTATATCATATTTTAACATTAAATAGTTAATTTATCATTAAAATTGTTGATGAAATACTGTATCAATCATATAACACACTTTCACACAGTCTACCATGAAGACACTCATCTACAGGTGCCATGGAAAAGAGTATCACATGGAAACAAGCTATACAGCTCATTTAATCCATAAAGGTTTTAAACACCATTTTAAATGTATTTAAATAGTATTAAAACTCATTTAGGGAATATATTCCATGCTCATTACCTAATTCTGTATTACTACCTACACTGAGAAATAACCACCTACAGGTGGCCTAATAGGGGGTTAAAAAGCCATCTTGATGTGTTAGATCATGAGAGAGAACCATCCTTGAAGTCTTGATATGTGATAGAGATCATGGCATGCCTGATTAAAATTATATATCTAAAAATGGTAGTGTGGAATCATTATAGGGACAAATGACTGGTTCAGAGATCAAATCCCTAAAAGTGCAGAATAGAGGCCTAAGGCCATTTTGGTAGAATCATATGACTAGTTACCAATGAATTTAATACATCCTAATGCATTTTTATTGTATCCTATACATAGGAAAAGATATGTTAAAGTTATATAATCAAGATGATTAGTAGAAAGTGGTTTCTAAGAGACCAAAAATTGCCCATTTATGTAGTAAACTTAGTTAATGACATCTACGGGATTTTGAGCCTTTGAGTAACTTTATTTTCCAAGTTGGTAGTCTAAGGAATATTATCAGGTTTAGATGACCTTATTAAGTGAAAATTAAGTTAAATTAGATTAAAAATCATCAAGAGAGAAGGATATACTAATTTATTGACCATTACACTACCTACCAGCCTCCTTATCATCATAAAATGTGTTCCTATAGGCTAGTTATAGGGTCACCATGAGGAATGGGCTATATAACCTTGATAAAAAATCTAAATTAAATGATGAAATTAATATTTATGGTTTAATAATTGTTTTTAAATATTAAATAAGGACATAAAACATGGTTTCAAGGCTAAATTCAAACATATTCACCTACAACCAATTCTAGATGGTTGTGATGTAACAGTGAGCTAAAACACATTGCCTAAGTGATGGTATAGCCTAAGTAAGGTGGGTATAGGTTCAAATAAATTATATATGATAATATAAAATGTTTAATATGATAATTAAAGGTTTTAAAAGTCCAATCTATGTAATTAACCTATAGGTGTACCTCCAAAACAAGAAAAGATAGTCAAATATAATTGGGATAGATAGTGAAGTTGAGGGTTATGCAATGAGAGGCATGAGAAAGGTTAGATTGAATAATATACCTAAATAATGTCCATTATTATTATATAAATCTTTAATTATCTCAATTATTTTCAAAAAATCTACTAAATGACTCTAATAATATAGTTTATAGCCCATAACATTAAACCCTGCACACAATCTTTTTGCGTAGTAGTCTGTCTTGGATTTTAGTGCATTTAAGGAGCCTAATGACCTAACCAAGGGTTATATTTTTTTGGAGTTAATATATAGGACCTTAAAAATACTATCTAACATTTAGAATTGTCTAAAAAAGTAGGAGAGTGCCCTTTTTTGTCTTAGATAGAGGGCACTCCCTTTATGAGCAAAACCCTACAGTATTGGGAAAGGAAGGTAAAGATGTGAGATAAGGACTGATTAAAAAATCAAGAGAAGTTTTTAAGGTTGGATAAAATCCATACCAACATTAAAATCCCTATTTAGGAGGAGAGGACCCAAGAGGATGGTCTAAAACACCAAAGTATACAAGTAGGCTTGTCAAGCATAGTTTAGGCCTAAAACCAAATAGAAAACCACTTTCACTTCTAGTATGGGGTGAAAATTATAATGGATCATATAATGTATATGGGGTAAAAATAGAGGTATATAATCTACTAGTATCTAGGTAAATCCATAAAAAATTCATATTAGGCTTTAAGGTGTAGATAGGCTATTAGGCATGGTTAGGCCTAATGCCTAAATGAGAAGTCATCTTCAATTCTAACATGAGGTAAGCATCCAAATGGATATTTTCATGATTTTATGTTCATTATAAGTGTTTTAAAAGTTTAAATTTATATAGGAAACTTGAGTAATCCATTTTGATCTTAGAGACAACGTTAGGCTTGTAGGAAATGAAGAGTTAGACTTGATAGGAGAGGTTTGGAAGCTCATATCTATTTTTATGATTTGCATGGAGATAAAATAGGTTTATAGGTGTTACAAGGGATAATTGAAATCATTTTTGTGGAATTTTTTGGCAATTATAATTTCCCATGTTTATGACCAAATTTTAAGGGCTTAAATTATCTAAAACCCTCTTAAACCCTTAGTCTAGACCCAAGAAAGGAAATGAAGGAGATAATGAACCAAAATGTTATAATTGTATTTTTAAAAAGTATTGGAGGTTGTATAATACTCATTCAGGCTCCCTACCATTAGGATTAGTTATATAGAATCTTTATAGACAAGGTATAAAACTACTTCCTTTGACTTATTAGTGCATTGTATAGGTTCTAAAGACTTTCAAAGGATGAAATAAATTTTATGAGGAAGATAGATACTTTTAGTAACTCACTATATTAATTTCATGCCTTAAAAAAACACTTAAGTGTTCTAAATAGAGATCTCATCTCATCCAGTTAAAATTGACATTTTGAGCAAGATGGTTAGTCTAAAAAATCCAAGTGAGGGAATTTTTAAGGTGTGCCTGATGCCTCTAATTACATGGAGTGTCTTAAAATTTTTAATAAACTATATTTTATGTATTTTCATGTAATATATAGGTCTTTTTGGATGCCAAGTGTGCAAGGTGTGTGACAAAGGATTTTTCTTAACTGCAGACAGTGATGGCTCACTTCTAGGAGATTTCAGATGATCATGACTAAAACAAATGCATAGAGAGGCATGTATAAAATCCTTCCCTCTCATCCCAATCATCATACCTTTCCCTAATAAGTTTTTCTATGTTTAAATAGGGATAACTCATGAAGGTATATTTTTGAGCCAGTAAAGGGAATCTTACACCACATTTTAAGAGTTCTATGACTTGGAATGACACTTGTGCTTCCTAACCTTGCATGATAAGTTTAAAATTATATTCCCATGCACATTTAAATCCTTTTCTCATCTTTAAATGTGTCCTTATGACCTTTGATATTTTCTTTTCCACCTCTTTCTCAAGTTCTATAAGAACTAAGCAATTTTGACATTTGTAACTTATGCTCCACATGAGTATGGTGAAGCCTTACTCATTTGCATACCCTTTGATAAATAAGAATACTAATTTTTACCTCTTAAAAAACTATTCATATTGTGTTTACTTTAATTATGGATCTTCTTTAATGAATACTATGGTTTCCTTAGCATGTTGTCTCATTCTCTCACCTATTTATAGCTTCTTCTTTCAGGTCATGTGAAGTGTTCTAGGAAATATCAATGTTAAGTGAGTTATACTATTAAATATTGTCATTATATACCTTTTTTCTTTTCATCATATCCTAAACATTCACCATAACCTCATAATTAAACATTGATGTGAGAACATTTAATTTGGAGAAGTATATGTTTGGTTAGTCCCTTGTTCTCATGTATAACATGAAATTGGTTGGTAGTAATCAAATATTTTGGTGTGTCACCTCCTTTAGGATAGTTTAATTTCATTTTTTTTCCCTTTTACCTCATAATTATAGGTTTAGTAGTGGTCTATAATTGGTACATCAAGGGAGCTATCCTTATCTAGAGATTCACCTCATTCATAGGCTACCCATAAGCCTAGAGGTGTTTCAATTGTGCCACTTGGATGAGGAGATCTGAGATAACTCCTCAAAGGGTAAAAATCCAAGTGAAAACAAGATCTCTTGAAGAAATAAAGACTTTTTAAAACTATATTTAGCCTTTGAATTATGTTTAGTAAGTTTATGCTTGATGGTGTTGTGAAGGAAAATATTCCATGTCCATTGTTATTATTTATTGCCTATTTTTAGGTGTTTTAAAATTAGTTACAAGTCTAGAATTGTGTTATTTATTCCATTAATGGATGATTAGTGTGAGTCTTAGAATTCCTATTTATTTCATTAATTTCTTGGTGAACCTAGTATGTGAAACACTTATGCATATTAACTAGATTGTGAGATTGTGTGAGCTAGAATTGTCTTAAGATTCATTAGTTTATTTTTCATGCTTATGTGAGTTCTCATTAAAATTTGTTGCATAACCTTTTATCTCCCTTAGTAACCCTATTTCTCCTTTCAAACCCTTTTCCAAGTAGAAACATTAGTTTAGGTGATACATCAAGAGTAAAATGGCCTTCTCTAGAGTTTCAACCTCACAATAAGACACCCATAGCCTAAGTTTATCCAAATATTATGGCTAGGAATGGGAGAGCTGAAATAACTCTCTCACAAGGGTATAATTCTATTCCATAACAACATCTGGCATGCCTAGTGGGACACTTTTTCAAACAGAAAATTTTTACAGTTTGATGTTGGTTTGGCCAATTTATAATAATTATAGCTTTCATATAATAGTATATGGCAACTCTGAGAAAAAATCAACATTTTGGTGTTGAGTAATATCTTATTTTCATTCCAAAGCTGACTATAAAATCAGCTTTAAGAGGTAGTAATTTTAAATTTTTTGAATTACCTTTGAACTCATTAAAAAGGTTAAGATTTGATAATAAACATCCATATAAATGAATCCTACCTCCTAAACTAATTTATAAGTCTACCTGTATAATAATATCTTTGTTAGCCCCTTTCACTACCATTGTAGCCCATAAATATTTTCTTTTTATGGATTTCAATGGCTAGAGTCCTTTGGACCTTCAATAATATGATCTTATTCCAATATAATATATTAAAAGTGTCCCTTATTTCACAAGATACCAATCTATAACCCATTTTGAACACCTTAGAGATATATCCATTTTTTATAATATTCATGATATAACTAAGGAAAATGTGGCTATTAGGTTATTAGGCATCTATTTCAAGGGTAAAGCTTTAGAATGGCATATAAACCTTATTGATAACTCTATAACATCATGGAATTAGTTAGGTGATGCATTTTGTAAAATATTTGAAGAGAAAAGTGACCATTTGTCATGTATACAGTAGCTAACCACAATCAAGAGGGTTGCTCATAAACTTGTGTAGGATTTCAACACAAGGTTTCAAAAAACATGGGACAAAATTCTATTCTCTATTAGGCTTGCTCCTAACTTTGTTTTTATTTACTACTTGAAATCTCTAAATAATTATATTACAATAATGATTCAATTTATGGGAGGAAACACACTAGTAAAGGTGCTTTTAATATTCAAAATAGCATTACTCAATAAGTGGAAGGTACCATGCCTTAGAATTAGTCTTTTGGTCAATCCATTATCCAAAAAATTGAGTTCAATCAGGGTTTCAATGAGAAATGGAATCAAAGAACTAGCTATGGATAAAATCAATCTCTTATGGCTCAAAACATAGAAGTACCCATGATTACAAAATAAGAAGAGCCTTAACAGGGTTAAGGGCCTAGTGAAGAACCAAGCCAGTTGGGTGCTACAATGGTTAATTATGAGTAAGAGGAATGACATGCACTCAATCAATAGACTAGTTCTATCCTATCATACATTATAGTAGCTATTAATACAATTTTCAAAATAAGGAATATGGATGGTAACCAGGAAGTACTCAAATAGCTTTGTACCATTACTCCTTTACTATCAAAATAAAAGAAACCTATTACTACTCCAAAGGTCCCAATAGCTCCAAATAATAAAAATAAAAGGAATACCTTTGTGCCCTAGAATTCACAAGTTTAAAGTACAAGTTTGGATTGAAAATCACAACCAAAGTTTGGTGGTTTTCCCATTAACATTGTGGAACAAATGAAAAAATCCAAGGTGAGTGTTTCAATGTAGGACATGTTGTCTATGTCTAGGCAAGCGGGTATCCTTCAAGAGATTTTATCAAATATCAATGTTTTAGACAAGTCATTTAGTAAGTAAAATGTGGTTCTCATCAATGCAAATAAAGGACCCAATGAAGGGAAATCAATAAATTGGTTAATCCTCATCCCTTCTACATTTATGTAATTATTGGTGACTCCTCGGTTCATAATTACATGGTAGATAGTGGAGCAATTAATTAATTTATGCCAAATTCAATTGAAAATCCACTTAGTTTGAATTATGAACCCCATTATAAGGGAGTTTTCAAACTTGATGGATTTTCCACCAAATGATTTGACATCATCAAAGTTATAAACTTGACCCTACATGTTTATCTTAGTGTTTCTATGGCTCAAGATGTGTTGATCGTAGATGCACCTCCTCATTTTGTTATGTGTTTATCAAGAGAACTCATAACAAAAACTAGGGATTATCTAGCATGGTCCTACATGGTTTTTAGGACAAAGTATGGGACTAATTTATCCATTAGAGCTAAGCCTATTACATAATTTCACATAGAACTGTATGGTCCAAATAGCTCAAACATCAACTGTGCCATCCTAGATGAATATGATCACCTTATTGGTCAACAACTAAACACTAACCTTGAAGAGATACCTGATATGTTCTTGGATGAGTTATGGAATGATAATTAAATGATTGACCCTTTGGGTGGTATTGAAGAAAGAGACATGGGTGTCTACTACTTACATGAGGATATTGAATCCATGTCATCCCTCACTATGCCATAATAAGATGTTAGTGGTTTGTGGAAATCGTTCTTTGATGGTTCAAGGAGAAAACATGGGGTAGGTGTAGGTGCGATTATAGTATCTACCTCTAATGATAACTATTTATCTTCTTATAGGTTCCAATTTAAATGTTCTTATAATGTTACAAAGCATGAGGGTCTTATCCATGGCCTTCAGTGGGCTAGTAAGAGAGTAATGAAGAAATTACAAGTATATAGAGATAATGAGATGATAGTGCATCAAGTTAGATGCCACAACATCACAAATAATTCCTTAATGAAATATTAAAAATATAGAGTATAGGACCTAATTGATGACTTTGAGGCCTTCAACATTCAAGTAGTGCTAAGAACTAAAATCAGCATGTTGATAGGTTGGTAGATATGGGAGCTTAATTTGACCTCCCAAACAAATTAAAAAAATAAAAATTCTAGCCACATGTCAAAGTGGTAGTAACACCATCAGTGCCAGATAATGGATCTCATTTGTAGCTCTTTGACAGTGATAATCAACATGATTATTTCTTATAGTAGGAAGTAGAGTTCTCCTCAATGAACCAAGATAAGCTTTAACATCAATATGAGGACCAAATTGTTCAACTAAGGTCTAATAAGATTCCTAATTGGATAGTCACCCTTAAAGGCCTTTTCCATGAAAGAGACCATATGAGGAGAGATAAGGAAGTGATTTCAACTAATAAGGAGAAGTGAAAAATAGTTATTATCCTTAAATATAATCTCCTCAAGATTGTAAAGGTAAGCACTAAGGTTAAAAGACATGCTTTCATTGATTGTTGTAAAGAATATATAGACATATTTTCTTGGGAATATAGTGACTTGGGAGGTTTTGATCTCAAATTATCCCAACACACTATAATTCGAGGCTAATTCTAGTCCTATCAAGTAGAAGTAAAGGCCTATCAACCCCAAAATTGAAGAGCCTATAAGTAAATAATTGACTAAATTGATTGAATCCAATATCATCTTTCTCATTAAGCACTCCTTATGGGTAACCAACTTAGTACTTATAATGAATAAGAATGGGGAGATTAGATTATTTGTTCATTATAGGGACCTAAATAGGGTATCCTTAAGAGATCATTACCCCTTACCATCTATGGAGTGACTCCTTTAGATAGTTGTTGGTTCAAAATGTTTCTTTCCTTTCGATGGTTATTCAAGATACAACTAGGTGCTAGTAAAAAAAGAAGATCAATAAAAGATTGTCTTCACCATTAATTGGGGCACATATGATTATCAAAATATTTATTTTGGCTTGTCAAATGCTATGGCTAATTTATAAATGGAAATAGACATTGATTTCCAATGATTTCTAAATCAAATGGTGTTGGTCTACTTGGATGACATCATAGTTTTCTCCAAGAAGGCTAGTGAGCACTTGGATCACCTAAGATTGATCTTTGAAAGATGTAAAGAATATGAGATCTCTTTGAATCCCAAAAATTATGTGTTTTATGTCCATGAAGGCAAACTCTTGGGACATATTATCTCAAACTAGGGATAAGCCATTGACCTTGATAAAACAAGTACCATCTTAGCCTTATCATTACCCAAGCATAAGAAGGGACTCTAGAACTTCCATGGAAAAATAAACTTTGTGATAAGGTTTATACATGGCTTTTCCTTCTGAGTCAAACCCATCACTGCCATGTTGAAGAAGTGTTTACTTGGTCAAATGAAGGAAAAGTAATATTTGAGGCTGTAAATCAAGCCATTGCCTAGGCACCCTCACTCATGAATCTTGATTTATCAAGGGATTTCATAATGTATGCCTTTGCCAACATATATGATATATCATCCATGTTAATGTAGAAGAATGATGAAATACATTAGCAACCAATTGAATTTTTTATTCAAGGGCTTGAGGGGTATGAGGTAAGGTATACTTTTGTATAAAATCAAGTTCTTGTAGCTTTTAGAATCCTCAAAAACTTCACACCATTGCTCTCTAGTAGTAAAATCCATTTTATGGTGTCTCAATATGGAGTGAGGGACTTACTCCTCAACTAGGACTTGAATGAGAATAGAGCTAGTTGGATTACCAAGGTCATGAAGTATGACATAAAGATAAAAGTCACTAATATAATGAGAGGTAAAGGCATATGTGAACATGTGGTGGTTTCTCTTTAGGAATACAAAGAAGTTGTTTTGGTGACATAATACAACTCACAAATAGATGCACCTCTACCTCACACTAGTTGGCTCTAGGATATGACACATTTCTTAATAATAGGCGAGTCCCAACAAGGTATGGATAGGGTAACGAGAAGGAATTTTAGAATTTAGTCCATATTTTATGCATTAGTTGATGGGATTCTATTTATAAAGGACCTCAATGGAGTGATTCTTATGTGCATAAATCATGATAAAGTGACAAGGATTTCTGAGTAATTTCATGATAGGCCTGCAGGATGCCATTTTAATCCAAGGATTATAGCAATAAAGGTGATGAGATATGGTTATTACTAGCCCAACCTCTTCAAGTATGACTATGCATGGGTCAAAAAATGTCAAAAGTGTGTTCTCTTTGAAGGTAATAAAATATTGATAGTCTTTCATCTTAACCTAATCTAGGTGGAACAACTTTTCATGTAGTGGGATTTAGACATCATAGGAGTGATCAATTCACCTTCTAATGGAGGGAATAAATGTGTGCTAACTATTAATGACTACTTCACCAAGTAGGTGGAATTAATTTCCCTTAAAGAAGCCAATTAAACAAGAGTGTTAGAATTATATGATAACATAGTGATAAGGTTTGGTGTACTAATAACTATAATTTTAGATAATGCCTTAGCATTCATTGGCATGAGAATAAGTGAATGGGAACTTTAGCTAAGCATTTGCCTTAGTACATCCTTTAATTACTACCCCAAATGAGCTAGATTGGTATAGTCCACAAATAATAACATGATATGTATTATCGAGATAACTATGGAAGAAAACCAGAGAGTGTGGCATACAAAGATAAGGACAACCTTATGGGCTAATAGAGTGACTCTCAAATTTTCCATTAGCAACTCACCATATGTCATTGTATATGGTAAGGAGGATAAACCACTCATATTTCTTGAGTTGCCTACCTTGGATTTATCCCATCAACTTGAGTTGATGGAGAGTGAACCTATGAGTGTGATCATGGAGGATCTCGTGGAGTTTGAATAAACTAGGGACCTTACAATGAAGACACTATATTCACATCAAGCTCAGGTCAAAAAAGCTTTTGACAAGAGATCCATAGCAAGGGACTTTAAATAATGGGATTGATTACTTAAGTTGGATTTAAATAAGGCCAAACTAGTTAACCATAACAATTTTTATAGCTTGTGGATTGGTTCTTATTTGATCCATGGATGTAAATAACATATTTCTTTTTAGCTTGCCCAGTTGGATGAAGAGGTATTACCCAGCCTAGTTAATGGCATTCATTTAAATCCATGTTATTAAAAGACTTTACAGTCATTATATAATATTTTACATATTAGAGTATATTTTATGGTGTACATTTATTTCTTATTGTGTGTTCCTTTCCATAAGTGCATTACGCATAGTTTTAGAAAGGGATAAACTTATATCAGTTTCAGATCATACAAGGAAAGAATTCATACTTTATTCCCAATGGATAGGCTAAGCCTACTAATATAATGCATAACATGCATATAATCCTAAGATGTAACCAAAAATGTTGGCCAATTTTGGCCTACATATAAAATTTTGCCTAGATGGATTAGTATTCTAAGGAAGTCCTAAAGTGAAGTGAGAGCTTAAGAAAATTTCCTATTGGGTAAATGATCAAATGGCTTAGATTCAAGTCTAAAATTACAAGAAAAAGGATTCAATAGGTTTTTATGGTGTTTATGTCATTCAAAGGAATGAAGTAGGTTTTCTCAAAGTCAAAGGTTTATCAGAGCAAAAACCTAGAAGAACTAGATTATCATTCCATGTCACGAAGAAAGGAACAATTTAGTTTCATTATGTATTTAATAAATGTACTTAGGAGGACTCTCAAAGCTAAAGGATCACATAGAAATGATGTAGTTTGTGCCAATATATTTCCCTATAAATTTTGTATCTTGATGAGTTTTCTATCTTAAGATATAAGCCTTCAAAGTTGAATTAATAGAGTGGGATGTGTGTGGGGACATCAAGTTAAAACCATGAGAAATAGCCATTTAAATTCAAATATTTCAAAGAGTCCGAAGGATAAATGTATATCTCACAAGTGTAAAAACATAATTTGATCATATTAAGATCAATGACACATGGATGATAGCTCAAATCAGTGGGACCATCAAGATTAATGACATGAGTTAAATCATGTAATCAAAGATCAATAATGAGCTTGAGGTCAACAAGTTAGAAGATCCTAAGATTAGATGCAAGATTGATAAGTGACATGATCATAGTGAATCAAAGGATCGAAGGTTCACATTTGATCAAGCTGATCAAGATTGATGACACACATTTGACCTTACAAAGTAGATCGATGGTGTACATGAGGTCAAAAGGTTAATGATCTAGATTGCATGTGAGGCTGCCATGTGGTGAAATCAGGTTAATTGAATGAAATTGATAATAAGATTATAATAATAAACATGGGGCTGCCAAGTGGCATAATCTATAATGCAAATCATAGATCAATAATAATAATGAAGGTCAAAGCTAGGAGAATTTTGAGGAAATCAATTGGGAAGATTTGATCAAGTCCTAGAAGGCACAAAGTAAGGACACTTGTCCAAACCAATAAATAGTCATATTTTTAAATATGATAAATGACATGGTAGGGATACCACATAGGTAGACACATCATATTAGAGGGTTTTTCCACCCAATAATTCAAATGAGTAAATTCAAGATCAAGATATGAATCTAGGCTATCAGAGCAATCCCTGTAAATTCATCTACTACCATTAAAGTTAAGTATAACTTTTCAAAAGCTTTTAGACATATGCTTTACATCTTATTTGTAATAAAGAGATTAGGTAGACTATAGACATTAATTTGAGACTATGGATATATGAAAACCAATAAATGGGATTAGTTTTCACTTATAGTGGACTTGTGTTTGAAATTTGAATTAAAAGAAGAGTGGTGATAGAGAAAGAAGTTGGTATAGGGGCATGGTAATTCTAAAAATTGTGTTCTAAAGGGATACCCAAAAAATGACCTCAAGTGATTTTATAAAGGAGATATTAGGATTAGTAATGATATGACAAACTCATTAAGTAGGTGGAAAGTTTATTCGTTAAGAAGGGCAAGTGGATCATTCAATGAAGTTCAAAAATATCTTTGGGTACTTTCCCATTCGAATGGATCATGACTCACTATCTTTGAAGGATTATTATCTTATAGAAATCGATCCAATCCAAAGAGGGGCTTGAATTTATTTAGATATAATGAATGGCTAATAAGGAGTAAATATTAATTCTAGTAGATCAAAAAGTGGTTAGGCCTCATTTATTGATCTCAATTTTTCTCCCTTCCCTCTCTATCTTCCTCTCTTCTCCTATATCACCCATTCTTTCCCATTTTTAAGATATCTATTACAATTCTAATTTTGGGAGACAAGATACTCTCATTTGATAAGGCTAGACACTATCAAAATTTGTATGAAAGACCTCTTGAAGCAATAAAGACATTCTTTTACCTATCTCTTACCTCTGAATTGTGTTTAGTAAGTTTGTGCATGATGGCATTGTGAAGGAGAATCTTCCATGCCCATTGTCCTTCTTTATTTCTTATTTTTAGGTGTTTTAAATTTAGATATAGGTATGGAATTATGTTCTTTATATAATTAATGGATTCCTAGTGTGATTCTTAGAATTCCTTTTTGCTTCCTTAGAAGCTTGGTAAACCTAGTACATGAAACGCTTATGTATATTAGATAGATTGTGAGATTGTGTGAGATATAATTGTATTAAGCTTCATCAATGTATTTTTATTTCTTATGTCATTCTCATTCAAATTTGGTGCATCACATTTTATCTCCCATAGGAACCCTATTTTCCCTTTCTAACCCTTTTCCAAGTAGAAATATTAGTTTAGTTAATCCATCAAGAGGAAGTTGCCTTATATAAATGTTTAGCCTTAGCATAGGACACCCATAGCCTAATGATTTCCCAATATTATGGCTAGGAATGTGAGAGCTTGAAGAAATCTATCACAAAAGTGCAATTCTATTCTACAATCACATTTTTGAAAGTTGAGATAAATATCAATGTGGGGTTGTCAAGTGACACAATCTTGGTAGTAGATCAAGGATAAACAAAATTGAAGGTCAAATGTAAGAGACTCTCAATGAGATTAATATATAAAATTTAATAAATTTCCAAGATGTCATAGCATGAAGACATGTATCTGAGGTGATAATACTTAGGTTTTCAAATAAAATAAGTAGCTTGAGGAGATGCAACAAAGGCAAACATGTTAGGTCAAAATATTTCTCCACCCAATCATGAAAATGTTTAAATGTGAGATAAAATATGATTTAGGTTACTGAGCAAACCCTTAAAAGCCAAAGGACTCCATTAAAGCTTAGTTGAACCTCTTAAAATCCCTTAAACATAAGTTTTACATCTTGTTCATGATCAGAAGACTAGATAGCCTATGGATCATCACTGAGTTATGACTAAATGAAAACCAATAAAGGGATTGGTTTTAATCTATAGATGACCTATTTTCAGATTTTTTAGTAAGGTAAGAATGGTTATTTTGAAATTTGTGTTATGAAGGGACACCAAATGAATGAGTTCAAAGTGATTGTCTGATAATGTAAAGGACATATCAAGATGAATCATGACATGATAACTCATTAAGAAGATGGAGAGTTGGGAGTTTAAGAATGGAAAGTGGAGAACTCAACTAACTTTCAAGTCTTTTGGTGCTTTCCCATTTTAATGGATCATGACTCATCATCTTTAATGAGTTCTTGTCTTCTAGTATGTTTCTAAATGAATAAGAGGGATTAAAAGACCAATCAAAGCTAATGAATGGCTAATTAGGATGCAATATTAGTGTTAATTGATGAAAAGGTGGTTGAGACTCCATGAAAGTTATTTTAACTCATTTATTTAATTTGATCTACTTGTTTCTTCTCTCTCTTCCCTTTTCTCCTATATCTCCCTTTTTCTCCCCAGATAGAAAATCTCTGAGAATACTCACATTTTTTGAGTATAAAGAGACTCTAATTTGATAAGTAAAAACCTTATCAAAATTTGTATGAAATACCTCTTGAATAAATAAAGATAATTTTTCACTTATTTGTTGCCTCTAAATTGTGTATAGCAAGCTTGTGCATTATGTCATTGTGAAGAGGTGTCCTTCCATGTCCATTTTCCTTATTTCTTTCTTATTTTTAGATTTTTTCAAGCTATTTTAATTTTTAAACATGTGTTGTTTCTATCATTGAATTCTTCTTTTCTTAATTCATTGCTTAGTGAGCCTAATTTATGAAATATTTAGGCAATTATCTAATTCATTAGATTTTATGATTAAGGATTTTATTATGCTCCACTAGTGTTTATTTCATGCTTATGTGAGTTTTTATTTAAATTTGGTGCATCACCTTTTTATCTCTCTCAATTAACTTATACCCCCTATTTATCCCTTTTCCAAGCAAAATCATTAGTTTTAGTGATCCACCAAGATCAATCTAGCCTTACTCAAAGGTTTAACCCCACAATAGGATACCCATAACCTAGGGTTGTTCTTATTTAGTGGCTTAGTTGGAGGGAGCTTTAAAAACCCCCTATAGGGGTGAAAATTATGTCCATAATAATTTATATCATCCTCAATGGGACCAATTTCAATGAATATTGGTCAATTTTGATGTTGTTTTGATCAATTTATAGTGGTTATAGCTTTCATATTTTAGTATCTGGGGAATTCTAAGAATGCTAGACATTTTGGTAGCAAAGTAACAACTATCTTGCATGCCAAAAGTGACTACAAGATCAAATTCTAGAGGTATTCCTTTAAAATTACTTGAATTTCCCTTAAACTTAGTGAAAAGGTTAAGATTTGCTAACACTCATCCATATAAAGGAAAGTTTCATACTAAAGCAATTTCTAAATCTACCTCCATAAGAAGATATTTTTTGGGTCATTTCACTACCATTGCAGCCCCTATAGCTTTCCCTTTTGTGGATTTTAATGGTTAGATATCTTTATACCTCTAATATTATGATCTTATCCTAGTGGAAACTCTTAAAAGTGTTCCCTACTTTAGGGGAGACCAATCTAGAACCCCTTCTAAGCACCTCAGAGATATAGCCAACTTTTACAATATTCATGATATCACTAAATAAAATGTGGCTATTAGGTTATTATCCATCTCTTTGAAGGTTAAAGCCTTGGATTGGTATATAAAACTTACTGCTAACTCCTTCACATCATAGGATCAATTAGGTGATGCCTTGTGTAAAATTTGTGAAGACAAAAGTGACCACTTTTCACTTGTAGAATAGTTAACCGCAATCAAAAGGGCCTCACATAAGGTTATATAAGACTTCAATACCAAATTTTAAAAACATGGGATAGGATCCCTATCTATATCAAGCCTACTCCTAACTATTCTTTCCTTTAATATCTAAAAGATCTCAATAGTGATATTTTAGTAATGATTCAGTCTATGAGAGGAAACATGCTACTAAATGATAATGAGGTGGTAATCAGATCAGAGAACTATCTAGTACAAGCTAACAAGCTTACACATAGGCCATATATTCCTTTGTTACTTGAGATTCAACCACATATTGATTCTATTTTTCTCCTTACTATCATTCTACCTATTCCAACACTTACTACCATACCTACAGCAAATCAGGAAAAGGCTTCAACTAGTCAACCTAGTGACTCCCAAGAAAATAAGAAGTATAAAGTGCTTAAGAGAATGTTTCAATCTTTTGGAAATGAATTGGTGAATGTGCATAGGTATCAAACCTAGTTTAATAGGCCTTATTAATCTGTGTCAGCCTCATTAGAAATCTTATCAAACAAATATGCCACCCTTTAAAGGAAATTTCTAGGGACAAGGCCAAGGCCAGGGGTAGCCTAACTATGTTAGGCAAAACCAATATAATCCAAATAATAAAAGAACCTATAATACTTTATCCCCTAATAAAAAAATAATTTCTCAAGAATGTGATGTTAATCTTCCTTGGAATCAGTGTTTTAGTAAATCCATTATCCCAAACACTAAGTTCAATAAGGCTTTTAATGATTAATGGAATCGGGGTGCTAGCTATGGGTTCAATCAAGATCTTATGGATCAGAACATATAAGTACCCATGATGAAAAAATTGGAAGATAATCAACAAGTATAAGGGAATAATGAAGGACTAAAATAATTATATGCTACAATGGTTAATTATGAGTAGGAAGAGTGTTATGTATTCAATCAGTAGGCCAACTCTAGCCAAGCATACATTCCAATGGTAGTTAATAAAAGGTTCAAAAGAAGGAACATGGATGGTATCAAGGAAATAATCAAATAACATCCTACTATTAGTCCATTAATATCAAATATAAAAGAATCTAATGCTACTCCAAAGGTTCCAATAGCTTCAAAGAATCAAAACCAAGGGAATGCCTTTGTCCCCAAAACTCATAATTTCAAAATATAATTATGGGTCCCTAAGCACAACCAATTTTTCGTGGTTTGCCCAAAAATATTGTTGAACAAATGAAAAGGTCCAACATGAGTGTGCCAATGTGGGACATGTTTTCCATGCCTATTTAGGTGGATATCCTTCAAAAAGGATTGTCAAAGATCAAGGTTTCTAAGAGTCCACCAAGCAAGGAAAATATGGTTCTCGCTAATACAACAAAGTGACCTAATGAATGTAAATCAAATAAGGTAGTCAAACCTCCTCCCTTATACATTTTTGTAATCATTGGTGACTCCTTAGTACATAACTTCATGGTATCTAGTAGATAAAGTACTTTAGTGATGTCAAAATCAATAGTAGATCAGCTTGGTTTGAAATATGAACTTCAATCTAAAGGATTTTTGTATCTTGATGTATATTCCACCAAACTAGTTGGCATCATCAAAGGTCTAATCTTGACCTTGCATACTTGTCTTAGTATTTTATTGGCTCAAAATGTGTTGATTCTAGATGTGCCTCCTAATTTTGATCTATGCTTGTCTAGAGACTTCTCAACCAAAATTGGGGGTTATGTAGTAATAAATTGGTCCTACATGGATTTAAGGACAAGGTTTTGGACCAAGGTATCCATAAAATTTGAGCCTATTAAATAATTTCACATTGAGCCTTATGGGATAGATAGCTTAAATATCAATAACACCATCCTAGATGAAGATGACTACCTAGTTGGTCAAAAACTAAACGCTCATCCTAAGAAGATACCTAATATGTTGTCAGATGAGAATTAAAAATTAGTTAATTGACCCTTTGAAATGTATTAAAGAGAGGGACATGGATGTCTATTATTTACATGAGGAAAATGAGTTCATGCCATCCCTCACTAGATCATAGGAAGATACTAGTTGTTTGTGGAAATTGTTCTTTGATGGATCAAGGATCAAACATGGGGTAGGTGCATGTGTAATGATAATATCTCCCTCTAATGACAAGTACTTTTCTTATTACATGTTACAATTTAGTTTTTCTTAAAATATAGCTAGGTATGAAGGCCTTATCCATATCCTTTAGTGGGCTAGTAGGAAGGGAATCAAGCAACTTCAAGCATATGGGGATAGTGAGATGATAGTGCATCAGGACATAGGCTAAAACATCACAAATAATCCCTTGATGAAATATTAAAAACATAAAGTGTGGGATATACTTGAGGACTTTGAGGAATTTAACATCAAAATAGTGCCAAAGAACCAAAATTATCATGGCAATAGGTTGGTAGTTTTGGTATATTAGTTTAACATCCCCATTGAGTTTAAAAAGTCCAAAGTATAGCAACATGTTAAAGTGGTGATAAGACCATCAGTGCTAGATAATGAAGCTCATTGGTAGGCCTTCGACAGTGACAAGCAGATTACTTATTTCTTGTAGTAGGAAGTTGATTTTTCCTCAATAAAATAAGGTAAATTTAAACATCAATATGAGGATCAAATTGTTTAGTTGAGGTCTAATAAACTTCCTAAAGGGTTGGTCAACCTTGAAGGTTATTACCATGAGGGAGATCATATGAGGAAGGATAACACAGTGATGTCCACTAATGAGGAGAACTATGAGAGAGTTCTTATCCTCAAATACAAGCTCATCAAGCTTGGAAAGGTAAGCATTAAGGCTGAAAGGCATGATTTCACTAAAAATGTTAGAGAATATGTAGACATCCTTGCTTCGGAATGTAGTGACTTAAGAGGTTTTGATCCTAAGCTAGCCCAACACACTATAGAATTAGTGGTTAATGCTAAGTATATTATATATAATCAAAGGAATATCAACCCAAAAATGAAAGATCTTATGATGAAATAATTGATTAAATCCAATATCATCTTTCCCATCAAGAACTCCTCATATGTAGCCAACTTGGTACTTGTGAGGAATAAGAATGGGGAGATCCAATTGTGTGTTCACTTTATAGACTTGAATAGGGTTTCTTTGAAAGATCACTACCCCTTACAATCCATGGAACAACTCCAAACGTTTTTTGGTTCAAAATGCTTCTCTCTCTTGGATGGGTAGTCATGATACAACCAAGTGATAGTAAGAGAAGAAGATCAATACAAGACTACTTTCACCACAAAGTGGGGCACATATGCTTATCATAAGATGATTTTTAGCTCATCAAATATTGAGGCAACTTTACAAAGATCCATGGATATGTCTTTCCAAGGATTGTTAAATCAGATGGTGCTGGTCTACTTGGATGATATAACAATTTTCACCAAGAAGGCTAGTGAGCACTTAGATCACCTAAGATTGATCTTTGAAAGATGTAGAGAATATGGGATCTCATTGAATCCAAAAGAATTTGTGTTTCTTCTCATGAAGGCAAAATATTGGGACACACTATCTTAAAATAGGGATTATGTATTGATCCTGATAGAATATGTGCCATCTTGACATTATCTTTACCTAAACACAAGAAGGGACTCTAAAGTTTTTTTGGGAAAAAAAATTCATGAGAAGGTTTATACCTAGTTTTCCAACTTGATCAAACCCATCACTAACATGTTATAGAAGAACCTAGATTTCACTTGGTCTAATGAAGGTAAGGCAACATTTTAAGCTATCAAGCAAGCCATTACCTAAGAACACACACTTATGAATCCTAATTTCTCAAGGGATTTCATATTGTATAACTTTTCCAATACTGACAATATATCATCTATGTTGATGCAAAATAATAGTGAATGTCTTGAGAAGATAATTACACTTTTTAGTCAATGGATTGAGAGATACAAGGTAAAATATAATTTTGTATAAAATCAAGTCTTTTCTATATGAATAATCTTTAAAAAATTTAGACCAATGCATTCCAATAGTAGGATTTATCTTATGGTGTCTCATCCTAGAGTGAGGGACTTCCTTATTAACAAATACTTGAATGAGAAGAGGTTTGGTTCAATTACAAAGGTCATAAAGTATGATGTGGATATCAAGGTCACTAATCTAGTGAGAGGTCAAGGCTTATGTGAGCATATGGTTGATGACCTTCAAGAAGATAAAGAGTCTATCTTGATGACACAAGATAACTCAAAAATATATGCACCACCAACTCACACTAGTTGGCTCTAAGATATGACACATTTATTGATAACAAGTGAGTGCCCATAACATAGGGACTAGGAAAAGAGAAGGTATTTTAGACTTTAGTCCATATCTTATGCATTAGTTGATGGGGTTCTATTTAGAATAGACCTAGATGGAGTGTTTATTAGGTTCATAGATGATGACCAAGTGACAAGTCTCTTAGAGAAATTACATTATGGGCCTATAGGAGGCCATTTTTCTCTAAATACTATAGTATCAAAGGTGATGAGAGTTGGTTATTATTAGCCCAACCTATTCAAGGATGACTATGACTATGTGCAGGAAATCAAAGATTGGTAACCCTTCCTCTCAACCCAATCAAGGTGGAACAACCCTTCATGTAGTGGGGTTTGGAATTCATAGGGATGATTAATCTACCTTCTAGTGGAGGACACAAATGGGTACTCACTACTACTAACTACTTCACCAAGAGGTGGAAGTAATTGCCTTAAAAAAAGCTCATGAAACAATAGCGTTAGACTTCTATGATACCATAGTAATGAGGTTTGGTGTACTAAAAAAATAATTTTAGATAATGCCTTAGAATTTTTTAGCTAAAGACAAGTGAATCAACACTTTATTTAGGAATCTACCTTAATACATCCTCAAATTACTACCCACAAGCCAATAGACTGGTAGAGTCAACAAATAAAAACTTGATAAGAATCATCAAAAGGACCATGGAAGAGAATTAGAGAGTATGGTACATAAAGTTAAGGATAACTTTATGGAATGATAGATTGACTCCCAAAGTTTCTATTGGTAACTCACCATTTGTCCTTGTATATGGGAGGGAGGCCAAATTTCCCATCTCTCTTGAGTTACCTACCTTGGAGTTATCACATTAGCTTGAGTTGATGGAGAGTGAAGATATGAACATGAGGATAGTAGAGCTCATGGAGCTTGAAGAAGCAAGGGATAGTGCAATGAAGACACTAGATTCATATCAAGATCAAGTCAAGAAAGACTTTGATGAGAGAGCCATAACAAGGTACTTTAAAGAAGGGGACCTATTCCTCAAGTTGGATTCAAATAAGGCCATTCCAAACCACCATACCAAGTTTGATAGCTTGTGGAGTGGCCATTAATTGATTCATAGATGAAAATAATATATTAATTTTTAACCTTCCCTAATGGATGGAGAGGTATTACCCATTTCAGTCAATGGCCTTTATTTAAATCCTCGTTATTAGAAGATTTTTCAACCATTGTATATATCAGAGTATATTTTTATGTTTTCCTCTAAGCACCATATGGACATTATTTTTAGTTGTGTGTTTCCCTCTCTCTAAGTGCCTTGGGCATAGTGTTTGTTTTGTTCTTATTTCTCTTGTTACTTCAAGAGGGGGGTTTTTAGAAAGGGTAAGCCTTGTATCATCTTAATAATTAGCTGAGAGTATAAATTTGTGTCTATACCCAATGGATCAGATAAGGAAACTAATATATTATATAGAAAACATGTAATCCTAGGAGGTCACCAAAAATGTTTCCCAAAATTTGCCTACTTAAGAAGCTCTTGACTGGATGTGGTATGAGAAGCTAAACAAAGCCTTACTTGACTGAATGATCTAGTGGTGAAAAGAGTAGATAGACTTCATGATCTTATCACTTGTCACTTGAAATATTTTGAAACACTTTAATCAAGCTTAAATTATGAGTTTTGTGTTTTTAAGGAACCATATTGTCATAGCACATCATGTAGGAATGAACATATTAGTTTTGTTGTGTGTTTCATAAGTATACTTGGGAAGTCAACCAGAGTTGAATAATTGCATGAAAATGATGTATTTCATGCCAAGGTCATCCATTGTATTTTTGGTGTCTTGATGTGTTTTCTATCTCAAGATATAAGCCTTAAAAAATGATCTAGCAATGTGGGACATGCCTAAAAGTGTCAAAATAAATCCATAATAAATAGTCATTTGGATTTAAAAATCCTCAACAAATTTCAATTTGAATGTAGGTATGCCAAGTGGTATAATATCAAGAGTCAATAATGAATATCAAAGGCATGTGGGTGATCTTGTGAGGTTAATAATTTAATACAGATCTATGAAGTGTGTTCAATAATGTGATTAAAGATCAACAACAAGCATGAGGTCAAAAGGTTAGAAGATCGTAAGAATGAATGAAAAGGTTCCAAGTGTCTTGATCATGGTAAAATTCTAAGAAAATCAATGAACCATTTTTTATCATGTGTTTAGATGAAGATAAATAGTCTGCATTTGATTAAACAAATCAAATATTAATGAAGTGCATTTAATCATGCAGGATCAGATCAATAGGTGCATGATGTCAAAAAATTAATAAGCCCAAATTACATGTAAGGCTTCCATATATCAAAATCACATTAAATGCATGGTGACTGACAATAGGGTCCATAGAAGGCATGTAGGATTGCCAAGTGTCATATTTTTGAAATCTGAGATAAAGATCAATGTGGTCCTACCAAGTGGCATAATATTGGTAGTGGATCAAAGGTCATTGACAATGTTGAATTTCAAAGCCAAAAGACTCTTGAGGAAATCGATAAAGAAAATTTTATCAAGTTTTAAGATGTCATAGGATGAAGACACATGTTTAAGGTGAGAATGGTTAGGTTTTTAATGAAATAAGTAGCTTGAGGAGATGCCATAAAGGCAGACATGTTAGGTCAAAATATTTCACCACCCAAGCATGCAAATGTATAAATGTTAAATCAAATATAATATGGGTTACTAGAGAAAACCTTTCAAAACCATAGGATGAAATTAAAGCTTAGTTAAACCTCTCAAAATCCCTTAGACATAAGTTTTACATCTTATTCATGATCAAGAGACTAGGTAGCCTTTGGATCTTCATTAAGTTATGACTATATGAAAACCAATAAATGGATTGGTTTTCATCTATAGTGGACCTATTTTTAGATTTGGAGTAAGGGAGGAATGGTGATTATAACAATTATGTTCTAAAGGGACACCAAATGAATGAATTTAAGGTGACTATTTAATAATGCAAAGGATATATCAAGATGAAACACGTCATGACAACTCATTAAGAAGATGGAGAGTTGGAAGGTTGAGAAAGGCAAGTATAGAATTCAATGAAATTTCAAAAGTATTTGGGAATTTACCATTATAATTTATCACAACTCATTATCTTAATGTATTTATTATTTTTTAGTATGTTTCTAAGCCAATATGAGGGCTTGAAAGACCATTTGGAGATAATGAATGGTTAATTGGAAGGCAGATTTAGTGATAATCGATCAAAAGGTGGTTGAGACTCCATGAAAGTGGTTAGACCTCAATTATTTAATTTAGTCTACTTTCTTATTCTCTCTCTCTCTTCCCCATTTATCATATATCTCCCTTTTCTCCCTAGATATAAAATCTATGAGAATACTCGTATTTTTTAGTATCAAGAGACTTTCATTTGATAAGCCAAAACCCTATCAAAATTTGTATGAAAGATCTCTTGAAGAAATAAAGAATATTTTAACCTATATATTTCCTATGAATTATGTTTATAAAGATTTTTCATGATGGAATTATGAATAAGTGTCCTATGTCCATTTTCCTTCCTTCTTTCCTATTTTTAGATGTTTTAAATTTATTTGTAGATCTAAACTTGTTTTGTTTCTACCATTAAAGGATACATGGTGTGAATCTCAAAATTCCTCTTTGTTTCAATCATTTCTTAATGAGCCTAGTTTATGAAATATTTATTGAATTATCTAGTTCATGATATTGTGTGAGCAAGGACTATCTTATGCTCCACCATTGTTTATTTCATGCTTATGTGAGTTCTCATTTAAATTTGATGAAACCCATTATTAGCTATTGTAGTTACTTTATACCCCATCTCTATCCCTTTTCCAAGTTTAATAATTATTTTAGGTGATCCACCAATAGTAATTTGGCCTTTTCTAGAGGTTTAAACCCACAATAGGATACCCATAACCTAGGGTTGTTCCCATTTTGTGGCTTAGTTAGAGGGAACCTAAAGAACCCCCTCTAGGGGTGAACATTAAGTCTACAATAGGAAATTTGTTACATTTTCATGATATTTTATCTTTAACCTTATAATTTTATACAATACCTTTAGCTCTTCAAATTTTAATTTCTTTCAATTCAACTTTCACTTTCTCTAACTAGTCAATTTAGCCTATTAGGCCTTGTTTTTATACTAGATCCTTGATCATACACCCATTGGTTAAACATATACACTTGAACATTTATATTTATCATAAAATATTCCTTAGGACATGTCAAAAACATTAATAAAACATTATAATAGGTTGGTCATATCATATATGACCTAAAACCTCTTTTAGGCCTTAATGAGACCTAATTCAATTAGGCCTTCATTAACACACATTACCCTTTAAACTCCTTGGAATATTTTCAAACTCACTAAATAGAAATAAAATATCATATGGCAATAAAATATAATCCTACCAATATCATTTTTAGTTTTATGCCACTTTTTATCTCCAATCACCACTTGAAGCACACCATTAACATTGTTCACAATTAGGCCTATCCATATCCAAAAAGTATATCTTGAATAACTAAAGAAAAAACATAATTTTATCAAAAAACCATGGAACAAAACACATATATATATATATATATATATATATATATATATATATATATATATAACTTTAAATACATAAAAATCTTCACCAAGTTTATTATACTTCATTACATAGGTCAAAAGGACTCAAACCCTTCTCTGCAAGTAACCCATTCAAAACTACCAACTAGCCTTGAAACATAGTCGTGGGAATAATGACCTAAAACACCTATGAAACCAATTTCAAAGACTTAAAATTAATTTATATGATGATATTATATCATTATACCATTTTCATATAGATATATAATATGGTCAAATGGCAATATTAGTCCTGCAGACCAATCTCATAGTCTTGTACCTTATTGTCTCGTCTAAACTAAATAGGTCAACTTATGAGCAAAATTTTCATCATATTCATTGATATCCATAAAAAATATCCAAAATTAACATTTATTATAAGTATATAAAAAAATATCCATTCAATTTGATTTATCCCTAATCCATGATAACATATCCCTAATCAACTTCTCACTTTTGCTTGGTTTTCTCACTGTTTGCACCATTAGGTATAATAATGATTGGTCAAGTTGTATGACTAGTTTATCACACATAAGGGATATAAAATTATCATAAACCACCTTGAAAATTAAATACAAGTGTCAATATTTATCTTCCATTCATTTAGCAATTTTGAATTAGTTAAATCTAACTGCTACAACAAATCTCCAAAAAATAAGACATTTCTTGTAGCATCCATTCACTCACCTGACAAACCAATCACACCTAGAGGTGATTAGGAGATTTTAATATAAATTTAAACCATTTTTATATCCATACCAATCCTTTTTTTAATTTTTTTAACAAGATATTTCACATCATGTTAGTGTTAGGGTTTTAGAGAGGGTTAACACTATTTTTGGGGTTAACGATTGTTCATAAAGGATTATCCATTATACCTAAAAATAATGATTGTATATCTTTTATATGACCCTTACCCATCTCTCCTAAATATATTAGGCTCCCATGTATAGGTTACACATTCCAACAAACACTTGAAATATCTTCTCAAGTTGAGAACCCTTCATTTTGTGCACATGAGAGACCTCAAAATAATTTTTCTTGCCTTTTATTAAAAAATTTGAACTAAAACTTAGTCCAAACACATGGTAAAACCTAAAAAAACATTTAAAATTCTCAAATTCTCATTCTTATCTTGAAATTGAAATCTCATACATCATTTGTCCACCATATCTCTCTTTGCTTGATTGGACCTTGACCTGCAAACCACATTAGGCCTCAAAACTAGCATTCAAGCCTCTTTTCATGCACTCTCCACATCAATTAAATGATTAAAAAAATATCACATTCTCAAAAAAAATCAAACATAGTTCATATGCCTTTACAATAAACCATGATTCCTCATTAGGCCAAGTAGGATCTAGAGGTGGTCTAGTTGCATACTAGGTCTATAGGTCCTACCCCTAGAGGATCACTCTTCATATCTCATGAGTGATATAATGCCTCATATTCATTATAAAACAACATCATATATAATCTTATACCTCTTTACATCCATATCACTAGGCCACCATGCTCAAACCTTCTCACTAGGACTCTTCATAATATGACTAATGTCATGATTAGACCTTTCAAGCACTTGAAGCTTGAAAACTGACTTTGAAACACTCCTTGATGCTTATACACTTTGTTTACATGAATTTAACTCTAATTAGTAAATTTCATGCCTCTAAATTATAATATAAAATAATAAAATTCTTTAATGACCTCATGAACACCTTTCTTAAGAACCTTTGACATCAATGCCAAACTTCAACAACATGAACAATGATGAACATTAGTAGAATCTATTATAATAGGTCTCATGAAGTGTATATGTTTTCTAAGTGTGTTTTTAATTATGATAGAGATTAGTAATGTCTGATATTAGACCTATTATTCACCCACCTCTAGATATGCATAATAATCTACCTCCATATAAAAAAACTTATGTTAAAAGAATAATGACTTGAGATTAATGTTATCAATATTTGTTCTTAGCGTAAATACAATTGCATTTGTGGAGTTATATTTGGTTTATCAACTTAACTATTATAGGTTTATTTTATGTTTCCTTATTCCCTTTTCACCTCCAATATTGATTAGTCTAGTGTAGTGTGTGAGACTAAAAGATAGATTAACGGAGCTAACCCTTCAAATATAGATATCTATCTCCTATAGTAGCTTATCTATATACATAGATAGTTTCATGTTATCCTAAATTTGATAATGTCTAATTTACTTATCTAAGGTGAAAATTTGGGATATTATTATTTTGGTATGCCTAATGAGACCTGAAGTCCAAGAAGGTTGTTCAAGGTGGATGTTGGTCTTGACAACAATAGGATATAATAGTATACTTCCTAAAGTATCAGGTGAATCCAACATTTGAATCTTGATGGAATAATATTTCACTCTTTCATGCCAAATGTAATCATAAAATATAATAATAAAGTCATTTAATTTGATTTCCAAGAGATTTCCTACTATACACCTCCCTATGAACCTTGTCATGACCCATACTATGTCCCTCAATAACCCTATCAAGGTTGTTATCAACCCTATGAACCATGAAAGTCCTATAGTTAGTTTATTCCTGATCCATATGAACATGATTTTATTACGTATCCTAATGAATAAGATGATAAATAATGCTATGAAGAGGATGTGATTAGATCTATTGAATAAGAATTATAATCTCTTAAGAGGAAAATTATTGGAGGTAGTCTTCCTCAATTTATACCTATCCCTCCTCAAGAGTCTTTTTATGTTCCACATCAGTTGTCTTATCTCTAATATCCTCATAAAATTATTCATTACCCTCAATAGGAACCTCCAATAGAGCCTAATAGTTTCAAAACTCCAACTTGCAACCAAGTATTGAAGTCTTGGGGAAATAAATATGAAGAGAGTCAGGCCCAAGAAGTTGATGTCAGGAAATAAAGACTCATATTTTTTCAAGCCTCATTTTCATTTCCTCCAAAACCTATAGCTTTTCCATCTTGAATGTTTATCTAAGAGGATTATCAATGTGAAAAATAGGCATTAGTTGAGAACATGGGAGATGAAGTTGTAGTTTTTGAAGAGCCTCAAGAGGGATATGATAAAGGTGAGATGCTTGTTGAATTAAATGAAGTGCTAATAGCTGAATTGAACCTTTTCTCTCTCTCCAAAATTTCTTTTAAGAGTCTATCAATCTCAATAGTACTCCCTATATCCCCATTCCCATTCATGATCCATGTAAAACACCTCATACTCATTTTCCAACCCATGAACTTATTCACCACCCTCCCACATTATCCCTTAAATGAAAACCCATCCTATGAGAGATAATGAAAGAAGATCAAGCTAAGTTTGTAGCTGGTTAAGAAGATGATTCAAGTTTCTATAGTGAATATCTCACTATAATTACTCCCTTTGGTGAATATAATCACAAGTAAACCTTATTGAGTGAAGGAATAGATGATCTAGATCATGTTAAATATTTTCACAAAGAGATTGATCAAGACATGAGAGAAGTGGTGCTTGAGAAGGAAATCACAGCAGTTGAGTTGGGTGAGACTCATGTGTTTGAGCAAGAGATTGAATCTGAATTTACAAAATAAAAATAAGATATTGATGACTCCATGAAAGAATATGACTTATGGAAAAGATTAAATGTGTGAATTTGAGGTCCTTCAAAGGCCTATACCTTATGTTGTCCAGGTTGAATACTTTGTTAAAGATGCATTGTCTTTTGGAGTGCAACTTGACAATATTCAAAGTACCAAGATAGAGATTGATCCTATAAGTCAAGAAGTGATCATGATTGAAACAATCATAAGCATCAATAAAGTTCATGAGAAGGCTATTGAAGTGCAAGGAGAGTTCATCTTCATAGGTGACATGTTTTCAGCTATTATTACTTTATTTGATATCATGCCAAAGAGAGTAGAAACCATGAATTAATTTAAGACATCAAGGCCAAATCACAAAAGGAAACATGCTTCATTAACTTCTTCATATCATAAAGCAAACAATGGTACAAGCTTCCCCTTTGAGCTAGGAGGAGAAATTTTATCTTAGGTTAGTTTCTATATAGTTTAGTTTACTTAAGTTTTTATTTGTGTGTTTTTACAAAGTTCTTAGAGAGAAAAATTATGTATCTTAGTGTCTTGTTTTGTGTTTTTACTTCCTATTGTTTTTTATGTGAGTTTGGTGTTTGTTTAGAGGCTTATCAATGTCAATTTAAGTATATGGGTGACTCCATTGCCAAAGGATATGAGAAGGCAACTTGGTCTTTATAGGCATGCTACCCCCTAAAAATCACCAAAATGTTGACTAAATTTTACCCTAGGTCAAATTAATTTAACCCACCCTGCATATTGAAACTTTCATAGGGTCCTTCTAGGATTGAAATGTTCACCATGGTCATTAATTAGGTCACATAATATGTTTTAACCTTGTCATATTTGTCCTTTTTTCTAATGTCATTTTATGCCATCTTTTGGTAATTTAATGAATTATATAATTTATTATAAAAATACAAATTTTTAAAGAGGTAATATAACATACCACATGTCAAGGAAGTGTTAGAGTCAATTTTGAAACTAAAATGTTATAGGTTTAATGTAGAAAGAAAGGAAATCATCTGTAAAAGGTTAGTTTTAGATAGTTTTATTGATTGGGTTGACTCATCTAGCATGTGAGAGGCTTCATGGAGGAATCATAACATCCCCATAGGTATTTTAGAGTCTCAAGAATCTTCATTAAGTTCAAAATTGATCAAAACTAGTTTCTCTATCCTATCTCTCCCTTGAACAAGTCAAAAATGGTGAACAATTTTATATTAATATAGATTGGAGAAGAGCAGTTGGAGTGAATTCACTTGTGGGATGTCACTAGTCCTCATGAGCTCCCATTTCATGTTCATGGTTTCTAGATTGATGGTTTGAACTATATGAATAATAAATAATATTGTTAGCACCTATAAACTACTTGTACATTCCTAATGGCTTGGTTTTCTCATGTGTTTGTATTGGTCTATGTGAACCAAGTGTTGTAGATGGATTTGTAGAGTATCTTCATCCTTATCATATATATTTAAATCACATTCCTAATGGCTTGGTTTTCTCATGTGTTTGTATTGGTCTATGTGAACCAAGTGTTGTATGTGGATTTGTAGAGTATCTTCATCCTTATCATATATAATAAATATCACCCTCATTATTCTATAGAAGTGAGCACTATTGGTCTATAAAATAATGTTTTCATAGTCACAAAGTTTGTCGTCTTGTGAGTGGTTTCAAGTTAAGGTAATTTATTGGTATTTAACCCCTTAGGGCATGACTAATTAGTTTATCCACTAAATTTTTGGTCTTAATAGAACCATTGATGGATACAAGGTATAATATATTTGATACATTCAAGTAAACTTAAAACAAGCACCTATAAGGTTATGTGTATAAGCAATCAAAAGTATAGGGGCTTGATGATGTAGGTTGAAGTGGCTATGAAGCTTGAAATGTAGTGAGAATGCCTTTTAGTAAGGATTGAAGACTATAAGAAGGAATTATAGGTTTGGAATAACACTTTAATTAACACCCATAGTTAGTCAAACTTGAGAAAGAATTCAAATTTTAACATTTACCTTAACTTCTCTGAAAAGGTTTCTACTCATACACAGTAAAATCTCACGATGAAGGTTCATGAGGTTTGTGTAAGTCTAATATCTCCATCCTTGTAGCCTTGGTCTAGATGTAACATCTAATCATAAGAATAAGTTTATAGATAAATATAAAATAATGGTAGAGTGTAGTTCCAAATTAGTGAAGTTTTTACTAGAAATACTCAGTTAAACATAGTGTTACTAAAGCCAAAATGAACTTTCAACTTGCAGACCTATAGTACATTGATAGAAAGTGATAATAACATGGTATCAAGATAGATTTGAGATAATTAAAGTGTGAAATAATACTAATTACTTTAGAATAAGTCAAAATTTTTGAAGTATATTTTTCAATAATACATCATCACCTACAAGAATCTCATATTTCCCTAATATGCACACTTAGAGTTTGACACAGTCACAGACCAACTCAAGCTAATGGAGATGCATTTTAGAGGGTTGGAATAAGTATAAGTTAAATATTACAATTATAAAATCACTATTATAATTATAAAATAACATTTATAAGTTTTTCCTTAGAGGTAGTGATAAACAAATACAGTCATAACTCAAGGTTCTTAAGCCTACCAAAATCTTTTACACCGTCACAGGCATAAAAGCTATTCTTGATAATTTGAAGTTTTATGGCCTCTTAGAGAATATTAAAATATTGAGATTTGGTATAGAGGGTATTAATGACCTAAACTATGATCCCATGGTCTCATTTATGCTATACTAATAGTGTAAGTGTCCTCTATTTTATCTCAAACTAGAGGTACTCCATGAACAACATAAAAAGTAGACCTAGTGTATCCATGGTGAAAGGACGAAATGGAGATTCTTAAGAGACAATTAAAATATTTTTAAGGTTTAATTATAGGTTAATGAGTTCATAGTATCACCAAAAGACACTAGGACCACTCAAAAGTTTCCACACACTCACAAACACAGTCTATGCCTATTATGCCTAGAATTTAACATGGGCCATCAAGTTTACAAACTCCATTCATATGACCATATGACATTTATAATCCATGTGATAAATTTTATGTGAGGTTTTAGGGTTGATTTTATCAATTGGTTTGTAGACAACAACCCATATTTGGTCATTTTGGCCTAATTTTCTCTCAAGGGTGTCCAGAATACAAGTGGCTAATTGAGAAGCCATTTTATTTCACTCATATCTATACGGATGAGATGCATGGGATATCAATAACTTAGGGAAACTTTAGGTAGGTATTTAACTCAAAATAAATGGTATTCTTTTGAGTTTTAAGTCCTCAAATCATAGTTAATAACCTAAATAACTTAAAAACCTTATAATAACCCAATGTGAAAGATATGAATAATTATGCATCTAGGATGGGTAAATTGATGTAGAACATGTTTTGGATCCATTTGTAACTCTATCAGGCTCCTCACCACACATTTATTCTATACTTTTAGTTATATAAATAGGTCTAATACTATGTTTTCTATAAGTTTTGAGTTAATTTGATGGTACAAAAGGGAATGGATAGATTAAAATCATTCTAATAGGTGTGTAGATATGTATTTAAAATTCTTAAACCTCATTATCATCTCAGTGATGCATGAAAAATCATCTTTTAAATGGATCATTGTAGGTAGTCTAGAACAAAATAGTGATAAAGAGGGTGGTTGCCTGGTTTGAATATGAGAAGTGTTATTTAGAGTTATTTTGAGGTATACCTAATGGAATATAAGACAAAGAGGGCTTGAATATGTGTATTAAATTCATATAAGAAAATATTTAAATAACTACAAGTTACCACAGTGACAAGTGTGATAGCCTAGGCCTAAAGGGCTCATGAGTGACTACAAAAGAGTGAATAACAAGTGGTACAGAGAAGTTCATCAGTTAAGGGGTGTATAATGATTGTCATAATATTTTTTCCAAATTCCCAAGTCTAATTAAATGTTTCAAATACTTTTATTATAGTTATAAATAGTCAAGTAGATGCCTCATCAATAAGGTTATTTTAGGAAGAATAATAGAGTGTCCCTTCACCAACTTAAGGAAGATGTCATCTTTATGATTGACATTTGCACAATAAAACTTCATGACATATTTTACCCACTCTTATTCTTGAATTTTAACTAGTTTTAACATCTTGACACTTGGCATTGTGACTATATAGCTTCACTTCTTCTTTCTCTTCTCTTATGCTCTATATATTCAACCCATTTGGGCATTGTAAAGGGTCCACAATTGGTATGGCAAAGCCCTACTGGTTTGGCATCTTGTTTTTCCATCTATTAAATTTATAAAATATATTTATTCTCTAAAATTATTACTTAAGTATGTCAATTAGTCCATTTGGATGAAAAGTGATGAATGTCTACTCCTTGCTTCCATTATGCCCTTGTATGCATTACATGAGTAACATCTCTTCTAATAGGTGTCATGAAGTGTATATTTTTTTTAAGTATGTATTTAAATGTGATTGAGATTAGTAGTGTCTAATATTATACCTCATATTTACCCACATATGGATTCATATCAATCTACCTCCATGTAGAAACACTTATGCTAGAAGAACATTGAGTTGAGATCAATTTTAACATTCCTATTTCCTAGTGCAAATGCAACTATTTTATGGAGTTATCTTTGGTGTATAATCTTCATTATTATAAGTTAATTTTATGTTTCATTATTCCATTTTAAACCCCAATAGTGATTAGTGTAGTGTAGTTTGTAATCTTGAAAGATAGATCAAAGGAGCTAGCCCTTCAAATCTATAGATCTATATCTTATAGTAGCTTGCCAATATATAGAGATAGTTCCATGTTATCCCAAATTTTAGGTCTAATTGACTAATATAGGGTGAAAATTTTGTCTATAAAGTATATAAATATGAAAGGAGGTATTTATTAAGTCCACTTTATAAAATAACATATCGGTTTCATTTTCAAGAGGATATCATGTTAAGAGCGATTTATTATTTTATCTCTTTTTAGATTCACTAACCAAGTTTGATTGGGACTTAAGCACTCAGTGCTCTTGAAAGGTGAATTTTTTACATAATTTGGATGAGGAAGGGAACATTTAGGCATTTTTTTACCTCCAACCAAGAATATATAGCCCTTATAGAGATACCTTTGGTCCCACTCCATACCTTGATCCACTACAATCGAAGCCAAAAATATTGAAATTAAAGTTGCCAAAATCATCCTTTATTAAGATGAGACTTTTTATTTCTTTGATATTTTATAATTCCTTTTAGTTCTGATTTTTTAGTATGGTTATTGATGTTTAGTTGTCATTGATGTCAAATAGAGCATGTGGTAATAGTGAATTAATGATAAAGTGATCAGATTGATGGTTTAAAGAGTGTTTGACTTGGATAGGAAATCAATGGATAATATTGATGGTATGGACATGTTTTCAGAGATATTGTGGGATGTTATGAGTGCTTAAAGTGATTATGAAAGTGAAAGGAATTCATCAAAGTAGTTATATGAGTGTCTATGTTCAATTAGTCATCTTGCTAGATAAGTCTAAATGAGCGAATTGATGATGTCATATTTCACATGTGTGAAATTTTCAGGAGTAGTTTGATACGTTAATGGTTTCCCATATAAATTTTTATCATGTGGATCAAATTTAGGTCTGGACATTGAGCATAGAAAAAGTTTTAATAGTGCAAATTTGACCTCACAGATAGAGTTCACTAAGTTTCTATACTTATCCAAATTTACATTATTAAAAATCTAATGATGAGAGTTTAATCATATCATAGATCTGATTGTTATAAATTAATCTAATTTCATGATGATCCAATGGCATAGTTCAAATTCAAATATTCAAGATTACAAGCGGTAGTGACATGTGTCACAATTATTGAGTTTGACTAATATATCTAATATCAAGCATGAAACATGTCAGATAAAGATCAATGGTGAGTACATGATCATGAAAATTATGATCCAATGGAGTTAATTAATTCAAATATTTAATAATACTTGTGGATATTCCAAGTGGTATAATCTCATTGGAGTCAAAAAGTTAATGTGCTCAGAAGGTATGCAAGGGTGCCAAGTGTCTTTATCATAGATGCCTATGTCAAAGATAAATGTTGAGCGTTAAAGAGTTAAAGCTATGAATATCATGAGGAGATAGATGTATTGTATTTTTTCAAATTTTATAGAAGACATGAGATGATGACAAGTGTTAATTGTTTTGAATTTACATAGTGACCATTGGAATTTTAATTTTTAAATTAATGAGAGAAAATAAGTCTAATATTTTTGAGCTATATATTTTGATCCAAGATGAATTTATTGATGTAGTAAAAATAAAATTTGTAAAAAAATTCAAGGCACATCAATATAATCTAGTTTTAATTTTTTAATGTTGTAGAGTCTAATTTATTAAGCTCCAAAGTTGACTGTGTGTTTAACCATGTTCTGTAAGTGACCCAAGAAGGATAATTGATTTATTATTGATAGTATTTTGATGTTTTAAGATGAAATAAATATTAAAGAGTGATTTATAATACATGAATACCATTTTTGTGGAATATGGAGATTTGATCAATCCATATTTAGTGTGAACAATTACTTAGAAGTTGACTATGTTTGTTTAATGAACTAGGAGATTGAGTGACCATGTTTCAAGAGTGAGTCAAAGGTGTTATGAGCATAATTAAAGAAGTAAATGAGCATGGATATTTTATATAAGTCTCATAGTCTTATGAAAATTCTTTTGTTATGGGTTAAAGGACGAGAGTGTTATAAGTACAAGGTTTAACTGGACAAATTGTGTTATGGGTGCAAGTGTGGATTCAAGTAAAGAAGATAAACTTTGAAAGATAAGGTAGAAGTTAGTTAGGACCATCAAAGTTTGAAGAAAAAAAAATTATATGATAAATTTGATTCAAGTAGACACATATGTCATTATACCTAATGAGCCTAGAATAGGTAGTTTGAACAAGTTAGCCCTATAGATATCTTGGGAGAGATTAGAGGTGAACAATGCAGACAAAGGTGATCATCACCAATTGAAGAGTAGAAATAGGTGTTCAAGGTGATATGTTTAAGTATCAATGTGAGTTCTTGGTTACCTAAAGGGTTGGATCCTCCTTACAAGGTAAAGCTTGCTAAAGGTCTAATTGTTGTAGGTGCTTAATTAGACTAGGGCAATAGCTCCTTGTGGGATTGGTGTCTCACTAAATTAAGGGATGGGTGTTCCTTGATTAGTGGGTGATGGTGTAAATGTTTGATCTTATTTTATATTATTTTAGTCCATCTTTTAGGGTTTAGTGGGTTTTATCCCACAAGAGGGTTTCCCACATATCTAATGTGATCATGTGATATATGATCTTATGTATGCTTTGGATGCATGTGCTTTCATTTTTATGTTGCTTGATTAAGTTGATGTATGATTAATGTTTAATATTTGGGATTTAAATTAGATTATCTTGCATCACTAATTCACCCCCATAGTGATTTTACCTCTAATAATTGGTATTAGAGTAGGATCTTCTATGCAAGTTTAACCACTTGAAGGTGATCCAAGGTACAAAGATGGCTAAGCAGTTGAGGATAAAAAATTTAGAGTTAAGGTCATTATTCAATGATCTTTAAGAACAAGGCAAGGAATTCATGGCACAAAGAGAAAAGGTAAGTCTTTTTCAAACCAATGTTGAGGGAACATGTGAAAATAGTCAAAGAAGATAAGATGACCATTCTGTATCTTAGGGATTAGTTAAGGATAACAAACACAAATCTGAGTTCAAAAGAAGAAGAATGTAGACATCTCAAAACTCAGTTAGAAGAGACAAATGCCAAGCTGAGTTCAAGGAAAGGTGAACATGATGAGTTTAAGTCCAATCTTGGTTCTATAAAGATTATTGAAGAGAAATAATGTAGATTGAAGGATGACATGGCTAAAGAAGATAAGAGGGATAAGGAGACTATCTAAGTTCTCACAATTTAGTTAGAGGTTATAATTTTAAGCATGAGAGCTAAAGCAGATGATAGCATTCAATTTAAGACCAAGATAGATTAATTGAAGGATAAGAATGCAAAATTTATTGTCAAGGTAAAAAATATTGAGAAAGAGCAAGAAAGGTCAACTCAAGACAAGAAGCATGAAAGTACCAAGTGTCACATAATAAGACCTATCATGCAACCAAACACTATAAGATATGAAATTTCATTTCATGGTCACTATTTTACATGTAAGATTTTTGGTCATAAGGCAAGAAACTATAGAAGGAAGAGCAACTGTTTAGCTAGAGGTATTGATAATGTAGTTTTCTATAATTGTCATGACATGGGACATATTTCTAGATTCTACCCCATAATGCATCCAAAAATATTAACCTAGGTATAGAGAAAAAATACATTTAGGATCTAGCATAATGAACCTAAGAGACAACATGGTATGTTTTCTGAGATTCATAATATTCATCAAGAAGGTATGAATGATGTTATTTGTTTCAGTTGTCATCAAGTTGGTCATATTGCAAGATATTGTATAAGTAAGATCTTAAGTCATAATAAGGTGCATGGACATCCTAGTGTGCTCAATAAAGGCAAATCCTTGGTATGGAATCCTAAGGAAGTGAAGATGAAGAAAACTAATTCAGTTGAGATGAAAGATCAAGGTAGACTACTTGCTAAAGCAAAAGAGGAATCAGATATGAAGAAGGTTTAGGAATGCCAAGAGAATGTGTTATCTATCTAAATAGAAAAGGAGAATCAAAATTTAGCACAAGTCAAGCTCAAGAAAAAGACCAAAGTTCTAATTAAGCCTAGTTTTGAGATGTGTATGGATATAAGTAAACAACTTATTGTTGTTGAGAAAGTTTCATGTAAAGATCATCAGTTGTCAATGCCTAGTGCTGAGGATATTTTTTTAGATGAAAATGTATATCATGAATATTTATTGTCTCTATATACTATCAATTCATTTGTAAAATAAAAGGAAAATATTATAATGGATGAGCATGTTTCTTCTCTTAAGCCTAAGAAGAATAATAAGAACTATCAGTATCAAATGACCAAGGAGGAGAAGGAATATGAGTAGTTTAGGGTAACTCTTGGTTTCACGTTATTCTAGGACATTATGGGTTACGGTGTCATTTTTAAGCTTCAAGGAGACACTTGATAGAAAGAATAACCATGCTAATACCAATTGAGTTTTGATTGATGTTGTAGGATAAGAATATCATTTATAGATATGTGTGGATGAGGGGGAGCTAACTTAGTTATCTTGAGTGGATTAAAGATCTATGCATGATGTTAGAGGGATCATAAGTGAGATGTTCCAGTCATTATGGAGATATGAATAAGTCTATTATAGTTTTTAATTCAAGAAGATTGATATGATGACTTGATAAAACAAAGTCATATGTTTTGACAAGGTATTGAATCTTCATGCATGATCAAAGAGAGATTATGATTTCTATAGATAGACAGGTCCAAGGATCAAAAAATTCCAAGTTCACATTGGTTTAAGTCAAAGAATAGATGACATGAGATGGAGCTTGATGTTAAGGGGAGCTTTCTAAGATCTATGAGTAGTTTATTAGGTCTAAGGATAAAAAAAATTAAGTTTAGAATGTTGCATGTCTAAGTGGAAACAATTGAATCATATGCTTGAAATTATGTAAGTATCCTGAGCATCTTAAATAGTATTTGAATGCATACGTGATGTTTAGGAATGATTGTTGGGATGTTGAGAAAGAGACCTTTTGTCATTAATGTCAAAGGGGGAGAAAGATAAAAATGAAGTCATTGTTTAAATTAAGTCATTCTGAGGGTTTTTTTCCATCAATGATAAAGGGGGATATTGTTGAGCATGTTCATTGATGTTTGTTTGTCATTAATGTCAAAAAAAACATGAGGTAATAGTTTATTAAAGATAAAGTGATAAAAGTGATGGTTTGGAGAGTGTTTGACTTAGATATAAAATTGATGGATAATATTGATGGTATGGACATGTTTAAAACACCATATGGGATGTTATGAGTGCTTAAAGTGCTTATGAAAGTGAAAATAATTAATCAGAGTAGTCATATGAGTGTTTATGTTTAAGGAGTCATCTTGATAGATAAGGTTGGATGAGTAGATTGATGACATAATATTTTGTATGTATGAAAATTTTATGAGAATTTTTATGCATAAATAAACTCTCCTATGAAAGGTGATCATGTGGTTCAAACTTTAGGTTTGGACATTGAGCGTAGCAAAAATTATAACAATACAAAATTGGCCTCTCAAATAGAGTTCACTAAGTTTCTACACTTAGCCAAATTTTCATTATTGAAGATATAATGGTGAGTGTTTAATTAGATCATAGATATAATAGTGACCAATTAATATTATTGCATAAGGATATAATGGTTCATTTTAAATTCAAATAGTCAAGATTACACATGCTAATGATATGTGTCACAATCACAGAGTTTGAGCAGCAAATCTAATGGTGAGCATGAAACCTATAAAATAAAGATCAAAGGTGAGTGCATGATCATGCTTATTATAATCCAATGGAGTGAATTAAGAAAAATATTAAATATTTCATTTGGGGATGCCAAATGGTGGAAGCTCATTGCAGTCAAAAAGTCAATGTGCTCAGAAGGCACGTAAGGGTACCGCACGTCTTAATCATGGATGCCTATGTCAAAGATCAATGGAGAGAGTTAAAGAGTTAAAAATAGGAATATCATGAGGATATAAATGGAGTTTATTTGTTCAAATTTTCTAGGAGACATGAGATGATGATAAGTATTAGTTTTTTTATATTTACATAGTGACCATTGGAATATAAATATTCAAATTAATGAGAGAAAACTAGTTTGTAGTTTTTAAGCTATATCTTTTGATCCAGGATGAATTTATTAATGAATTAATAATAAATTTTTTAAATTAATTCAAGTTGCATATATATAATCTAATTATAAGGTTTGAATGTTCGTATATTCAAAGTTATTAAGCTACAAAGTTGACTGTGTGTTTGACCATGTTCTACAAGTGACCCAAGAAGGATAATTGAGTTGTTATTGAAAGTATTTTGATGTTTCAATATGAAATAAATATTTTAGAGTGTTTTAAGATCCATGAAAACTATCTATGTGGATTATTTAATTTTCACCAATCCATAATCAGTGTGAACAAATTCTTAGAAGTTGATTATGCTTGGTGAATGCACTAGTAGATTGAGTGACCATTTTGCAAGACTGAGTTGAAGGTGTTCTAAGGAGAATTAAATAAGTAGATGAGAATGGATATTTTATAAAGTCTCAAACATTTTTTATAAGGCTATTTTTATCATATTATGCCCCTGATCAGTTATAGAGAGTTAAAATAGATTGATTTTATTTTAACTATATATGACCAGTCTGAGTGGTCATTTTGAGAGAGTTGAATTGAGTGCTTAGATCATATATTGAAGTGTCTAAATAACATGGAGGTGTATCTTAGGTATTTAATGTTTCAATCATGTGATATAATCATATTTCTATGTGAAATATTTTAGTAGTTTCTTCAAAAGTTTGAGACTATGTTTTCTGTGTATGAAAGCCTAAACAACAATGAAATCTAAATGCAAAGTTCAAGGTGTGAGTTGATTTTCTAGGTGGAATTTAACCATATGTTATTAAGGAATGGTATAATATAAATATTTTTTATGTGTTTTAAACATTGGTAGAGTATGAATGTGGTTCAAGTAGTCTCACATATAACATACGTGTATGAAGGCCTAATTATTTTAGGTCTCACCAAGACCTAATGGTCAACCTAAGGAGTGTGTAGTTATTAAATGTAACATGTACGAGGACCTATTTAAAGTCTAAAACAAATATTTAAGTCATCTTGGCTGACCAATATGGGTTAAAGGAGAGAGTGGTATAAGTACAAGGTCTAATTGAATAAATTATGTTATATGTGCAAGTGTGGATTCAAGTGAAGAAGAGAACATTTGAAAGAGAAGGCAAGTCAATTAGAACCATCATAATGTGAAAAATATTATACATGTTTATTTTATCAATTTTATGTATGTGGACACATGAGTGATTGGACCTAATGATCCCAGAAGAGATAGATTTAGTAAGTTAGCCTTAGAGGTAACTTGAAGGAGATTACAGGTGAAGAGTGCAAACAAAGGTGATCATCATCAGTTGAAGAGTAGAAATAGGTGTTCATGGTGATATATTCAGGTATATGAGTTGGTGTTTGGTTTCCTATGGTTTTGGTTCCTCTTTTTAAGTTAAATTTTATTAAAGGTCTAGTTGTTATGGGTGCTTAGGGGCAATAGCTCCTTATAGGATTAGTGTCTCACTAAATTAAGGGATGAGTGTTCCTTGATTAGTGGGTGTTAATAATAAATGTTGGATATTTTTTTATAGGAATGTATTCCATATTTTAGGTTTTATTGGGTTTTATCTTCTAAGAGGGTTTCCCACATATCTTATGTGTTCATGTGGTGTATGCTCTTATGTATGCTTTGGATGTGTGTGCTTTCATGTTTATGTTGGTTGATCAATTTGATGTATGATTAATGTTTAATAGTTGGGAGAAAAAAAATTTATTGTCTTGGATCATTCATTCACCCCACCTCTCTCTTAGTGATTGGACCTGTAACACTGATATTTTTTTATTTCTATCCATGAGGGTTTGAAACCAATGTAGATAAGAGGAAAGGTTAATCTAGAAATATATTTCATACAAAGAGGATCCTCATTTATTTAGTGACTCCATGGTGTATTTATATGTTATATTTATTATTTTTATGACCTTCTATTGAAAATATAATTTCTCTCAATTCACATTTTCTATTATGAATCTATGGATTTATTTTAGGAACCACAAAAGGGGTTTCCACACCAATCACATCATTCAAAAATTGGAGTCTACCTTTTTCTTTTGACTTATGTGATTATATTTTCAAGGATTTTACAAACCTATAAGTGAAAAAAATTAATGATATGGGGACAAATGCACGATGCTAGACTCTTTTCCCTCTTGGCTCTAGTTGATTCTTGATCTTACTTTAGAAATGAGTTTCCACTTTTGGGGTGAAGGGATAAATTATTTTAGGGGTTTGATTCAAAAGGAGAACACAAGGGGGAATAAAAGAGCACAAAAAATCAACAAATGGAAACAAGGAAGAAATAAACACATGATAGACAAAACCACATAATAAAATCAAAATAATCTAAGACTAAACTAACTTTAATCTATAGTTACATTAAAAACCTTCACCTAAAGGGATATTTTAGTATCATAGTGGATGTCACATCAAAGAAATGTTTCTTGAATAACTATACATTTATAGGAAAAAGAATATTTTATGTGTCCTCAACACACCCCATCTTTAAATAGTTTCATATGGGGACCCTCTTGTATTAGTTTGGAGTCTAGTCTCCCTTCAAAACCCCTTTGGTCTATGTTAGCTTTGAATTTTTAAATAGATTTTTGGATTTGAATATCTCCATTATATTTTTTTCCTATATGATTATTGGTTCAACCTTAGGATTAAACATGTTCAAACTTGTTTTTTAAAGAACCTTAGTCTCAAATTATTTATGTTTAAATTGAAAAAACCCACTTGCCATATCCTTTGCATTGTTGATGATTTAAACCATGGATTAATTAAATTTCATAAATTTTAGGTTTTGTTTGGAAATTTTTTATAAAAAAAAATCAACTTAAAATGACAAAGTCTTTGTAATATCCCATTATAAAGTCTTTGTCAAATATTAGATTTTAGGCTTGATTGTAAAATTATTCAAAGCTCTATAAATGTTTAGGTATTATATATTTAAAAATGACATTAATTATATTTTAAATATGAGCTTAGTCTATGGAAAATTAGACTTTCCTTAGTCTATAGTTAGGTTTGAGTTTTTAGTCTAACATATCCAACTTCCCAATATCATGATTTGTCTCAACAATTAATAAGTGTAGAGCTTGGTCAAGCAAATCCAAAGTTTAAAACCTCCAAAATCCCCTAATCCATGCCAAATATATGATATTTAAATTAAAAAATAAGAGTCTTAAAATGTTTGTTAAGTTCTAAAATCCCCAAGATCTCAAAAGCCTGAGATCATGCCATGTGGTGTGATCCCATTTAATTGAGGGTCAAGTATAAATTTAAGCAAAATGGTACATCCCAATAGAAGATTCAATGGTAAGGATCCATGTGATAACATAATTTAATAACACAACCAAATAAAAATTATAAATTGGCTAAGTGTTGATATTTTTAGATCCTTGAAATCATGCCAAATGGAATAATCTTGAGGATTGGAGGAGTGGTGAGTTGACTAGTAGTTCAACACAACCCCAAGCCCTAAAAGCTTGAGATGAAACCATGGGAAACTTATTGGGATATTTATACTTGGAGGACTTTCCTAATCAAATTCATGAATTCAAGCCTCCTATAGTGAAGATTCAATGACAATTTCACACATCATAGAATCTTATCACCCCCAACCAAAAGTAAAAATACAAAAAATAGTTATGTTGTTATATTTATTAAGATCCTATATCATGCCACATGGTATGGTATCATTTGAGTGAAACCTTAGTGAATCAAAATAGTTCTAAGTCTTTAGTTTCCCATTATCCTTTAGATCATGCCATGTGGCATGATCTTAGAGATCAATGAAGTGGAAGGTCACCAATATTTAAAACTATCCTTGAGGCCCTAAGCACCCTAATAATGCCATGTGGAATAATATTGGAAGCCTAGGATGTAAGAAGAATATGTATAATGGAAAAATTCCCACATCTCTAGAGCCCCATAATGATGTCATGTGGCATCATCTGAGGAACCCAACAAATTGGGGAGGCATAGGAGTAACAAGATGGTTTTAAGGGCTCAAGTGACTGAGACCATGCAATGTGGCATGATCTTGGAAACCCTAGCCCAAGTAAATGTAGGAATAGTTTTATAAAGCCTAGAGCCTATGATCATTTTAGGTTACATGATCATGGCTCATAGGGGTAACACAATATAAGGAAAAGTGATGGCCAGGGATAACAAAGTAAAGAATCAAGATAAGTTCACTTGGAACTTGATGACATTTTCAATGTATTAGGTTTATATTTGACACTCATCTAGCCTATCAAACTATCAAAAGGCCATAAAATTAAAAAGCAAATAATGGAAATGTGTATATTCCATATTTCATAGTCAAGTGATTTTCACTAGTAAAAGGGCTTAAAATAATAGAATTTAATGTTGATCAAGTGGAAAAATGATCATAAAATGATAGGATGAAATTCATATTTAGTTAGAGGCATTGATCAAATCATGGCATATATGGTGAAATTAGGTAGAGAGGGTGGCATGAGCATAAGTGCATAAGCTATCTTAATGGAAGTATGGCAAAAAATATACATAGAGATTGATGTTTTTAATTCTTAATATAATATCAGTGACATTCAACCCCAAAATTCAAATTGCCATTCAACTTGTATGGGCATGACATTTTTGTCATTAAGACTAAGCTATCTTTTTGTCAAATTTAAACTCATGTACCTAGATCTAGTTAAAATAATGCAATGACTAGTAAAGTGTCAAATTAATGACTCCATGGATAAATTTTCCCATATAGTGAAATTTTATATAATGTAAGAAAGGTTTTAGCTTCTTGTACCAAAAATTTATTAGAATTGTGCTAGTAGTGCACTTGCCTTTCTTCTTTGTTTTATTTCATTACATACTTTTGTATAGATATGTATGATAATAAAATGCTTTCAATAATGTTGAGTACATTTTTTTATTTTGTTTTTCTCATCTAACATCTCCATGTACTTGGATTTACCTTGTGAATTGGTGATATTACTTTTAGGGTGTTTGTTTGTAGATGAGTATCTTAGATATGTTGTGTAGTAGCTATCATGACTAGTTTATTAAATTTGTTAATTTTTGGTGTGATCCTCTTATATACATTGTTTTTAATATATATATAGATTATAGACTAGGTTTTATTAATAATGGATTCAATGATTAAATCGCTTTCACATTTGGCCTTATAACTATTCCCAATGAGTGGATAAATGTTTATGCAATTTTTAGACCAGCCACATAGTGGTATAATTGTGGTCAGGTGCTATCTCAACTCCTTTTTGTTAATAATATTATTTAAATCAAAGAAAAAACTATATTTTATATATTACCCTTAGTCCTTTTACCTTTTCTAGATGATATATTTCCCTAGTCTAGATCATGATAAGAATTATAGTGAAACATGCCTTAATTTTTTATCAGTTAAATCAAGTAGATAACATGATTTAGATAAATAATTAGTAATCAAGTAAATGAAAATGAAACATTCATATTAATTAAACCCTTGGTGGTAATAGTTTTTTCTCTTAGAGCATAAGTTTATAATAAGAACCATTCAGCCCTTTTTCCCATGCTTCGTCTCCCTTTTTTTACTCTCTGAGCACTTCATCCCATAAGTGTTTCTTGGAGCAAGATTTTGGGGTGAAAAATAGTTTGAGTTAAAATGAGGGATTGATTTGAAGTTTTTTAACATTGGTGCCTCACCTTTGAGCTTCTCCCATATATTATTTTCTCGATGCAAACAACAACTTGCACTAGAAAGAGGGACTTTATTTGAATTTTTTGAACTTTGGTGCCTCTCCTTTGAGATTCTCCCATCTATTATTTTCTTAACATGAATAATAGTTGGTGTTATGAGGGCCTAATTTGAATATTATAAACATTTTTTCCTCTCCTTAAAGTATTTCCCATCTATTATTTGCTTAATGCAAATAACAACTAGCATTATGAGGGCCAAAATTCTTACTTAGTTTATCTTTTGGTAGTTGTCTATTTAAGAGTGATTTGGACCCTACTACAAGAATCAAAAGGTATAAATCTAGCTTTTTTATCCTTTTTTTACCTCATTTAAGTATATGAGATATATAATCATTAAATATAAACATGTTACACTTATTATTCTATTTTTTTAGCCTATCCCTAATTCCATGAAAGCCCCAATGTCATGGTTTGTCTTAATTAGCCATAAACATCCAAGGTATTCAACATGAATTTCATGAGGATCCCTTTGATTTCCTTCCTAGGTTTCAAAGTAATCATTAAATAACTATTGAGGCACATCTTGTTACTTACAAGTCTGTTATGCATGTTTTAAATGTTAATTTTCAAGATGTTGATTGAAAAATATTTCCTTTTAATCTAGAAGAAGAGGCATGTGATTATGTTGTTTCCTTCACCAACATTTCCCATTTTTAGAATAAAAATAATAACCCTCTTTATTTTCTCTTAAATATTAATTTAATTGGTCTTGAGGACCTCTTTGGAGTTATTTTCATTTATGTTCTTGATCCCTTCCATGAATTGTAGTTTACTAGATGCTGAATTAAAAATGACAATTCATGCTTGTGTTAAATAATTTTACATTTTTCTTAATTCAGTCTAATATTTCATCTATGAAAATCAAATTCTAACTTTAATATTTTTTTTAAGCCTATGAAGCCTTAGTCTATGATAAAAATCTCCAGTATTCACCCATTTGAATGTTGGACCTAGGCTTTTGAAAAGTTTATCTAAGTTTTTAGGACCTTTTTATGGCTTCCTTTTATCAATATAAATCATGATTATGCTTTTCATAGTAAATTGGATTAATTTTTCAATGCTTCCTTTAAATACTTAGCTAAAAATTTTAGTAATCATGACATTATTTGCCTAGGCATGAATAAATTCTATCACCACATTATTTTAAATAATTTTACTACATTTACTATAGAATTTATCTTATAAGTTATTTGGTATTTAATATTATTTTTATATAGATGTCTAGTTTGAATTCATGTATTCATTGATCTCTTCTTAAAAATAATTAACTTGGTAAAGACTTGGATTTCTCAAAAATCTTTACATAGTCATTTCTATTATTTTTTCATAGATTTTAAACACTTCCCATGGCCTCCCTAATCCTTCCACACATCCAAATCTCATTAATGCATATATCAACAGTCAAATCCTTTTCAAAAAATGACTAATTCCTTTTAATTCCCTTGGTCCCTAAGAACATAAATATTTGGGCCCTTAAAAGCCTAGTATTACACCACTTGGTACCATCATAACAACTTGACATCCTATGGTTGGAATGGAAATTACAAAGTTCCATCCCCTCATAGGTTTGGGATTGTGCCACTTAAGACCATCCGAAGAGCTTGTAAACATAGAGCATTAATAATATTAACCTTATAAGTTATGGTATTGGTAATATTAATTTGATAAAACATGGAGATAATAATAACTTGATAAAAACCCTTATGAAAATGACTAATCAAACAATAGAGTAGAGCCCAAGAACACTAATAGACTACCAAGTGTCAAAATGGGACCCATTGAAGTAAACAAAAGACCTAATGAGTGGAATAGAATGAGAATCCAAAGAGGATCAATGTGTTAGTGGTGAAATCATAAGATGAAGATATGAAGATTTAATACCATCCTATATATTAAAACTATAAAAAGTCCCTAAAGGAGTCTGTATCAGGTCTAAGAAGTATAGTCAAAATTTATTAAGTTTCTCACCATCTAAAAGGCCCAAAAGTGATAGAATTCAGGATATTAAAGAGGTGAATCAATCCAAGACACCCTAAGTTAAATTTGGGGATGGGTCTTTCATTTAATTATCCTCTAAAATTTAATCTATAAATATACATAAGGCGTGGTGGGATGGCATTCCCAAGAGAAGCCCAACAATAATCAACCACCAATATTTGAATCTGGTTACTACTAACCCCCTAAATTAAATGCAAGGTAGTTAGTATGGAATGATTAATCACATGGTGTGCCTATTTTAAAGAGAAAATAAGAGAAAATGAACATAAAATACAAATTTCATACTTTAATAGACATGGTCTCTAAACTACAAATTATGATCAAGTTGGTAATCTATTAGTGAATAAAAAATCCTAACTGTATTCCCAAGTTATTATTGAAAATTTTAGTTGTAATAGTAGTGGGTTGAGTGAAATTTATGGGTAAATTTTTCTATATAAGATACATTATTTCCATTTAAAGAGGTTAGCATATTCATTTAATGAAACTCTATCAAAACTATAATAGAATCTTTTTATTTATCTTGACTGTATCTTCTACTCATTGAATATGGTCCATTGTTTGTAATTTAGTTTTCATGATTATGTAAGAGGAGTGAATTTGTGATTATTTTAAAGATGTTAATACATTATATTATAAATTTTATAATCTCATTCTTTGTGTGTTCTTTTCAATTTCCTAGTGAATAATCCCTTATTTATGTGCTTTTAGTTATAAAGTGTTTCAAACATTTTATGTGTCATTAATACAAGTATTTTGAGTGTTTAAATTATATGAATAACTTGAAATTAATATTCATATTGGTGTCCCTTACAATATTTCCCATTTTAGTGGCTAAACATTTGTGAAATTATTGAATTAGGCATATAGTGGTATAATTATGACTTAGCATGCTTCAATTCTCAATCATTATCATTTTATTGATTACAAATATCTTTTTCTTCTCTCTTTTACCTCTTTTTATTCATGTTTATTTTTAAATCAAAGCACTCTCTCTGATTTTATAAACTGGTAAATTTAGGCTCAATAACAATTATCAATCATGTTCAATCAGCTAATAAGAATTCTAAATGACATCAAATAGACATTGAGCCTCTGGTGGTAATAGTTCATGTTAATTGAGTAAAATAGGTTAAATTTATTTTTCCTTGGATTGAACCAACATCACTCCTAAAATTAATAAGGGGATATCTTTATCCCATGCATCATCCCCCATTTTTCTCTCTAGAACACTAAACCTCATAAGTGCTTTCAGACCAATATTTTAGGGAGAATAACAATTGGTTCTAGAAGGAGGGCTTATAGTTTAGTATTTGATTGAACATAATATTAATTATAAACTATTAAAATTTGTTAATAATAGGCTAAAAATTAATGTATGCATTTGAAATTTACTCACTCTTACTTTGTTTGCTTCTACTTTTGCCTTCCCAACCTGTTATAAGTGTAAACACATAAATAAAATTGCTCAAAAAAAGTAGTTGTGGCTAAATTATGTATGGTAAACCAAGTAAGATCCTAGTGTGTGCATTACCTAGTCCCAATCTGGTCATGGGAGATCAATTTTCTCACTATGGTAGATCCATAGAAGATCTTGAACTTCTAGAGGTAGACCTAGCCCATTAGTTACCCCTATTGGCTCAGCCTCTTAAACCACCTAGAATCAACATATACCTAAGGCTTCAATAATGGCTTAGATTACTGGGTTTGCCATAAAAATACATGGAATTGTCCATGACTAACCTAGTAATCTAGAGAGATACTTTCCAAGGTTCAATTTTAGTGTAGGAAGGACTTTAGAGGAGAATGTAAAATCATTAAAAACTACTATAAAACTTCTCAATGTTGAGCATAGAGATGTGTATTATATTCTATTCCCCTTCATGCTTATGGAATTACATATGATTTGATTCTAAACCTTCTCAAGGACTTCATTACAAATTGACACTAGTTTAGTAGTATTTTTTGGCCTAATTTGGGTAATTTATAGATATAAACATCTTATACCAATAGCTTTCATACATTAACTGAGATCCCAATGAGCCCATTAGTAATTTCAATGCTCATTTTCATAATATGTATCACCAAGTCACCAATCTATACAAACCTAATTCTTAGCTATCATTAGAGATGTATAAAAATGCATTTGACCTATGGAATATTATGTTTTTAATATGAGACCCTATGGCAGTAACCATACCTTTGGCATATAACACAGTTACCAAGGTCGATAGACAACTAAATCCACAAGGCCAAATGATGGAACCCCTTCTTAATGCATTACCTAGTATGCATGTATTGAATTTTTTTCCTAATCTAAAATATAATGTGCTTGTGCCTCGACCTTTACCTATAATGAATGTGCTCCTAATGAGACATGATCTTCCAAACTAGTACCTAGGTTTTTTTAACCTGGTAAATAATGAGATGTTTCCCCAATTGCAAAATTAAATGATTTTATCAACTACTAAAAATACCCTCAACAAACCCTAATAGTATAAAAAATGAGTTGGATGACATCTAATGAATAGTAAAAACAATGTATAATGGATTTTTTGGTTTACAAAGGCAAATGGGAAACTATGGTTCTTATATTTCAAATAATAAATTCACTTAAGCTCTTAATAAGTTACCTAAAATCAATATTTGTGAAATAGCCCTTTATAACTGGTGTCATGTGCATAATGCATCCTAACATGGAGAGATTTATTGCATCATATTCTATAGTACCTTTGATATTTTACAAAGATAAATAGAAGAGTATGAGGTAGTACTGAACCAACCAGAATCATCCAATACTATTAATCCACTGATTAGAACCATGATATTAGAAACCATGGATTTCCTTTGCTAAGAAGAGAATTAACCAAAAAAGAGAATTAGTGAATTGCATGTTTTCTATTAATTTCAAATAATCAATTATGCCCTTATGAACTGACACCAATAGTTTCCCCTCACTACCTCAACTCCTTCAACTAATGGCATAAATCCACTTGATCTTAAGGCCAAGAATGACCCTCCACCACAAAAATCTAATTAAATGAAATCCCATGTAGAGATTCATCCATATCAAGGTAAAAACATATATAGTATGGTGTAATATATGAAAAATATCAAAGCCAACATCACATTTTGTGAGCTTTCTCCAATCACTGAGCAACAAGATATTTTTCTCAAGTCACCTATTGAGAAAACAATCTAGCCCAAGTAGAAAACAACTTGTACCAATGTTATTATCCATAAAAAAATATTTTACTACCTCCCTTTCTCCTAATTATTAGGTAATTTGGGAATAACTTGCATAACTATCTGGTAGATTCAAGGGCTTTAGTAAACATAATGCCTATAGGAATTTGTGAAAAAATAGGCTTAGTCCATATCAAGTCAGAAAAGGTTGTGGTCTAGATGGATAAGTATAATTTCAAATTAGTAAGTGCATTACTCAATTTTCACATTTAATTAGACTTAAAACCTAGGATTTGGCAATTTATAGATATAAAAGTTGTAGACATCTTCAAAACATATTGAATACTACTCAATAAAGACTGTTCTAAATCTTTGAATGGATACATGGCCACTAACTTCTCTCACATGTGGTTAACTTTGATAAAAATTTCAAACAAAATAATATTAGATAGGGACACAATGATAAATCAGATGATCATATAACATAACATGATCAATGAGAAATTTAACATAGTGAATTCTAATTTAGGGATCTACACTTTGGAAATGAAGCCTACTATAAACAAGATTGATATTTACATTGAGTTTCCTGGGCTATGGTCATTATATGTGGATGGATATTGATCCAAAAAATATTCTAGATATATAAATTTTCTTTTTTATCCCCAAGATAAGAAATATTTAGCTGCTTATAGATCATAATTTCCATGCACTAATAACTTAGTAGAATATGAGGCATTAGTTTTAGGATTGCAATTTACATTAAGGCATAAAGTAAAAGATTTTAAAGTATTAAGTGACACCAATATGGTTATTAACTAATCAGAATTAAATTCCATTCAAAATTTTCATACCTTAGAAAGTACAATCTTAGAGCATAAGACCTAATTGAGATATTCATTGCATTCAAGGTCATTCCCATACCTAGGGAAACAAATCTAGTTGTTGATTGTTAACATACTCGGCATAAAATTTATCCCCTTTAAATTATACTGAACTACAATAATTCATTATGGAATTAGTCTTTTGTCCCTTTGTTCTAGATAATGTGATGAATTTCCATGTCTTTAAAGAAGACCAAGAAATTATTCAATTCTTTAACAATATTGGGGCAATCAAATCCAAAATAATAGATGAAGAGGAAAGATATAATCCTAAATTTGAACTCAAAAAAGACATAACTCTAAATATCCAAGGAAATCAAATCCCAAATGGGATTATCTCTCTAAAAAAGGAGTTTGACACATTCAGACCTGCATCCCAAATCAATAAACCCAAATTTACAAATCAAAAGTGTCAAACCATTAACCTTATCTCTTTTTAAAGACCCCAAACTATAAACATAGGTCCTAATTAGATGAGTATAGAGATATAATATATGTTGATGTTAATTTTGAGTTATAAATACATTAAGGCATAAATTTAAAGATTTGAAAGTATTAAGTGACACCAATATGGTTATTAACTAATTCAAAATTAAATTCCATTCCAAATTTTCATACCTTAGAAAGTACAAGCTTAGAGCATAAGACCTAATTGAGATATTCATTGCATTCAAGGTCATTCCCATACCTAGGGAAACAAATCTAGTTGTTGATTGTTACCATACTCAGCATAAAGTTTATCCCCTTTAAATTATACTGAACTACAATAATTCATTATGGAATTAGTCCTTTGTCCCTTTGTTCTAGATAATGTGATGAATTTCCATGTCTTTAAAGAAGACCAACAAATTATTTAATTCTTTAACAATATTGGGGCAATCAAATCCCAAATAATAGATGAAGAGGAAAGATATAATCCTAAATTTGAACTCAAAAAAGACATAACTCTAAATATCCAAGGAAATCAAATCCCAAATGGGATTATCTCTCTAGAAAAGGAGTTTAACACATTCAGACCTGCATCCCAAATTAATAAACCCAAATTTACAAATCAAAAGTGTCAAACCATTAACATTATCTCTTTTTAAAGACCCCAAACTATAAACATAGGTCTTAATTAGATGAATACAGAGATAGAATATATTTTGATGTTACTTTTCAGTTATAAATACATTACTATTTAGGCCTATCAAGACATTAAAGTCTTCATCCAAAAGTTGATCACTCATACTATCCCCCTTAAGCCAAACTAAAGACCATTTAAATAAATGCAAAGGCCTTTGAATCAAATCCTTGAACCATTAATACACAAATAATTTCACAAGCTCTTTTCTACTAGATTAATATTCCCAATTTTCCATTCCACTTGGGTTTCAAAATTAATACCTATCTATAAGAAAAAAGGTCAAATTAGACTATGCATAGATTTATTAAATCTAAACAGAGCTTAAAATAAGGATAAGTATTGGTTTCCTTCCCTTTATGAAGTGTTTGATATATTAATGGATACCAAATGATTTTTTATTGCATATGTTCTCGAGATATAATCAATTTTTAGTAAATTCTGACAAACAAACCAAAACTACATTTACAATGAAATGGGGCACATTTGCTTCCAAATGAATTCCATTTCGATTAATAAATGTTGGAGAAACATTTCAAATAGAAATAGATTTTTTTTTGAAGGTCTAATTGGTAAGTTCATAGTAATTTACATGGATGATCTAACTATGTTCTCAAAATGTAGATCAAACCACATCTACCATTTGTAAAAAGTGTTTAAAAGATGCAGAAGGTATGACATTTACTAGAACCCAAAAAATAGCATGTGAGGTAAGATTTTTGGTCATATCATCACAAAATAAGGTATTTGTATTGATCTTGAAATATCTAAAGTGATATATAAATTTCTCAACTTAAAAAAGAACTTAAAAACTTGACATAATAAATCACTTAAGAAATTTCCATTTCTATCACTTAAGAACTTAAAAAAAGGTAAGAACTTAACAAATAACTAAAATATTTCTTTGATAAAAGCAATTTTCTTTGTAATTTCATTTTTAGATTTGTTGAAATTATGAATCCTCTAAACACTATGTTGAAACAAGATGATAAAATAGAATAATATGTTGAGTCAAAGAAATCATTTCAAAAAATAAATGATTCCATCATTTAATCACCAATGCTAATCAATATGGATTATGCTATAGAATTCTAAATTTACCCTGTTACCTCTGAACACACCATTATCATATGTCTCATACATAGGTTAGATGGAGAATGGATAATAGCACCCCATTACTTTCATGAGCACCAATCTAAAATATGTATATCTAAGATACTCTACATTGGACAAACATACCTACACTTTGGTCAAAGCTGTGAAAAATATTATGCACTATATTCTTAGGAATAAAGTGCATGCAATCATGATAGACCCAATTTTCAGGTAAATTTTGGGCCAAAACAAGATAGGGGAGAGTAAAGGTAGATGGATGAATAAGATAAAAGAATATGATTTTGAGATAAAACTTACTAAGATGGTCAAAGGAAAAAGTCTTACTCAACTGATACCTAAGATTGATCTAAGGATTATTGTGCATCAATTAGAACAAGAGTAAGTTTTATATCATAATTGGTAAACCCAAATTATCAATTACCTTCTCTATGGAATACAACCTCTTGAACTCAATAAAACATATAAAATAGATCATACACTAAAAGTGGTATAATATATGATGACAAAATAAGTTCTGTTAAGAAAAAACCATGAAGGCATATACCTTAGATGCATGTTAGGAGGTGAAGCCAAAGAAATCATGGCTAATGTACATGAGAATCTAGGCATAGTTATCCTATAGGAAATACAATAACATACAAAATAATTTAAATATGCTATTATTAGCCAACCATATTCATAAATGTCCATGCACATGTTAAAAGATGCCATCAGATATAGACCTTTAGCAAAATATAAATCCACACTGCAATACCATTGTAGTTAGTTATAGAATGGATGTCATTTACCTAATGAGGTTTGTATTTCATAGGATTCATTAATACCAACTCCTCAGTAGGACATAATTTTATTATTATGGCCAAAAACTATTGCATGATATGGATAGAGGTAGTCATGATGAATAACAATGTTGTAAATAAAGTAATCAAGCTCATGAATGATAATGTGACTACTCAATTTGGGATCCCAATCTCATTAGTTTGTGACAATGTACCTTCATTTAAATCCTCAAAATTCATTGAGTAGGAATATAATAATGGAACACTTTAAGGTTCTCATCTAATTACTACCTACAATGGAATGGATTGTAGAATAAACCAATGAGGACTTGATTGAGGCCATCACAAAGTCTACAGAAAAGAAGCCTCAAGATTGGATTTCACTATTAAAATTTTCCCTTTGGATTGACCACACTATACATAAGAAATCACTTAATAACTTTCCATTTTGACCAATCTAAGTATTATATCTATTTCTTCCAGTTACACTCAGGCTGCCCACCTACAAGTTTATGCAACAGTACATGGAATCTAATGAAAAGTTGAATTCTAAGATTTTAGACATTTTAAAACTAGAAGAACCTCAAGATGAATCCTTAATAAATTTTATTAAGCATTAAATAATTTTTAAATTATGGTTTGACAATAAGGACAAGGTGAAGTCCTTTAGGATTTTAAATCTAGTGTTACTATGGGACAAATCCCATGAGAAGAAGGGTCAACATTCCAAGTTTGATTCAATTTAGATTAGACCATACCAAATAGTTGAGTTATTGGGTAAAAATTATTTTCACCATAATTATTTATAAGGGAATGATCATCCACTACTATTAAATGGGAAGTTCTTTAAACATTACTTCTCACCTGCCCCTTCCACTACATATTTAAAATAAATTACCTAGACTAGTTTGGTAATGTATAGTGTACATAATATTGTAATCTTTAATTTTTTATTTTACTTTATTAATTAGTTTGGTTTTTTATATTTTATAATTATGAGTAGTTTAAATTTAGTTTTTTGTTTAAATTTGTCTCTTTGTTGTTTATTTTGTCCCTTTGGGTGTGTCTTGTGTGCGACCCTTTTGCATGTCTAGAAACCATCTTAGTTTATCCTTGCTAAAGAATAAACCTATACTCCAAAAATTACAAATATTATCTAAATTAAGATGTATATTTTAATATCCCCCATTTCTATAAGGATTTATAGACTATTCATTTGTGTGAATATAGCATCAATGGCATTCTAGATCCTAACTAAAAATATTGATTGAACATTTTATGTGAGATGTTGTATTTATTTTTGAATTTTTGAATTATTGTGGCCTATGATTCTTAAATGAGCACATGAATTTATAAACTTTGATTTCTATGTTTAAATCCATCAAATACACTCAACATATATTTTAAAGTAGGCATAAAAACACTACCATTTCTAATTTATCTCAACTGATCAATGAACTTTCTAACCTTTCCTAAAACCCATGGTTTAGTCCCCAACTGTCAAAAAAATGAAAAAAATCCCCCTTACCAAAAGGGAAGAAAACAAAAGAAAATGAAAGTAACATGTGAAATCCCAAGCTCGTTGAAATGGTGACTAAGACATCCTCTACCATGAGTTTTCTAGCATGGTTACAAGTGGAGCAAGGTCTTGAAGGAGATTAGCAATATCTCTTTTAGGGCTATAGATGTATGGATGTTAATAGAGAAATACCCATGCCATTTCTCCCTGATCCAATTTTATAAATATTCTACCCTTAAAATTTTTAATCATTTAAGTAGAACTAAATTATTATCTATAAATGAAAAATTGTAAATAGATTAATCACTTAAATCACACAAATTGATGATATTTGGTAATGAAATAACTTAGTAGGACATGTGTTAGAGTAGACTTTAATTCTCATTATTCTAATTTTATCTCAAGTTTAAATTATAGATAACACTTACGTTTGGATTTGTGAACCAAAAAAAATAAATTCTCTAAATTCTTGAGAAGTATCTCCCAATAGGAAGTCACCATTGTTGTTGCCTTCACCAACACACCCTATGTTTAGGTTGAAAAAAATGACCTATTTATTTTGAATTAAATATTGATTTAACTAGGCTCAAGGACCTATTTTGATCTATTGTAATGTCTATGCTTGAGATTTTCCATGATTGGAAGCTTACTATATGTTGAGTTACAAATGATTGTTTTTTGTTGCATCTAGTACTTTTTACATTTTTCCTAGTTTAATCTATGCTTTCATCTATGAACATAAATGTCTAGCTTCTATATTTATTTTAATCCTATGAATCCTTATTCCATGAAAAAATACTTCATTATTCACCGATTTGAATGTTGGACCTAGGATTTTAGTAAGTTTATATAATATTTTGGGACCTTTTTATGGCTTCCTTTTGGCAATATAACTCATGATTGTGCTTTTCATAGTAAATTGGATTACTGTCTGCAATGCTTCCATTAAAGACTTAACTAAAAAAAATCATGATGCTCTTTTCTTGGGCATGAATAAAGTCTATCTCCCCTTTTTTAAATCATTTTATCACATTTACTATAGAATTTATCCTATAAATGATTTGGGCTCAATTATTATTTTATATAGATGTCTGGTTTTAATTAATCTATTGGTTCATTGTTTCTTGAAAATAATTCCCTTGGTAAAGACTTGGCTTTCTCAAAAATATTTACTTATTCATTTTTATTATTTTCTCACAAGTTTTGAGGACTTATTGGAGCCTCCTTCATCCGTCCAGGTATCCAAATCTCATCAATGCATAGATATGCAGTAAAATACTTTTTTAAAAATGATGAAGTTTGTTAAATACCCTAGGCCTTGAGACCATGCCATGTGTCACAATCTTAGAGACCCATCCCAATAAAGATTCAAAAGGTAATGTAAATCTATAGACCATCATAGGCCTAGGATTACACCACTTCTTATCTTCTTGATAATCTGACATCCCAAGGGTGGAATGGAAGTGACAATTTTTTTTTCCTACACAAACCTAAGATTACACCACTTGGCACCATCTTGAGATCCTTGGAGCCTAAATCACTGAAAATATTAACCTAAGATCTCAGGGTATTGGTTGTATTAACTAAATAAATCATGGATAACTTAGGATCTTGAGAACAATCCACATTTTTATGACCAAGAAAACAAAAGAGTAGAGCTTGAGAATGTTGACAAACCACCAAGTGGAAAAATGGAACCTATCAAAGCAAGCCAAAGACATAACAATGGGAATGTAATGAGAAGCCTAGGAGGATCCATGTAGTAGAGGTGACATCAAAATATGATGAAACTAATATTAATGGCCCATTTGGCCATCAAAACCATCAAACATACCAAAAGGATTGTGTGTCAAGTCTGTGAATCATAATCAAAATGTAGTTGATTCCTCACCAATAAAAAGTCTCAAAAGAGACAATTTCAAGATATTAAAGAGGTGAATCAATCCAAGATACCTTAAAGTCAACTTAGATATGGCATGTTAATTTAATAAGCCTCTAAAATATAAAATTTTGTTTAGGGTATGGTGGGATGGTAGTCTCAAGAAAATCCTAACAATAATTTTCCACCATAATTTGATCTGGTTACTACTATTCCCCTAAATTTAATGCAAGATAGTAAATATGGTGTGATTCATCACATGTTGTGTACTTTTTAAAGGTCCAAAAAGATTTAATTAACATAAAATAAAAATTTCAGCCTTTAATAGGTGTGGTCTTTAAACTACAAATCATGATCAAGCTAGTAATATTTCAGTGAATCAAAGAATCCCAACTACATTCCAAAGTTATCATTGAATATTGTAACTACCTTGGTAGAGGGATGGTTTAACCTCATGGAATTTGTTTCTATATAATAGACATTATTTCCATTTAAATGGTTAGTATTTTCATGTAATGAAACTCTCTCATAAATGCAATAAAATCTTTTTATGTATTTTGACTACATCTTCTACTCATTGAATGTGGTCCATTATTTTTAGTTTAGAGTTAATGCTTATACAAGAGGACTAATTGTATGCTTATTTGACATAGATAAATATGGAAATCAGATTATGCACTTATAAATCTAATTCCTTGTATGTTCTTCTCAGTTTCCTTAAGAACAATCCATGCTTTATGTGTTTTCAATTATAAAGTGTTTCAAAATCTTTGTGTCATTACTACAAATTTTTTGAGTGTTTACATTTTGTGAAGGACCTACAAGTAGAATATTTATATTTATTTCCTTAACATTATTATCAATTGAGTGTCTAAATTTTTGTGCAATTCATGAACTAGGCACACAATGATATAATGATGACTTGACATACTTTAATTCTCAAGCATTAGCATTTTATTGATTATAATTCTCCTTTTATGCTCCCTTTACCCACTTTTTCTTCATGTTTATTTTGAAATTTAAACACTCTCCCTTATTCTATAAATTGTTAAAGTTAGGATCAATTGAAATCATCAATAAAGTTAAATCAACTAATAAGAATTCTAAATGGCATCAAATAGGCATTGAGCCTTTGGTGGTAACAATCTATGTTCTTTAAGTAAAAATAAGAAAAATTTCTTGGTCCTTGGATTGAACTAGCATCAATCCCAAAATTAATGAGGGGATGTATTTATCTCTTGTATTATCCCCTACATTTCTCTCTATAATATTCAACCTCACTAATGCTTTTGAACTGGGATTTTGGGGTGAAAAATAGATTGGTTTTCATGGTTTGCAACTAATTTTATTACTAGCCAGAATGACTTTGAAAATTTATTTTCACTTCAGTTTGGTCAAATGATTGATGATCATGTTTTGTTAAAATAATTTATTATTATTAGAAGAGAATATCATGAGCTATTTAAGGACTTCAATTTAAAGTTTAAAAATAATCATAATAAATTCCATATCAATAGTAAACCTCATGAAGTAATTGTTTTAGATATGCATTTGTATGCTTTAGACCCATTAATTATTACATTTGTGATCATGTCTATAAAAATAATTTGGATTTGGCTTATGTAAAAGATATTTAGGTGGAAAACCAATTATCATATCCCCATATAAGATAATCAACAACAAGAGAGTTCCCTATCATCGTCCCAATAGAGTCTCTCTAAGATTTTTTTCATACCATAGTTCTAGTAGAGTCCTCTTAGTTTGGGTTAGCTAGCTATCAAACCTTTTTAATTGATCTGATATATTTTTATAAATTGATGATAGAGAAAATGATGAAAATTGTATTCAAATTTTAGACCTATAAGATCATGATTATCACATTAATAAGAATAAATTATATGGCTCTCCACTAATCTAAACCTTATAGAGTTGATATTTTTTAAACCTATCACTCCTCATGACACTATAATCACCAAGATTTAGGTATTTGAATTTATTGGCTATGATTACTCTCATGAGGTGAATATTTTAAATTCCAATGCTTTTACTTATTTTTGTTTTAAGAAACTTGATTATTTTGAACATATTCTCACTAATGGTTTTAATTTTGTAGGAAGGAAATCAAAATAATGGTTTAGTGAATATAATTATGTCCTTACCTTTGTATTGACTAATAGAGAATTGCTACTACCAATAAGTGGAATACATGTTACATCAAGTTTTTAAACCCACACTCCCATTTATTTGGTTATCCTTTAACGTACATAATATCCTTTTTTCTACCTTTTCTTATTTTTTTTTCTTCATCATTCTAGTAGTGTCCCTTGTTATCCTATTAATAGTCTATACCAGTACTAAAAAAAGTTCAAATGGTGGATGTATAATTAAATTATTTTTAGGCTTTATAACTTAGACAATGAGTAGTCATACTTGATAAATTGTGTATTCTAGGAGTGTTTTTTTGTGCATTTTTAGAACTTTAAAGGCCAATGATCCAAAACATAACACGTGTATTTTAGAATAGTTTCATTCTCTTGTCAAAAGTCATCACCTATACTTAATTGAATATTTGAATCAAAGGAAAAACACTAAATTATTTTAGGTTTGTCTTGATAGTATGAATTTTCTTATTTTATCCTTATACCTTGGCTTGGTCTTAGACCCTCAATGGATTGAATAATTAGGTCATTTTCAAAAGAAATAAATCATAATAAATTCAACTACTAAATATGGAATCATAAGTCTTCCTCGAAAGGGTAATTTAGGCAATCTTCATTTTACGATTTTTGATATAAATGGAAAAGGAATAAGGCCTTAAGTGGTACCATAACTATTTAAATCAGGCCTATAATTCCTAACTAGTAGTAGAGTAATTCTCATGCCATCCCCTAGCCAAATAGCCAGATATTTTCCCACTCAGAAGTTCTAGTTATTTAGATAGGTCAGAATCATGGTAAATTTTAGTGGTTATTATTCATTAATTTACAAATATTTCAGTTTTATAAATTGGAATTTAGATATTTTTAGAAGGTGGTAAACTATATGGATTTGGCTAAAGTATTTGGGTTTAATTTAGTTTTCTAGGTTAGCTTGCCTACTATTTAAATCAAATTGTATACATATAAATATAGTTTACCACTCCATCAAAATTCAATATGAGATTATCTTCCATTATATGTAAACATATTTCCACTCATATACTCATAATGGTGACTTTAAGTAGTAGTAAAGGGATGAAATAATTGTCAATCGATGGTGTCAAAAGATAGCATACTACCAAGTGACAACAAAGTTATCAAGTAATGTTTTCAAATGAAAGTAATGTTATCAAATGATAGTAATGTTGTCTCTTGATAGTAATGATATCAAATGATAATAATTATTTCATTTAATAACAATATTTGTTATTTGATAACAATTCTATCAAATGACAACATTACTATTGAGTGACATCATTGGTATCATTAATAGCATTATTATAAAATAAGAGAATTTTTATTTGTTTGATAATATTACTGTAAAATGATATCATTGTTGTCATTATAAAATATTGCTATGACATAATAGCAGAGTTGTTATTTGGTAGCATTGTTATTATTCACCATCAATTTTTTGGTAGTGAAGGAGTGTGATCCATTAAAAAACAAGGTGTAGTTTGTCTACAGGTTTTTTGTATAGTCGCATGCCTATCTAGTTTGCATGTCCCATTACGATTCACCTATCCATTTTAATTCTCACCTAAATGCCATCTATTGACTTTCACTAGAATTTTGAAACACATACTTAGAGATTTACCAAAAAAATCCAAGTTAATTTCAATAAGGGCCATTAAAATTTACCCTAGTTTAAATTGTTTCACATGAAGGGCTATAAAATAATTCTTCACTTTCACACATCAGTGGTCTAAAATGGAATTCAAACTTAGAATGTCACAGGTTGATGCATAATTTATTATATTCATCTTTTTTTATTTTTTCCAAGGAACTATTTGTAATTTGTATTTTTGTGTAGATGTGAAGATTTACATTCTAAGTTCTAGAATGATTAACTAAAGATTCTGGTTTTGAATGCTTTTTCATCATTCTCCCCATGGAATTCATAATTTTTTGTGTCCCCAACATGAAACATATTTAAATAATTTCATATGGTGACCTTTTTAGTTTAGTTTATGGTCTAGTCTCCCTTTATAACCCCTTTGGTTTAAGTTAACTTTGAATTTTGAAACAATTGTTTGAATTTGAATATTTTCATTATGTTCATTATGTGTAATATTCTTTGTTCAACCTTAGGATTAACCATGCTTAGAATTTATTTTGAAATAACCTTGGTCTCAGAATATCTATGTTAAAGTTGGAAAATTTTGCTTGTCATAACTTCTATATTATTTATGATTTAGACCATCAATTAATTCAATTTCATAAAATTTAGGGTTTTCTTCGACCTTTAAATGGTTATTTTTCAATTTAAAATGACCAAGTATTCATAATATCCCATTATAAAGACTTGGTCATATATTTTATTTTATTATTGATTATAAAATTATTCAGATCTTTATCAAATTTTAGGTATTTAAAATTTACAAATGGCATCTATTATAGTCAAAATCTAAGATTAGTATATGAAAAAATAAATTTTCCTTAGTCTATGGTCAGGTTTGAGTTTTTAGGCTAACATATCAATTGTTTACTTGAAGTGTTTTATCTTATATTTTATTTTACAATAATATTTAGTAAGATCAAGTAATTAATCTTTGGATAGGTGCCCCTATCATGTTTATCAAGGACCTAGATATCATTTCAAAAGTATTTCAAATTCCTTGAGTTGTCAATATTTGGCCACCTATTGAGATCATGTTCACTTCACTTTCAGAAGCTCACTCAAAACTTCTAAGTTCAAATGTAGCCTACCTTCCTAAGATCATGATTCATGTCACACATCTATAATTATATATCCCAATTTAATAAAGACAAAGTCTAAAATCTCCTAACTCCTTAGTCCCTACCAACCATCTAATCTTTAAAATCAATGTATTAGAGCCAGAGAAGGTTGGCTAAGTTCTAAAAGTCCCAAAATCCTAAAATCTTGAGATCAAACCACATGACATGATCTTGTTAGGGGTCAATAATTAATTTATATATAAGGGGGCCTCCTGGTATAAGATTAAATGTTGAGGAACCATGTTGTATCATCACATAAGACTATGAACAAAGCAAAATTATAAAATGGATAAGTGTTGGGATTTTTAAAGGCTCAATATCATGCCAAGAGGAATAATCTTAGAGATTATAGGAGTAAGATTTTTTTTAGAATAGTTAAAAATAGATTCAAGCCCCAAATGCATATTATGACACCACATGGTAGCATCTTTAGATATTGAGACTCAAAGGAATCACCTGATCAAATTCACCCAATCAAGCCTCCTGTAATAAAGATTCAATGATAAGCTCAACACAGAGAAAAATCTTGTCACCCATAATTGAAAGATAAATATATATAAAATCCTTAAAATGGTTAAGTCTTGATACATTTCTTAGGTTCTAATATCATGTCATATGGCATAATATTGTTTGAGTGGAACCTTAGTGAAAAAAATAGTTATAAGTCTTTAGTTTCCCATGATCCCTAATATTGAGCCACATGGCATGATCTTAGACATCGATGAAGTGAAAGGTCAATGGTAGTTTAAATGATCCCTAAGACACTAATACCTATGATAATTCCACATAGAATCATCTTAGAATCCTATAGCTTGATAAAAAATGGTATAATGGAGAAATCCTTGTGTCTTCAAAGCCAAGCAATGATACCATCTCACATCATCATGAGAACTTGATGAATTAGGGAGGAAATGGAGTAAAAATATGGTATTAAAGGCTTGAGTGGATGAGATCATGCTAGATCAAATGATCTCAATAACACTAACCTAATAAAATGTATGAGTCATGTGAGGAAGCTTGGAGCCTATGATCATGTCATGTGGTAGGATGATGGCTTGTGGGGATAATAAATTATAATGCAAAGCAATGGTTGAGGAGAAAAATAAAAGAAGAAAGAGAAGCCCATGTGGAACCCAAAGATGTTGGTCATGTCCTAAGCTTATATTTGATGTCCCCTATCCCATCAAACCATAAAAAGGACATAAAAGGATTGTGTCTAATATAGATTACACAATAAAATATTTTATACTATTAAAAATACATAAAATCATAGAATTAAATGTTAATCAAGGGGAAAAGGGATCATAAAATGATAGTATTCAATGTGAACTCAATTAGAATCATTGATTAAATCATGGTCTACATGGTGAAACTAGGTGAATAAGGTGGCATGAGCATAAGTTACAAAGTTATCTTAATGGTAGTATGGCCAAAAATTATGTAGTGTTGGGTCAGTTAATCCAAATCATATTACTAGCATTTTTAGTAATGTTAGTGCTGGCCAAAATTGGCTACCATGGGTTAGTATAATTTAAAACTTGGTCTTTATCCTTTTAACCTTATTGATAACCTCTATTATCCCTTTTTTTTTTGATGTCATAGCCTTTTATATGATAGGGTCTTGAAATGATGTTCTAGGTTGTTTTATAGTTATATATAAGTTCTTGTCATAATGTGAAGTCATGGTCCCTAAGTGATTAACTAGTGGTAATAACTTGATCCCTGTGAATTTTTTAGTAAAGATCAAGGTAAATTTAGAAATTTTAAGGTAATGCTAAGATAGTTAAAGTTTCATGTGTTTAAATGTTAAAGTTAATTTACCAAAGAACATCAAGAATTAGGAGTTACACCATGAAAATAGAATTCACTTGAGGCTATGTGACATTTAAGCAGGGATTTTTCATATTCCATAGGGTCTATACAAGTTTTGAAAGGTGGAAACTCATCCAATTATAATGTATATCAAGTTTTAAACTCCATTCACTATCCTAAACCCTAAATATAATATGATGCACATTTAATGGTAGGATTAAGTTAAAAAAGAGATTTGGTATGTTTATTCTTCTTTGTATAGGTTAGGGATAGATTCATTTGGCCTTTGTAATAAGCTACAACAAAAGACAAATCCAAAAAGGCTTTTAAGAGAAAAACATGTAGTATAAAAAAGGTCAAGAGAGGGCCTATTTGAAAGTTTTAAAGATGATAATATAACATAAGATTATTTGGAACCATTATCTATGATCGTCATAACCAAATCAAGCTTTTGCATGGTTTAGAAAGGCCAAAACAAGCAAAATACTTCTCAAATTATTCCTCGGGTTCTTTTAAAGCTTGAGAGAGCTCATTTATTAATAATGGTACATAAAAAATAAGGGGATTTGGGTCAAATAATATTAGGATAAGATAGGATACCCTATTAATTTTAAATTCCATGCATTTGTTTATGGTTTTAAGGGTCATTTTTTATGACCAATCATCAACAAAATAAAATGTGTAAATAACCTATCCTTAACCCCAATAACTTAATTTTAGGTAATATGAATGAATTTATGAGATATTTAGTGAATATTATTATTTTAAAGTTTTATTTAAGTTCCTAATGATTCCTCTTACACCATTTCCAAACAATTATTCAATGCATCAGTGAGTGGAACAAGAAAATAGCAGGTCTGCAAGTGAGTCAAGTGTTAGGTTACAAGTTTGAATTTAAAAGTTTATGACTTCATGAGAGTATAAGTTAATTTGAAAATAATTTTAAATTTATTATAACATATTAAAACTTTATGTAAACCCCACATGGCTACCAATAATCATCTCAATGTTGTACAAGCCTCAAACACTTCACAAACATATTGTCTTCTCTTGTTGTAAGCCTAAAAGGGAAGAGTTATGACTTTATAAGAATTTTATAGGCATAAAGTGATTGGAAATAAGTTATTGAAAAAATTTATAACTTTTTTAATCTCATTATTCCCATAAAACTCCAAGTAAATGATTTAAATAGTAGGTTTGTAGTGTTTCCAAACCTGATATAAACACCTACAAAGATGTGAAAATGTGCATGTTTTGCATGGAACAGAGGATATAAGGAGCATATAAGGCATGAAGAGGGTAATTAAGCATATTAAGTTATAATTTAATTTTTAAAATGACTTTATATTTTAAAATTTAATTAAATAAAACTATGTAGACATACAGGTCTAAAGACCTGTAGGTCCACATTCTTAATTAAAATGGAAAATCTTGCATGATAAATGTAGGTTTGGAGTGAGAATAAAGTTTTGAGAAGTATAAAAAGGTATAATAAGGATTAAATAAATTTATATAGGGAAATAATATTTATTATAATTATAATGCATCATCATTTAAGTTAGGACCTATTCGAAAAGGCATTCTTCCTCAAGAGATCTAAAAGAAGATTTTCACATTTTGGACTAAATATTCAAAGAAACCAATGAAGAGGATTGATTTATTATCCATAAAATGACCTAATATATACTTAATAATTTTAATAGTCTCACACATTTAACTTATATGCTTACTTGAAGAGGAACATACATATATTGTATACATCCCAGAAGTGCACCTACAGATAAGGGGTAGTTTGGCAGAAACATGAAGAAAAGGATCATGTTTTAGCTTGATCAAAGGGTTTGAAGGTGGTTTAAAATAGGATAGGAATTTAAATACATATTTATATTTTATATAATTACAAATAAAATAAAATATCACTAAATAAGAAACATTTTCAATCCTAAGCAAGAGACAGGCTTATTATAGAGCTACAAGTCTATTTCTAAGAGTTCAAGATAATATATAATATTGGTTTTGAGTTTAATTTTTAGATGGATAATAAATGTGTGTGATATTAATAATATTCCATGTGAAATTGTTAATATTTTTAGATAATTTTTGGAAAATGACAAGAGAACTTGCAGCCTATTATACAATCCTAAAACATGCAAAATTATGAAAATTGGTATGTTGGAGAGATGTGAGGATTTTTCAAGAGAAAATGAATATTTTACAAGTTAAATATAGTTTTTGAATACAAAAAATATAAATTATAATTTATTAATATTGTTTAAAACTTTTCCCATCCTTTTTTGTTCATTATTAGCCAACTTAGGACTGTGTCAAGACCAACCTAGGATTATAATCTTGTGTTTTGCATAAATTAAGTTTCAACCCTTATAATTACATGAAACTTTGTCATCTAAATTTATTTTATATTCCCTAAAATATTTTTTTGGGTTTTGGAGTAGTATTGTATGGTATTGTACATTTTCTAGTAGTTTGTGCTTATTTTAGGCCTAAATAAGCCTAATTATGAAAGAGGGTGTCAGGGTAGTAGGTCTACATTAAGATTTGAGTCATGAAATTTTGGCTGAAATTAAAGCATCATAAATCATACTTAAATATTCATTTATTTTTCCTATAAGTGTTATATATAATTCAAACTTAGGAACTTTTTGTTAAAATAGGGCTATAAAGAATAGGCCTCAAAGGGAGTAAATGTAAGAATTATGAATAAAATTATAGAAAAAACATGTAAATATGATTGGTTATAGGTCTTAAAAAAGTTTCCAATACAATTATAAGTATTTAGAATATAATAAGATGACTTTTTACTTCCTAATCAATCATAAAGGGTAGTTTCAAGAGCTCAATGATGAATCATCAAGCAAGACAAAAGTCTTATGCCACCTTAGGAAGATAATCATTAAATTAAGTTAACACATGTTAAAGAGGGATTTTATAACTAATTTTTAGTAGGTTTTATTGTATATAATTGTCTCTATGAGCTCTTGGTAGCCATCATTGGTTCTTGACACCTCGCTTGTTCTTTCTCCTATATGTACTACCTTAGTTGGCTTATAAATGAATCCTTCTACTAGGAGTATGGTGAGTCCATGCTCTTTTGTATGACTTTGATGAATAAATGATTTATTTTTACCTTTTTATATCATTTTATGTAGTGTGGATTTTTTAATTATTGATCTAATCAAGTGTATACTTATCTCACCTTGGTTTGTTATCTTATTAACCTTGCCTTCATGTAATTTGATCATCTATTATAGGTTGTGGAAAGTGTCATCAGGGGTTCCATGAGAGTTATAAGTGGTAATTATATTCCATCTTTACCTCATGATACTTTATGTCTCTCCAAATAATTGATGTAATAGGTTATTTTTAGGAGAGCTATATGTTTCTTGCAATCCTGTAGGTCTTAGTGCATATGAAAATCAGTGGTAGTGGTCATAAAATTTGGTGTATCACCCCATTAGTTCATAGTTTATTTATCTCTTTTGCTTTCAAGTTGGCATATTAGTGATTGGTCCTAAATGATGAATTAATGAAGCTATCCCTTTTATAGAGGTTCAATCTATTCATTAGGTCACACACAACCTAGGATTATTCTCATGTGTATCTTAGATTAAGATGAATTTAAACACCCTTTCAAAGGGTGAAATTTAATATATAATATCTTTTTCATGCCTAGTAGGATTGGTATTTTCATCCATTGAATATTTATCATTTTTTATCTTAAATAAACTAGCCTTTGGAGGCTTGAACATAATCACTAATGGTGAATCTAAGTTCATTTATCTGGTTTTAACATCCTAGGTGTTCATTCAATAAGTTCTCTTTCTATTTTTCTTTTCACATGAAGTTTCATGGTTGAGTTTGCAGTGGATTTCAATTTTAATCAAGTTGGTAATCTATATCAACCTTGTGTTGAGCCATATTATCCCTATGTTGAGACATATAAGCCCTATGTTGATCCATATCAATCCTAAAATGACCCTAATTACCTCCCATATGACTCTATTTATCAATATGACTAACCTTGCTATCAAGATTATTATCCTTCTTCCATTCTTCAACAACCTTATCAAGATTATCAACATTCATACCAACCTTATCAATGTTTACATCAGACCTATATACCCTATGATCATGATCCTAATCAATCTTGGTAAATTCATTCTCCTTTTAATTAGCTTGAAGAGAGTTTTAAAAATATAAGAATTGAATTTGAAGAATGCCTAGATAGAGAGATTGATTTTTAAAATGAACATATAATTCAATCAATCATAATAGTAAGAGCATTGGAATCCAAAACCTCTACACTATAGAGTAAAAAATTACTATACTTTTCATTCCATTTTTTAGTTACGCACTACAAAATTTTGTTTTTGCATACTTTGGTCTAAAACAGTGAAGTTTTGAAATAGAGCACGGGCACTAATTTTCCTTTTGATTCATTTTTGTCTAAGTGTCGAAGTCAAGTGGAAGCTACCAAGTGTCATCGTCCAAGGCGCCTTTTTCAATTTTTATAAGTGGAGATTGCCACATATCTCATGGTAACTCAGTAGAACATGACAAGTGTCAACATCTGCATTTCATAGTGGCACCAATGTTTCATCTCTTTTCAGTGAAAGGCTTCAACAAGCTAAGTATCAGGATTAGGTGGATATCACCAAGTGGCAACCACGAAAGGTTTCAATTTTGCTTTTATAAAAGTGATGGAAGATGCCACATATCCTAGTTAAAGAGAGCAGAAGCCACTATGTGTCGAGATCTAAATTATCTTCATTTTACTTCACCAATATAGCAAAGACTGTGGTGGGTCTCAAGTTGTTTTTTTGAAGCAAGTGGAAGCCGCAAGGTGTCGATGTTTGTGTAAATATAAAATGAGGCCCAATTGTTTCTATGATATAAATAGAGTAAAGCAAAGACCAGCATGTGTCACCTTCCATAGGTTTCTCAAAAGGTGGCTAAAAGTAGCAGAGATTGCCACATATCCCTAGTTAAGTCAAGCGGAGATCGCCACGTGTCCTTTGTTGAGTCAAGTAGAGATTGCCACCTGTCCCTATGCCCCTTTTTAAAGTTGCTTAGGCAAGAAAGGCTATGGGTCTTATTTTATTTTAAGCTATTAAAGTTTCAAGGAAGCAGATTGTGATAGGTGTCAAAGGCAGAACACTTATAAGTAAAGACACAAAAGGAGTATAAATTACACAAAAAGTGCCATGTGTCTTTAGTAGGTGTTGCAAAACATGCCAAGTGTCATCCTCTAGTGTCTCCTAAAGTAATAAGAAGGTTTTCAAGGAATTGACTAAGTGTCCTCTTTCGTTTAAGAGAAGGGAGCATCTTGTAATCTGTTTCAGCGAATGAACTACCAAAAGACAAAGCATTTCAGAATCTAAGAAATATCTTCTGTTAGACACTTCCAGTTCAGTTATATTTCAATTAGGCCGTTAGATTAGGAACAAGCAGACAATCTAGAGTGAATCCAAGGCTATAAATAAGGGTGCAGAGATCACCAGAGGATAATGATCATATACTAAGAGAATTTTTTGAGAGAATTATTGTCAAGAGTTTAGACTTTCTAGAGCTATGACTAGGAATATCATTTGCCTTTGTTCTATTTTCTTAAGTTGGAAATTTTATGTAGCTGTGCATGTTTTTGTGCCTCTTATGTGACTAGAGAACTAATAATAAGATTGAATCATGTGCCTTTGTTGATACTTTCTATGTCATTGCAAAAGTAGTCTAGGCTGTGTTGTCAAAAGTTAAAGACTTTTTAGAGCTGTGATTAGTAAAATCATTTACCTTTGTTCTATTTTCTTGAGTTGGAAGGTTTATGTAATTGTGCATGTTTTTGTGCCTCTTATGTGAATAGAGAATTAAAATAAGAAGATTGAACCCTATGCCTTTGTTGATATTTTTTGTATCACTTCAAAATTAATCTATGATGTGAGCCTTTGTTTCTATTGTTTCCATCTTTTACATTGATCATGCACTTGTTTGCTCTTAAATGTAACTGAATCTTACATATAGTCTCACTGTGCTCAGGATTAAGGTCAAATTACATTCAGGCGCATCATCATAGTTAGATTTTCTTGCTTGAATTTATGTTTCTATTAAGATTCCTATCCCTTTTCCCAGTATACACTTAATATAAAGAAGAGACCAACTTCTTAAAAATCTGGAGGTTGTTTCAAGTCACAAGTCCCACATCTTGAAACTTCCCATTGTTGGTGTTAGAAACAAGCACAATTTTAAACATCAATAGTTTTTGGCACACCCGGTGGGATCAATCTTGAAGTTTCTTTCAAGATTGTATGAACTAGAGAGCTACGAGGAGTCATAGCTATGGACCAATAACCAAATCACAATTTGCTATAAATCTAGGTATTCTTTTTCCACCTTTGGTAACTAGTCCAAGAAGAAGAGTCAACCAGTTTATACCAATACCAAGAGAAAATATGGGAACCCCTATACCCCCAAGAAATTATGCAAGTTGGAACACTGGTAGTCCATTGATTCTCCCAATACCACCAGCCACTTTGGACCCTATCTTAGTGAATTCCCTAAAAGGTCTACCCATATTTAGTGGACAAGACTTTAAAACACTTGAAGAACATTTTTAGGATGTATCAGATATCTATGATATACATGTTATCACACAATAAAATGTGGCCATAGGATTATTAGCATATTATTTTAAAGGGAAGGCTCTAGAATGGTATTGGTCTTTGACCCCAAATACCATATCTACATGGGATCAGCTCAAAGATCTTTTCTTTGAAAGATTTGAAGAGAAGGGTGATAAGTCTTCTTTGTTACAGCAATTAATTACCATCTAAAGGGCACCACAAGAAGCAATGACTAACTTTAATTCTAGATTTCAAAAGACTTGGGAAAGAATCCCTGCTACAGCTAGACCATTACCAAGTATGGCTATATTATTTTATCTTAAGGCTTTGAATTCAAATATATCTATTATGATTCAGTCACTTGGAGGTTAGACTCTACCAGAGGCTTATGACTATGCAGTCAAAGATGAAAATAATTTGATAGATGCTGGAAAGTTGCCCCTAAGGCCTCCCATGCCCATGTTCCAAGAAATTTCCTTTCTATTACCTCAAGAAGCCCCTAAATCCATAACCACACCTATGTCTATGTACACATATCCTCAACCATCTGCTAAAGAAATTGTTCCCACTCAGTCATCTGAGCTTGATGATATCAAGAATATCTTGAGGACATTTCCTAATGAGCTGATTAATATAAACATATAGCAGAATATTTTCCCTAGGCCTCCATATCAAGGCTATCAAGGAAATAGATTTTTATCTCAGCCAAACCAATACTAGGGTCCTCTGAGGCAAAATAACCCTCAGCTAGCAAACTAGTTAGTTACAGTCCCCACACCCTCATATATTATTCCTCCCAATTCAAATAGGGAGATTGTTCTAGAGAAAAATAACTATGAAGATAACACTAAATCCTAGTGTTTTACTTGCAATAATACTCATACTCTTAGAGATTGTCCTATGGGTAATCTAAATCAAAAGGTGGCAAGCAAAGAAGAATGGATGGTCAGTTTGTAAGTTCCAGTGATAATCAAGCCTATCAGTCTTCTGGTATGCAAAATTCAATCTTAATGGCTCAAATGCAAGGGATGTCTTTGAAACAAGATGAATAAATAGCCCTAGAACATGCTTTGTTCTCATGGTTTGAAGATGAAGAATTAGTTTTCTTGAATGAAGCTTCCACTTCCAAGAAACTAGTGGTGCAATCTGATTATTACACTAGATCAAAGAGAAGGATGGTGGAATAGCCTAAAGTTGTAGATAGTCAAGTCATGGAGAATCCTCCATTTTAAGGACAAAAAAACATAGCTATCAAATAATAAATGCCTCAATTGGTGTAGAATCAAGTGATTCTTGTACAAATTCAAGAAAAAATAAGATATCCTTATTTTCAAAGAACTCAGACTCTAGGACCAATAAATGTGGTGGATCAATTGAAGAAGACTCCAACACAAGTATCAATATGGGATATATTGGCTATTCCTGAATAGAAGATGCTACTACAAGAAGCTCTATAAGGCCAAGTAGTGGCCAAAGGTACTGTTATCAAAGAGGTACTGACTGAAAAAGAAAAGCTCAAAGACACAGTTCATCCACAAAAAATAGCTCTAGTGAATAATGCAGCAGAGGTAAGCAAATCCAAATTGGATCCCTTCTATTTAACTTTGATAGTGCATAAGAAACTACTACATAATGCAATGATTGATTCAGGGGCTAGTACTATAGTTATGCCTAAGTAGATAGCTAATGCTTTAAAGATAAAATATGAGCCACTTACTAAAGGGGTCATGTAGCTAGATGGCAAAGCAGTATAAACAATAGGGAGAATTAAACAAGTCCCATTACAATTATATACTTTTTTAAATATAATTGTAAATCAAGATGTATTATTCATAGATATACCTCCTATATTTGGTTTATGTTTATCAAGAGACTTCACAGCCAAGATAGGAGGATATATGTCCCTTGATTGGTCTCACCTCATCTTAAGAACCAAATATGGTTGAAAGATGAAGATATTATCTGATCCATTATATAAAGATCATATCACCAATGAACCAACTACAAATCTAGAGGCAGCTCATGCTATGATGAATAAAGAAGAAAGGGTTTTTGTTGAGGAGCTAGGTGAATGGACTGGACATAATCAAGAAGAGGAAAATGATCATTTATTAGCTATGATGCAAAGCGACCCATATGTAAATTATGACTCTATTGGTCTAGGCACTTATGTTATACTTGATGAAGATCATAAAATCCGAAATGTTTTAGAGGAAGAAAATTCAAAAGATACCTCTTCTATTAATCCTCGTGTCTCTCAACATGAATTCTAGATTTTAAATGAGAAGTCACAAGCGTATGCCTTAATCTCTGATGAAGAAGAAATAATTTCTTATTTTATTCTTACTTTGCAAGATAATGTGGAGGAGCATGGACATTTCCTTGATCATGATTTGAATTATTTGTTTGAAATCATTGGGTCAGGTTATACTATTTTTCAAGAAGGATGTGAGCTGGTTACAGATGAACAAGACAACATTGAGACTCAATTACATATGCAAAATCATTGAAAACTTTTAGAATTATATTTTTAAGAAGTTGATAATTTTGAAGTCATTAAAGAGGATGATCATGTAATAGAACCTGAGTTTGAGGTAGAAGGAGATAATTTAATAAATGATATATATCAAAGGGCTTCTGTTGATAAGCAAATAGTCATTAATTTCTTGATAGGACATGCTAGTATCAAGAATCAGCATTTGACAAGCTTCCAAGAACAAGAAGAGTTTATATATGTTGGAAACATGTTTGACTCAGACTCATTCGAATGCAGGCCTATCAATGCAGCATACAAAGAGAGCAAGCCATCCGAGTTACATCTAATTCAACCACTTATTCGGCAACATAAGTCATCTTGTCATGAAGGAGACTTTAGAAATTCTTCTTTTGATCCAGGAGGGAGATAAAAATACTTGGTTAATGTATTATAATTAGGTAGTTTCCCCTTTCTATTATTTTGTTTTCCCAATTTTCTTTTAAATAAGTGTTCTTTGAACACATAGTCGGTAGCTCAAAATTTTCAAAATTTTCAAAATTCTACAATACATTAAATGTCTCCCAAATCTTTAGAAATCCCCAAGGTACATTCCACTACCACTTGCATAACGTGTCTATCTCATTGTTCCATAAATATTGAGTAAGATTTGCTAATGGTTATCTGAGTTTAATGCCATTTTGAGACTTGATAGGTCAATAAATACCCCTTAGTAAGAGTTAAAGCTTACAAGTTATCAAACATTCCTGCATCTATGAGAAAGTATCCTACTACTTGCATTTTTTGTGCCTAGTAAACTTGCTTCAGTGAAAGTGTTTCTATTTTGAGAAAGTTCATATAAGTTATCACATAATAGATATAGAGATGGAAGGAGCACAGTCTTCACAACAAGGAGCTGGGATGTATGAATCCATTGACAAGTTTCTTGCAAGCAAGTCATATGCTTCAGCTCTTGGACAGCCATTGAAGACCTATCCCAGGACTAGAATCCTTGATGTTGGTCAAGCAAGTGACCCAACAAAGATAAAAGATTAAGTAGATGGAGTCATGGACCCAATCTTTCAAAGAGCAAGTAGCAAAACTCTTAGAGAAGGGGCACATCAAAGGTGTCTACAAAGGGCAAGAGTAGGGAAATATGAAACATTTGCCATGAGGATATGGACTTCACAACTGGCACAATTTATTGTCCTAGCTGTACATCCATGTCTTGACTTGATCTAATTATGCATAGATTTGTTTCATACACCATTCAATAGGGTCCATTTATAGTACAAATCACACCACATGTTGTTAGGGATATGTTAGCCTTGTATCACAATAGTACAGCTACATTTCCCACTATTGCTAAAATGCAAAGAATGTGGGCAAACATCAATACTCAATCAAGGTTCTTGAGATCCAAATTATAAATGGGTGATGATGACACTACGGTGCCTACCCTCCCTATAGCAAGATCCCAATTCATTCAAGCTAGCCAAGACACACTGTCTATGATGGCTTTCATCTTTGGAATGAAAGATGATATGGTAGTTTATGCAAAACAAATGGCTATCCTCTTCGGGCTGAAGATCATCAACAAGACTCAAGAGTATCGGCTTGACTTTTCTGAACAAATTGCTTTCTCAATGGTGGAACAATTGGCCCATTTCAAATCAAAAGGGGTTTTTAGGTACTCTTCTTATTTGTTTCACTTCATGTTGTTTCAGAATTCTAACCTCTTTGCTAACATATGTATCTTGATATGTATGACCCAAGTTTTGATCTCTAAAGGACCATTCTTGTGTCTGCATGGACACATATTTTGTCAAAGACTAGTGACCCATATGAATTTTGGGAATTATTTTTTACCCCTACTTTTTGTCACCTCAGCCCTGAACCAGTTATGAATAGATTATTCCCAAGTGTTTCAAACCTTTTGGCTAGTTGCCCAATTCCTTGTGATTTCTATTTTGGATCTCACCATACAATTATAAGAGTCCATGGTTTTTATGGGGAACTAATGTTGTTACCTAAGATTTTGACTCTTAGGGTAACATTCTTAGAGGTCACCAAGCAGGTATCGATAGTCAATAATGAATATGGATCTGAGAAGAGGAAAATAAAAATGTATGACCTCCCATGGATGACAACCAACATAGTTTTGGAAACCAAAGATGATGAATTTGTGTTACTCAAAAAGCTAGCCTTTCTAGGTTTCTTTCTAATAGAATACAAATGGGTTTATGACCCAAATGGTTTCATAGCTTCCTAGATAAGGACTAACAGGGTTGCAATCAAAATTTCACATGAAGGCCACCCTTTTTGGGAGACTAGGAAAAATCCTAGAGAAGATGCTCCTAGATTTTATGTTGAGTTAACAGACTTGCCCCTTCCACAAAATAGACCCTGGGAAACATTCTATGTTAAACCGAGGGATTATGATCCTAAAGTTAGAATGACTTCTAGGTTAAGAAGGACACTAAAAAATAAAGATTAGAATGTTGAGAAAATAGAAGCATATTGGAACTATAGGCAAGAAATTTGTCAAACAACCAATTCTTTTGGGAACATAGACACAGATGAGAGATGGGAAGAACTATGGGATGAGTGCCATCTCTCCCCTATATCTAGCCTAGAGACAAGTAATTTTCCAACACTGGGTGTAGAGTTGAAAGCTAGAGTGGGACCAAGCCAAGAAGCATAGGCCTCAAGACAAACTGCAGCTATAGTAACTATATTAGTTTGGCCCCAATCTCTCAGTGTCATAGAAAAGCAAAAGAGTTTGGTGCCTTCACCACCACAAGCTTCCCCATTGGCATTGATTATAGATATTCCTAGTTCTCCACAAGCATCATTAAAAGGAAAAGAAATGTAGCCAGAAGAAGAGACACCCAAGAAGCAAAAGAGGGTGAAGTTTTAGTTTGATTCAAAAGAGGAGACGAACACCCCACCATGCCAATTATAGAGTACTGTAATTTCTCCTCAAGTAAGTATTATTCCTCCTTCTTCTTAGTCTATTTCTTCTCCTGTTGACATGATGATTTCATCTAGCCAGATGACATCCCTTGCCACTTTTGCCATTCCCACTTCTCACTTTGCCCCATCTATGCCACCTCAAGCTTTAACATTACCTCATTTCTCCCCCTCTATTCCCAAGAAACATCCCCCTCAAATTGCCCATAGCCAACAATTAGCTATTCAATATGGTTTACCACAGGGACATCCTTTTGTGGGTGGCCACATTGCCTCTCCTTCTACCTTCCAGACCCAAGAAAATGCTACTAGGAAGGCAAGGGAAGCCCAAAGAGAGAAAAAGAATATCAAGGAAAATAAATCCTTGGCTACTCCCCATTTGTGGTCACAATTTGACCCCATTTAGTAGTAATTGACAGTGACTCATTTGTCACCAAATGTAATAAAGCCAATTGAGCAGATGCAGCTGGAGGACTACATGATAAATTCAATGGCCATTAACATGTCCCTCTTCAGGCCAAAAGACAAAATTGAGCTACTAACCAAATCCACTTTTGTAGTTGCTGAAGACTACTTGAAGACATCAAGGAGGCTACAGAAGATGGAGGCTAATTTAGCCAAGGAAAAGGCAAACTGTAACAGTTTGACCACAAAGATCAATAGAAAAGACAATGAGACAGAGAATCTAAATAAATAGTTGCAAAATACTATTTCTCTTCAGACTCACTGGGCATTCTAGGCCTAAAATGATTCATTAAAGGTAGGGCTAACATAGGTAAAGGATGCAGTGACAACCCTAAGGTGGGAAAACGCATCATTGCAAGAAAAATGTGAGTAACACCTATTGTAGGTTACTCAATTACAATAGAAGTTGTTGGCTGAAGAGAATAATATTGTGGCTATACGAGCCCAATTTCAAGCAGAATAGTAGAGAGCAACACAATTGACACTAGAGCTAGCCAATAGGCCAAAGAGTGCCAGAGTGTTAAGTCTGGTGAAGTAGCTCTATAAATCCATGTGGAAAAGAATCTCCTCAGAGATTATTCAGCTCAAGCCTTCTCTCACCTTCTTACTAAATTCACAAAAATTGTGTAAAAAGGTGGAGAATTTAGTTGCAAACACTCTGGCTACAGTCTTTGGGAGAGTAATGGACTCTGAATTGTTGCTACAAAAGATTTATGATGCAACAGATGTAACATTGTTAGCAGTAGGAATTGAGAATATAATGTTCAATGCTAAGTGAGTAAATGAAGTTCTCAGTTGCAATTTTGTAGCCATCAGTTGCACTTCTGTAGCCAGCAATTGTAGAGAGCTTTTAGATGTCATGAAAGAAGGAATCAATGAAATGAAATAGCATATTGAAGATCTAGTACAATTAGGTCTTCCTTCTCCATTTCCTAATGACAACACCATGCTGATGGTAGATGAAATTGAACCTTTGATGTTGGCTAAATAGAATGATAAAATAGTTTTTCAAAATTTAAGGGATGATTCATCAGTCCCTAAAGTAAAAGCTATCTTGGTTCCTGTTTCCTAGCTAGAATTCAAATTGAAGGCTACAGTTCAAATTTTGCATAATTTTTCACATAAGGATATTATTCACCTTGATTTAGCCTTCAATAAATTGTATAATAAGTAGGGGTTGTCTAACGATGAATGGTCTGCCTATCAAATAGCATTACTGAAGCTATAATTTTGAAATTTTGATCTAGTGGGAGTTGTGGTTTCTTTTTGAGTAGGCTCAAAAGTCCTTGGGGTCTCCAATAACTATAGAGTAAAAAATTACTCTAAGTTTCATTCTACTTTTTAGTTGCACACTACAAAAAAAATTTCCCACATACTTTGGTCCGAAATAGCAAAGTTTTGAAACAAAGCACGGGTGTTAATTTTCCTTTTGATTCATTTTTGTCTAAGTGTCAAAGTCAAGCAGAAGCTGCCAAGTGTCATCAGCTGAGGCACCTTTTGTAATTTTTATAAGTAAAGTAGAGATTGACACGTATCTCATGGTAACTCAATATAATGTGACAAGTGTCAGCATCTACATTTCATAGCGGCACCCATGTTTTATCTCTTTTCAGTGAAAGGTTTTAACAATCTAAGTATTAAGATCAAGTGGAAAGTGCCAAGTGGAAACCATAGAAGGTTTCAATTTTGCTTTTATAAAAGTGACAAAAGAGGCCATGTATCCCAGTTGAAGAGATCAGAAGCCAACACGTGTTGAGATCTGAATTATCCTCATTTTGCTTCACCAATATATCAAAGACTGTGGTGGGTCTCAAGTTTTGTTTTTGAAGCAAGCAGAAGCCACCAAGTGTCGATGTCTATGTAAATATAAAATGAGGACTGATTGTTTCTATGATAAAAATAGAGTAAAGTAGAGACCAGCACGTGTCACCTTCTACAGATTTCTCAAAAGTTGGCTAAAAGTAGCGAAGATTGCCACATATCCCTAGTAAAGTCAAGCGGAGATTGCCATGTGTCATTTGTTGAGTCAAGCAGAGATTGCCACTTGTCCCTATGCCCATTTTTAAAGTTACTCAGGAAAGAAAGGCTGTGGGTCTTATTTTATTTTAAGCTATTAAAGTTTCGAGGAAGCAGATTGCGACATGTGTCAAAGGTGGAACACTCATAAGCAAAGACATAAAAAGAGTATAATTTACATGAAAAGTGTCACGTGTCTTTAGTAGGTGTTGTATAACATGCCAAGTGTCATCCTCCAATGTGTCCTAAAGTAATAAGAAGGTTTTCAAGGAATTGACTAAGTGTCCTCTTCTGTTTAAGAGAAGGAAGTGTCCTGCAATTTGTTTTAGCCAATGAACTACTGGAAGACAAAGCATTTCAGAATCTAAGAAATATCTTTTGTTAGACACTCCTAGTTCGATTAAATTTTAGTTGGGCCATTAGATTGGGAACAAACAGACAATTTGGAGTGAATCCAAGGCTATAAATAAGGGTGCAGAGATCACCAGAGGATAATGATCAGATACCAGGAGAATTTTCTAAGAGAATTATTGTCAAGAGTTTAGACTTTCTAGAGCTGTGACTAGGAATATCATTTGCCTTTGTTCTATTTTCTTAAGTTGGAAAGTTTATGTAACTGTGCATGTTTTTGTGCCTCTTATGTGATTGGAGAATTAATAAGAAGTTTGAATCTTGTGCCTTTGTTGATACTTTTTGTGTCATTGTAAAAGTAATCTAGGCTATGTTGTCAAGAGTTTTAGACTTTCTAGAGGTGTGATTAGTAATATCATTTGCCTTTGTTCTATTTTCTTGAGTTGGAAGGTTTATGTAATTGTGCATGTTTTTGTGCCTCTTATGTGATTGAAAAATTCAAATAATAAGATTAAACCCTGTGCCTTTGTTGATATTTTTTGTATCACTGCAAAAGCAGTCTATGCTGTGAGCCTCTGTTTCTATTGTTTCCATCTTTTACATTGATCATGCACTTGTTTGCTCTTAAATGTGATTGAATCTTACATATAGTCTCATTGTGCTCAGGATTAAGGTTGAATTACATTTAGGTGCATCACCATAGTTAGATTTTCTTTCTTACATTTATGTTTTGGTTAAAATTCCTTTCCCTTTTCCTAGTATACATTTGATATAAAGAAGAGACCAGCTTCTTAAAAATTTGGAGGTTGTTTCAAGTCACAAGTCCCACATCTTGAAACTTCCCATTGTTGGTGTTAAAAACAAGTGAAATTTTAAACATCAACATACACCATTATAAGATAATGATAAGGTGATGGAACCCAAGCCAAGAAGCTTCACAATCCCTTAACCCACCCCTTAAGTTAAAACAAACCTTCAAGAAGAAATCTTAGGTTTAAAATTCTAAGTCAGAAGTAAGTAGTTGATTCATGGGGTAACCAAGATAAATAATTCATAGATAGGGTAATTGAAGCTAAATAATAACCTTTATCTATACAATCCCTACCCACCCTTCCCATAAAACCTCAAACATTTCCATCATGAAATTCAATCCAATAAGGTATTAAAAATAAGAAAATAAGTGTTTGTTGATAATAATAGGACATCCATAACACAACTTAATTTGCTCTCTCCAATAATTACCAAAAGAATCCACCACTCCCAAGATCCTAAGTTGTAAGAGTGTTATCTCAATTCCCAAACCAACTCATGAACCTATTTATTCCCCTATCACCATTTCCCTTCTTGAGTAAGAAACTATTCTATGGGAGTTAAATGAAGATTATCAAGTTGTAGTTTCAAATGATGAAGATACTTCAAGTGAATAGGTGAATAAATCATCATTGTAACAAATGTTGGTGAAGAGAAAAGAAAATAATTCATTACATATGAAGTGAAAGATGTTCTTGATTAAGTGAGAATAGACCTTGAAGAAGAGAGCACTCCTAAAGGTGGACAAAGTTAAAATGAGATAGTTATAATAGTTTTCCAGCCAGTTATTCATCTCCAAGAGATCATGGATGATGAAGAACAATAGTTCTTAAAGCATCTTAATGAATTTTAATAGCTAGCTATAGTAGAGATGCAATTGGATATCTTTCAAGATGTCTCAAGTGTCCTAAAAGAGGTAGAATATTGTCTTGAACTCACTTATTTTTTGAGAATGATGGTCTTTTTAATTATTGTAAAAAGGAACTGGATAAATTGGCAATAGAGGAACCACAAAGAAGCATTTTACTATAGATTCTTAATAAAGAGGTTGTAGTTACAAATCAACATGAAGGAATTAAGGAAAAAAATATAATAAAGTAACCTTAATTTATTTGGATAAAAAAAGAAACATCAATTTCTATTTGATCTTGAAATAGAATACCTCCCAAGTGAACAAGGTGAATTCTTAAGGGAGCCTTAAATGGCTTCTAATGAGCAAGAATAAAAGTTTGAGAGAAAATAATTGTACATACACCATGATCACATAGAGGATTTTTAAGTTCTTGCTAGTATTATGGATCCTAAAGACAAATGTGAAGATATGATTCAAGTTGTATCCCCTCAAGATGTTAGTCAAGAAGATGTTGGAAACATGTTGCAGTAGCACTTTGACATTTGTAGTGAGTTTTAGGTCCTTAAAGGGTCTACATCTATTATAGGTTAGATTGAATACATTTTTAAATTTGATATTCTCCCTAAAAATAAATATGAAAGTACTAAAGAGGTCATTCAATACCAAGCATACCATTTCATGGAGCCACTATAAGCTAAAGCTGATGCCTCCTATATGAGTCAAAAGGTGATTACTTTTACGGTTAATTCAAGCATCAAAAATAAACATGAGGTGAGTTTTGAGCCAAAATATTAGTATGTTTTCATATAAGTAATTTTTTAATTTTATTTAATCACTTGAGGGTATGCCAAAGGAGTTGGAAATTAAGACTTTTAATCTACCAAACATTAGGTTCAAAAGGCAACCTGCTCTACATCATTTTTTCATCTCATTGAGGAAGTGTTTTCATGAATTTTCCTTTTGATCTAGGAGGAATATTATTTAAGGTTAGTTGTACTTAGTAGTGTTTCTTGTGTTTTTATTTCCTTAAGTTATTTTTATTACAAGTGTGAGTGGATTATTTTGATGTGTTGTTCTTATCTTGTTGTGTGTTTATAGGTATGTATATCAGTTTTCTCTCTTGTTTCAAGGAATTTGAAATCAAGTCCAAGGTCTAATCATGATTGAAGTTAAGTGATAGGTGACTCCATATCCTAATGGATGCATGAGGTAATTGGTGTAATATGTGTAGTAATCATACAATCCTAGGAGGTTACCAAATATGTTATCCAAAACTAGCTACCATGGGTCAGTATAATTCAAAACTTAGTCTTTATCCTTTTAACCTTGTTGATAGCCTCTAGTAGCCCCTAGTTTCAGCATCATAACCTATTATATAGGGTATATAAATGATGTTCTAGGTTGTTTTATATTTTTAGACAAATTCTTGTCATAATGTGAGGTTGTAAATTGATATTTATGAAGTGTTTATCAAATGTTAAGGTAAATATGGAAATGTTAAGGTAATGCTAAGATAGCTAAAGTTTCATGTATTGCAATGTTAAAGTAACTTTATTGAAGATCATCAATTTATAAGGAGTTACACCATGAAAAGAGAAGTCACTTGAAGCTATTTTTCACTTATGGAAGGTGATTTCATACTCAATAAGGTCCCTACAAGCTTTAAAAGGTGTAAAAACATCTACTTCTAATGTATATCAAGTTTGAAACTCCTTCATTTACTATCCTAAACCCCAAATATAACATGATGCATTTTGAATAGTAGGAGTAAGTTAAAAAATAGATTTGGTATGTTTCTTCCTCTTTATATAGGACAAGGATACCTTAATTTACCCTCTAAAATAAGTTACAATAGAAGATCAATCGAAGAAGGCTCTTTAGAGCAAAAAAGCAATCTAAGCAAGGTAAAGAGAGGGCCTATTTGAAAATTTTCAAGATGGTAATATCATGTAAGCTTCCTTTTAAAAATTATCATGCTCATCATAACCAAATCAATATTTAACATGGTTTACAAAGGCCAAAATAAGAAAAACACTTCTCAAGTTCTTCCTCGGGTCCTTTGCAAGCTCAAAAAAGCTCATTTATTAACAATGGTTAATAAAAAAAGAAGGTGAGAAGGGTAAAAAAATATTAAGGGAATATAGGTTCCCCTATTCCCTTGAAATTATATGCATTGTTTCATGGTTTCAGGAGCCATTCTTTATGAACAATAATTAATAGTAATAAAAGGTGTAAAACACCTATCCTAAAACCCAATATCTCAGTTTTAGGTAATATGAATGCATTTGTGAGATATTTAATGAATATGATTGGTTTTAAGAGTTATTTAAATGTATAATTAGTCCTATTTCACCATTTTAAATCAATAATCCAATGTGTTAGTGACTAGAACATGAAAATAGTAGGTCTACAAGTAATGCAAATGATAGGTTATAGGTTTTAATTTAAAATTTTGTGCCTTCATGAGAAGATAATTTCATGTGAAAATAATTTTAACATTTTTATATCCAAATTTTTTTTAAACCCCACATGGTCACCAAGAATCATCTCAATGTTTTACATGCCTAAAACCCTTCACAAGCATATTGTCTTCTCTTGTTGCAAGCCTAAAATGGTAGAGTTATGATTTTGTGAGAAGTTTCTAAAAATGTAGTGATTCAAAACAAGTTATTTAAAAAATTTATAACTAATTTGATATCCTTAATTACCTAAAATTATGATTAAATTATTCAAATATTAGGTCTGTAGCATTTCCAAACCTGAGATAGACAGCTACAAGGATGTGAAAATGTGCATGTTTTGCATGGAACATAGGATCTCAAGAGCATATAAGGCATTAATAGTGTTATGAAGCATATTAAGGTATAATTTAATTTTAAATAGGAATTTTTTATGTTATAAGTGATTTAAATAAAATTGAATGTAGATATATAGGCCTACAAACCTGTAAACCCATGTTTTAATTAAAGTCCACATTTTTAATTAAAATAGGAAACTTGCATGAAAAATGTACATTTAGGGTGAGAATGATCTTTTTATAATTATTAAGGTGTATAATAAGTATTAAATAGATTATTTTTATGAAAATAATACTTCTTATAATGCTAATACATCATCATTTGAAGTTAGTACCTATTGAAGGCATTCTTCCTCAAGAGATCTAAAGAAGGCTTTTGCATTTTGGACTAAATATTCATAGAAAATAATGAAGAGGTTTGATTTATTATCCATAAAATGAAATAATATATCCTCCATAATTTTAATAATATCACACATTTAACTGATGTGCTTAATTGAAGAGGAACATACATATAGTTGTATACATCCCAAAAGTACACCTAAAGCCAAGGGGTAGTTTGGCATAAACATGAAGAAAAGGAGCATGTTTTAGCTTGATAAAAGGGTTTTAATGTGTTTTAAATTATTATATGACTTTAAATATATATTTATATTGTTTATACCTGTAAATAATATAATATATCACTCAATAAGAAACATTTTAAATCCCAAGCAAGATACAAGCCTAATGGAGAGTTATAAGTTTATTTCTAAGAATTAAAGAGAACATATAATATTAGTATTAATTTTAGGGTTTTTATGGATAATAAAGGAATTTGAGATTAATAATATCCATGAAAAATGCTTAATATTTTTATATAAGTGATGGAAAGGTACAAGATAACTCATAGCCTATTGTATAGTGTTTAAACAAACACTAAATTCTAAAAATTGCCATGTTGGATAGATATGAGGATTGTTTAGGAGGAAATTAATATATAGGAGTTGAGGGGATTTATTTAGAACCTCAAAAAATTATTATAAGTTAAATAATTTTTTTAAAACTCTTCCCATATTTTTTTCACTCTCAGCCTACTCAGGCCTGTGTCAAGACCAACCTAGGACTAGAATCTTGTATTATTATAACTTAAGTTTCACCCCTTGTAATCTCATGAAAATTTATCATATAAACTAATTTGATGTTACTTACAATATTTTATTTATTTTCAAGTAGTATTGTATGGTATTTTATAGTCTCTATAATGATGTACTTGTTTTAGGCTTAATGAAGCTTAATTGTGAAAGAGGGTGATAGGGTAGTAGGTCTGCATTAGGAGTTGAGTAATGAAATTATTGATGAAGCTGAATATAGATAAAGGGTAATCAAATATTATTTTATTTTTCCCATTATATATATATAATTCAAACCAAAGAGATTTGTGTCAAAATAGGGCTATAAAGAATAGGCCTCAAAGGGAGAAAATGTGATAATAATGAATGAAATTATAGAATAGAGGTATAAATATGATTGTTTATAGGTATTAAACAAGTTTCCAAGATAATGATAAGTAGTTAGAATCCAATAAGATGACTTGTCACTTTTGAATCAATCATAAGGGAAAGTGTTAAGAGCTCATTGATGAATCATCAAGCAAGACAAAACTCCTACACCACCTTGGGAAGATCATCATCAAATGAAGTGAAAACATGTTGAAAAGGGACTTTAAAACTAATTATCAGTGGGTTTAATTATTTTTAATTGGTTTCATGAATTCTTGGTAACCATCATTGGTTCTTAACACCTCTCTCTCTAAAATGTATCCTTCCACTAGGAGTATGGTTAATCCATGCTCTTTTGTATGGAGTTGATCAATACATGACTGAATTTTACCTCTTTCTATGGTTATATTTAGTATGGAATTTTTAATGGTTGATTTAATAAAGTGTATACTTAGATCACATTGGTTTTTTGTCCTATTCACCTTACCTTCATGTATTTTAATCATTTTTTACAAGTTTTAGAGAGTGTTACTAGGGGTTCCATAAGAGTTAGAAGTGGCAAGTATCTTCCCTCTTAGTCTCATACCACCTTACCTCTTTTAAAATAATTGATTTAATAGATTATTTTTAGGAGAATTATATGTTTCTTACAATGATTTACATTTTAATGCACATGTAAATAAGTGGTAGTGGTCATAAAATTTGGTGTATCACCCACTTAGTTCATCATTTATTTCTCTTTTTTTCTTGAAAGTTGTTAGATTAGTTATTGGTCTTAATTTATGCATCAAGGGAGATAACACTTATCTAGAGGTTCAATCAATTCATTAGGTCACCCATAACCTAAAATTGTTCCCATGCGTATCTTATATTGAGATGACTTGAAACACCCTATCAAATGGCAAATATTTAAGATATAATAGTTCTAGAATGCCTAGTGGGATTATAATTTTCATCTATTGAAGAGTTATTAGTTTTGTTCTTAATACACTAGAATTTGGAGGTATGAACACAAGTACCAATGATGACTCTAAGTTCATTCATCTAGTTTTAGCATCCCATGTATTCTTTCAATCAATTACTCTCTGTATTTTTCCTTTCACATGAAGTTTCATGGTTGAGTCTAGATTGTATTTTAATTGTACTCAAGTTGATAAGCCATATCAAACCTATTTTGAGACATATCAGCCCTATATTGATCCATATCATCCCTATGTTGATCCATATCATTCCTAAAATGACCCTACTTACCCCCCATATGATTCTATTTATTAGTATGACCAACCTTTCTATCAAGAATACTATATTTATTCCCTTCCTCAATAACATTATCAAGCTTGTCAACCTTCATTACAATATTATAAAGATTTACATCATCCCTATATACCCTCTACTCATTATCCCAATCAACCTTAGCAAATTCATTCTCCTTATAATCAACCTAAAAGGATTTTTGAAAAGATAAGAATAGAATTTGAAGTATGGCTAGTGAGAGAGATTGAGCTTTCATATGAGCATATATTTTAATCAATAATAATAATAAGAGTAATGGAATTCAAAAATTCTACATCATTATAAGATCAAGAGAATGTGTTTCGAGTTATGTTCATGTTGTTGTACTGTGAAATTAATGTTGTCAATGATGTCAAAGGTTTATGAGTATCATTGATGTCTTAGAGATGTTCTTATGAAGATGCATGGTTTGTGACAAGGAAACCAAGTGATAAAGTGACAAGAGAGAATTTTAAGGCAACCTATTATCTCTTTTCTTAGAGATAATTTTAAGGTAACCTATTAATTATTCTAAGGGTGATGACATGTCAAAGTCAAGATCAAGACATAAGGTAAAGATACTTTTGATCACTAATCTTACGAATCATTCTCATAGCATGAGCATGAGTATGAAGATGGTAGTATGGAAATATGGATACGCATAGGTATGAGTTGATTTTAAAAGATTAATAATCTTGTATATGAAGTTATTAAACCCTCAAGAAATTTTCAATGTAAACTTTTGAGGGTATTATCTTAATCATAAGAATGTAATCAAACTAGTCCTAGACTCTATCTGACCTAATGAGGCATCTTGAAGTGTTATTAAGAATGAAAATCATTATTAAATAATGTGAGAAGATGGTTTACACTATTTAAACATGTTATAAGGCTTTATGACATGATTAAAAGTTTTTGAAATTAGTACAAGATGTTTCAAGGTGTGTTCAAGGTCTAAGTATGACTGGAAGTCCAAGGCCTAATATGTGAAAAGACCTAGTATGGCCTAATGAGGGGTCAAGTTTATTTAAAAATGTGATTTAGATCATAATATAATTATAATATTTTTAATAGGTTAATTCAAGTTTTTTGACCAATTCTTAGGTCAAAGTCTTAAGGAGAAAGCATGAAAATTGGTGTTGAAGTCTTCTATGTACATAGAATGAGGTATACAAGACCTAATAAGAATTTTATTATCCTCTTTAGCACATGAAAACTTTTAATGATATCATAAAAAGTTCATGAAATTTGGGTAAGGTTTTTATATCAAATTTCCTAGCACTGGTTTTGGATTTGAGGGGTAATCTTTTATGAACGATTGCTAAGAATGGAAGGTAGTCTAAACCCTCCTAAAACCTTGATAATTACCCAATATATAATATCTTGTTGAAAGGTGATAAAAACGGTTTGGTTTACCTATTATTATGATCATATTATATATTAAAATCTCCCAAGCACCTCTAGGTGGCATTGGTCTATCAGAAGAGTGAGTGGAAGCTACAATAAACCCCTTATTTCTCAAATTTTTGATGTAGTAGGTAGAGTTGACTAGTTCAAAGCATGAAAATGATTGGATTATGATGTGTGATAATTTTAGTTTTTTTTAATGTAATTTTATAAGTATTTTTTATACCTTAGATATGATAAACTAGTCATGGAAGTTGACTTGTTACTAAATAGGCCTAATGAGGAAGACAATGAGAAAACCAAACAAAAGTAAGAATGATATTAGGGATGGGTTGTAGTGGATAAGGGATGGATCCAAATTCATGGGGTTATTTTTTAATATGTATATAACATTTACCCCTTGAATAAAATATTTGGTGATTCTTATATACAATCAAAAAAATTCTTTCAAAGTGACCTATCTAACATAGTGAAGTTTGTGTAGGGTGAAGATATGAGATGGGTCTGTAAGAATAATATTTATATTGAACCTTGTAAATAACTATTATTAAATATAATATAAACCCATTGGTATTTCATAAACATGTTCCCAATGGTATTCTAAGTCTTGGTTTCCATGACTATGTTTTTTTAGCTATAGGCAGTTATTTGTGTATGAGTGAGAATGATGTTCCTAAGTAATTATGCACAGAGTTAAAGAATAAAAATAACATTAATTTTTTATATATGTATCATATGTGAATTTTAATACATTTTTATTCATAATAAATTCCTATGAAGGTGTGAAAAGTCAAAGGTTCTTGATTGGGTTCTTGAGGCCTGTTTGTAGTTCTGGGTGAGCATATAAAAGTAATTTGTTTGAGGTATTTTACCCTATATGGTGAAATATAATTGAATTTGTGATGACCCTAAGGTAATTTATATTTTATCCATGTGATTTTTTAATATTTTTATGTGGAAAACTTTAGTTTATGATTGATATATTCAAGACAAACTTTTTGGCAGTGAGAAGACTTAATTGCGAGTAGACCTAATAGTGTGGTTCAAGGAGTGAAATGAGATAAATGGTTTTGGGGAAATATTTTAAGTTTTTAATGGGTGTAATTTAATTTTATAATAATTTTTTGATCTATTTATTGAGTCTCAAGTTTTTCCAAGGTGGTTAAGATGAAACATGTGCTTTGAGAAGGCCTAATTGCATTAGGTCTCTATTAGGCCTAATGGTGTTTTTTGTCCTTATGGGTGGTGACTGACCTATTTAATGGTTGTTTCACTTTAAAAACATGTATTTTTTTTATCTAATAAATTTTTATACAAGTTTTTATAGGTTTATATCTGACCAAGGCGAGTGAGATCAAGAGTCAAGTATAAAGACAAGGTCTAATAGGCCTAATTTGACTAGTTATAATATTAAGGAGATGAATGAATGATATGCAGATCTAGAAAATAGGTAGAGGTATTGAATATCATAAAAAATGTGTTTTTAATATGTTATGAGGTTATAATATTTATTATTTATATAATTAGTAAGGTCATTTAACCTAATTCTACCAAGAAGTAGGCTACTTGAACAAAGAAACCTACTAAGTTGTTTGAGAGAGATAGAAGTGTGAGAAGAAAAAATAAGGTGGTAATAATTACTTGAGTGAGAAAAAAGTGTCCAAATGTGATCATATTTTCTAATTTATTACGTTTGTGTTGATTTACCTAGGGTTTGGGTACCTCCTTTAAATTTGATGTTTTCTAAAGGACTAGTTGAATTAGTGCTTGACTAGCGAGGGGTTGGTGCTCTTTGTGAGGTTGGTGCCTCACTAAATATTGATTAATTACTTATATTAATATATTAAAAGTTGTGTTTAAGTGGGTTTATCCCCAAATAGGTTTTCCCATATATCTCCTTTTTTATTATGTTGTATGCTTTTGTATATGCCTATTTAGGTATTGGTTAATATATGTATATGAATGAATGCTTCAAGGATGATAAGTTAAATTGAACTATTTTTTTAAGGTAAATGATTAACCCCTCACCCTATCATTATTTATAATTCTAAAATTTGGTATCAGAGGTCCTTTTAAGTAATCCTAATAGCCTAAAGGTTATCCTAAGTAAGTAAAGATAGATAGTCAAACACAAGGTGGTTTCTCTACAAGTAATGCTCCATTGTCTAAAAATCTAATTATTATTTTCAGAGTGTCAAGATAAGAAAATATTTGATTTCTCAAGGCCATTATGTTTGGAATTATATTTGGATGGATATACTTCACCCCATATTCCTCTTATAGATGCCATTATGTTTAGAGATTATATTTGGATAAACTCATAAAAGATAGCTTAAAATCCTAAGGATGAATGAAGATGAGACCATTGTAGCCTACTTATTGAGGTTTGATAAAGTGTTAAACATCATAAGAGGCCTAGGTGAAGAATTGAAAGACTATATTATTATTTAAAAAGTTTTGATATATTTAACTCCAAATTTTGATTTTAAAGTGTCTGTTGTTGAAGATATGCAAGATCTAGATAATCTAGAGATGGATGGACTTCATGGTACCCTAATAGCCTATGATATGAAGACAAGTTAAGGTAGACCTCCATATAAGTAATATGAATTCAAGGTAGAGAATAATTCAAAATAGAATAATACATAAGGTAAGAAAGTCAAATATAATTATAAATCTAATATTGATGATGATGAGTTGATGTTATGTTTTCAAGAAAGTTGAAAACCAATTCAGGTAAATACAAAGGTAAGTTTCCTTATAAATTCTTTAATTGTGAAGAGATTGGACACTTTGATAATAAATTCCCTCATAATAATAAGGAAAATGATTTTAAACAACATGATGAAGGTCATTATGATGATAATAATTTGTATAGGTCTAATAAGAGTAAGTAAAGATTCAAAAAGTATGATGACAAGAAGAAGTTTTCAAGAGTAAATAAGCTTTTATACCTAGGAAGATTGTAGCTCATCTGATGAGAGTGAGATAAGTGATTTTGAGAGTGACCATGAAGGTCATGGTCTTTATGTCAATGAATTTCTCTTCATGGCTAAGGAAATAATATTTTCAAATCAAGAAGACTCCATGTGGTTTGGAAGTGTTGACAGTGATTAATATGAAAAAAATGAGGTGGACCTTAAGGTTAAGTTGATGAATGCTCCAAAAGAACTGAAGATGTTAAAGAATAATAATATCATGATGAGGTCTCATATCAAATAATATGAGGAGGAACTCAATTTGTTTGAAGATAGACTAAGCAATAATTCCAAGAAATAAGAAGAAATAGTCAAACAAGTGGAGACTCAAATTGAGATTGTGACTGCAAGACTAAAGACTAAAGAAGAAGAATGTGCAAGGTATGTAACTAAAGTGGATTATTTGAGAACTAAGTTGGATCAGGCATCAATTAAGGTGAATTCCTTTTTTAAGTTTGAAATAAGTACCAAGTATTTAGATAAAATTTTGAGTAGTCAAAAGATTACTAATGACAAAACAGGTCTTAGTTTCAATGGAGAACAAAAGAAGAGTAATAATGTGATCAAGGAGAATCAAACCTTAAAGTTTAATAGTTAGTCAAGGAATGATGGTGATATCAAAATGAATACAAACCCTATTAGGTAGTCTAATACTATAAGGTATGATAATCCTTTTAATGATTATTATTATTCATGTAACCAATTTGATCATAGAAAAAGGCATTGTAGAAGGCCCTCCAAGAATGAATATGATTGAAAATATGAGGAGAATCATCAATAAAGAGGTATGAGTCATGGTGTGTTTTCATCAAAAATAATATTGTGTTTTAATTGTAAAAAGGTTGGTTATATCGTAAATGTTTGTAAGCATGGATTCTCAAGTCAAAACAAGAAAGTTGAGGCTCCTAGAATAAAAGAAAGAAGACAATAAAATGAATGGAAACCAAAGATAGCTAATGTGAATGATGACCTATCTACAAGTCCAATTAGACTATTTTCCATGCTGGAGCATAGTTTAGATGCAAATGAGTGCAAAGAATTCTCCCTATTAGCTCAAATTGTGGATGAAGAAGTCATGTCAAAAAAACAAAGTAGATTGTTATTCAAATGGAGATTGAATAATTCAAGCCTAAGAGGATCATGAATAAATTTTAGTCTAGTAAGGACATGGATATATTGGAATCTCCTGAGTTTATGTTGTTTTATTACCTAAGAGAGAAGACGTGACTCCATTAAGCTTCATGGAGGCACTCAACTAATAATTAGAATCATGAAGGATATTTGGTCTTAGGGGGAGCTTTATACTCTTTATTTTAGATCCAAAGATCAGTCAATAGTCTAATTGGATGTGTGATTATAAGATATGAATTAAAAAACATTTTTATGATGACTTGATCAAACCAACTCGCATTAATTATAGTGTCTTGAAACCTCATGGAGATAAAAGGAGATTATCATGATCCAAGAGTAGTTGTGTTCTCCAAGAAGTTCTATAGTGATTCATTATGAGCCTGATCTATGTTGAGTTGTTGACATAGAGAGAGAGAGAGAATAATATTGTTTGGAGAGAAAATGGTGTGTTATTTCAGGTCTAAGGATCAATTAGTTATCAAGATTTGACTATTTGTCATTAATGTCAAAGGGGAAAAAGTTCTAGTTTGGGAGAAAGGTCAATTAGAAGAAATATAACATGGGGAGATGAGAATGATCAAATTTATTTGAGTGTTTTTTTTCAATGACAAAGGATGAGATTATTTAGGTATGTTCATGTTTTTGGTACTGTGACATTAAGTTTTTCATTGATTTAAAAATTTTGTGAATATCATTGATGTCCTAGAGATGTTCTTGTGAATATGCATGGTATGTGACAAGGAAACCAAGTGAAAAAGTGACAAGAGAGAATTTGAAGGAAACCTATTGTCTCTATATTGAAAGATAATTTTAAGGAAACCTATTAATTCTTGTGAGGGTGATGACATGTCAAGTTCAAGATCAAGACATAAGGTAAGCATACTTTTGAGCACTAGTCTTAAGAAGCATTATCATATCATAAGCTTTAGTATGAAGATGGTGGTTTGGTATGATGGATAAACATAGGTATGAATGGATGTTAAAAGATACCTAAGCTTGAATATGAAGTTTTGAAACACTCAATAAATTTTCAATGTAAACTTTTATGGGTATGGTCTTAAGCCTAAGCATCCAATCAAACTAGTCCTAGACTCTACCTGACCTAATAAGGATTCTTGGGGCATCATCAAGAATGAAAATCATTGGTATATCATGTGAGGATATGTTTGAAACTATTTAAACATGTTATAATGTTGTATGACATGAGTACGAGGTTTTTAAATTAGTACAAGAGGTTTCAAGGTGTGTTCAAGGTCTAAGTAGGACTGGCATTTCAAGGCCTAATGTGCAAAAAGAACTAATATGGCCTAATGAGGGGTCAATTTTAGTTAAAAAGGTGCATAATATCATAATATAATTTTTATATGTGTGATATGTTGCATCAAGTTTTTTGACCAAGTCTAAGGTCAATTTCTGAAGGAGAAAGCATGAAAATTGGTATTGAGGTTTTTTGGTGTGCACAGAATGAGGTATAGAAGACCAGAGAAGAATTTTATTATTTTCGTTGGAATTTTAAAAATTTACATGAGATAATATGAATTTAATGGAATTTTTATAATTTTCTTATATAAATTTTCTTAGCATTGGTTCTGGATTTGAGGGCAATCCTTTATGAACAATTACTAAGAATAGAAGGTAGTCTAAACCCTCCTACGACCCTCATAATGACCTGATATGGAATATATTATTGGAAGGTGATTTGAATGGTTTTGTTGACTTAGTATGATGATTTTATGTTGTATTAAACTCTTTCATGTACCTCCAAGTGCATTGATTTTTTTATAAGAGTGAGTGGAATCTACAAGAAACCCCTTATTTCTTAGATTTTTGATGTAGTAGGTAGGGTTGACCAAATCAAAGAATGAAAATGATTAGAGGATGATGTGTGATAATTTTAGTTTCTAAAAATTTAATTTTGTGAGTATCTTTCATACCTTAAATACTATAAACTAGTCATGTAAGTTGACCTATTGCTAAATATGCCTAATGAGGAAGACAGTGAGAAAACCAGACAAAAGTGAGAATGAGATTAGGGATGGGTTATGGGGGATTAGGGATGGATCAAAATTCATGGGGTTATTTTTAAATACCTATATCACATTTCCCACTTGAATATAATATTTTTTGATGCTTATATACAAGCATAAAGTTTCCCTTAAAGTGACCTATCTAACATAGTGAGGAATGTGTAAGGAGAAGACATGAGATTAGTTTGTAAGACCAATATTGATATTTAACATTGTGATATATATATATATATATATATATATATATATATATATATATATATATATAGGTTATGATATTTAATAATAATTATAACCTATATATATGAGTGAGAATGATGTTCTTGAGTAATTATACATATCTTTTAAGATTAAAATTCACATGAAGTTGTTTTATATGTCTCAAATGTTCATTTTAATACATTTTTATTCATAATAAATGCCTATTAAGGTGTGGAAATTCATAGGTTCTTGATTGGGTTCTTGAGGTCTATTTGCAATTCTAAGTGAGCACATGAAACTAGTTTGTTTGAGGTCTATTGACCTATATAGTGAAATATAATAGAATCGGTGATTACACTAAGGTAATTTAATTTATATCCATGTGATATTTTTATATGTTTATCTATCAAACTTGAGTGTATGATTGAGATATTCAAGATAGACTTTATGGTAGTGAGAAGGCCTAATTGCAAGTAAACCTAATGATGTCGTTCAAGGAAAAAAATGAGATAAACAATGTTGGAGACCCGAGGTAAGTTTTCAATGGGTCTAATTGAAGTGTATATTAATTTTTTCATTAATTTATTGATGCTTAAAGTGTTTCAATATGGTCAAGGTGAAATGTGTGCTTTGAGAACGTCTAATTGCATTAGGTCTCTATTAGGCCTAATGGTGTTTTTAGTCTTTACGGGTGGAGACCAACATATATAATGGTTTTTTCCCTTATGAAATGTTTTTTTTAATATATTACAAGGTTGATCCAAGTTTTTATAGTTTATGGTTGACCAAAGTTGGCGAGATAAAGAGTCAAGTATAAAGAGAAGGTCTAATATGCCTAATTTGACTAGTTAGAATATTGAGGAGATGAATGAATGATATATAGATATAGAAACAAGGTAGAGGGATTGAAGAAAATAATATAGGTTTTTTTAATATTTAATTATTTTATAATATTGATTATATAAATAATTATTAAGGTCATTTGACCTAATTATTCTAGGAAGTGGGCTAGTTGAGTGAAGATACCTAACAAGTTGTTTGAGAGAGATAAAAGAGTGAGAAGAGAAAAAGAAGGTGGTATTCATCAATTGAGTGAGAAAAATGTGTCAAAAGGTGATCATATTTTATATATTATTTAGTGGGTGTATATTTACCTATGGTTTTGGTACCTCCTTGTAAGTTGATGCTCATTTAAGGACTAGTTGAATTGGTGCTTGACTAGTGAAGGGTTAGTGCTCCTTGTGGGGTTGGTGCCTCACTAAATAATGATTAATTACTTATATGAATATATTACAAGACACTTTTAGTGTTTTTCATCCCATAATATATTTCACACATATATCCTAGTTTCTTATGTTTTATGTTTTTGTAGATGCCTTTTTATGCATTGGTTAATGTATTTGTGTCAATGAATGCTTCAAGAATGATAAGTTAAATTGAATAATTATTTTAAGGAAACTGATTCACTTCACCATTGGTATTTATACTTTAAATATTTTTATTTAATCCAATAAAATAAACTTCCCAAACTTCTCAAGTGCTTCACACACCCTCAAGTCACAACACACTATCAAGAGGAAACTCATAAGTTTAAAATTACAAGTTTGAATCAAGTAATTATGTCATGGGGGAACAAAGATGAATAATTCCTAGATAGGGTAATTTAATCTAAATAATAAAATTTATCTTTATAATCTTCATCCACCCTTCTAAAATAACCTCAAACATTTCCATTATAGAATTCAATCCAAGAAGGTGTTCAAAAGAAGAAAGAAGTGCTTGTTGATAATAATAATAGGACATCCATATCACAACTTAATTTTATATCTCTCTAAAAATTCATAGATGATTCCACCACTCCCAAGATCCTAAGTTTTAAGAGTGTTATCTCAACTCACAAACCAACTCATGAATATATTCATTTCCCTACCACCATCTCCCTTCTTGAGGAAGATCATATTTTATGGGAGGTAAATTAAGAAGATCAAGTTTTAGCTTTGAATGATGAAGATAATTCAGGTGAATATGATGAATAAATCATTATTATAACACCTTTTGGTGAAGATAAAAGCTAATAAGACATTATAGATACCACAATCTCCCTTCTTGAGGAAGATCATATTTTATGGGAGGTAAATTAAGAAGATTAAGTTGTAGCTTCAAATGATGAAGATACTTCAGGTGACTATGATGAATAAATCATTATTGGAACACCTCTTGGTGATGATAAAATCTAATAAGACATTATATATTAAAGTAAGTATGTTATTAATCAAGTGATAACAGACCTTGAATAAGATAACACTCCTAAAGCTGGACACAGTTCAAATGATATAGTTGTAGTAGTTGTCTAGTCTTTTATTCATCTCCAAGAGATCATGGATGATCAATAATAATAGTTCTTAAATCCTCTTAATGAATTTAAACAATTAACTATAGTGTAGGTGAAATTAGATATCCTTTAAGATGTATCAAGTGGCCTATAAGAGGTAGAATATTGTATTGAGCTCCCCCTTTTATTAGAAAAAAGGTGGTCTTTTTTCTTGTTTTAAAGAGGAACTAGATAAATTGGAAATAGAGGAACCACAAGGAATAATTTTCCTATAGAGTATTAATGAAGATTTTATAGCTACAAATGAACATGAAGGAATTACGGAAAATAATATACAAGAAAGTAACCTTGATTGTTTAGGAAAACAAAAATATTAAGTTACAATTGGTCTTGAAGTAGAAGACCTCCCAAGTGAACAAGGTGAATTATTAAGGGAGCCTTAAATGGCTTATGATGAGAAAGAAATAAAATTTGAGAGAGTATAATTATAGCTACACCATGATCCCATAGAGGAGTTTGAATTTATCAATAGTCCTATGGCTCCTAAATAGAAAGGTAAATAAGTGGTTAAAGTTGTATCCCATCAATATTTTAGTCAAGAATATGTTGGAAATATGTTGCAATTGTAATTTGACATTTGTATTGAATTTGAGGTCTTGAAAGGGTGTACATATATTATATATTAGATTGAAAATGATGTTAAATTTGATATTCTCCCTAACTATCAATGTGAGATTCCCAAAGATGTCATTCAAGATCAAGCATATCATTTTATAGATACACTAGAAGCTTAAGTTGATGCATCCCCTATTATTCAAGAGGTTATTACTTTTGAGGTTAGTTCAAGAATCAAAACTAAACATGAGGTGACTTTTAATCCATAAGATTAGTATGTTTTCATAGGATAAATGTTTAATTTTGTTGACTCACTTGAGATTATTCTAAAGAATTTGGAAAGTAAGACATCCAATCTACCAAACATTAGGTTCAAAAGGCAACTTGCTCTAAATCATTTTCTATCTCATGGAAGAAGTGTTTTCAAAATAATTCCTTTTGATCCAGGAGGAATATGACTTAAGGTTAGTGTGTTTTGCTTTATTTAAGTGATTTATATAAGAAGTGTGTGTCTTACTTTGGTGTGTTGTTATTGTCTTATTGTGTTTATAGAGGTATATCAATTTTTTCTCTTGTTTCATGGCATTTTAAATCAGGGCTGAGGTGAAATCATGTCTAAAGTTGAGTGATAGGTGACTCCATAGCCTAATGGATGCATGAGGAAATTGGTCTAATATGAATAGTAATCATAAAATCCTAGGAAGTCATCAAATATGTTGGCCAAAATTGGCTACCATGGGTTAGTATAATTCAAAATTTGGTCTTTATCTTTTTAACATTGTTGATAGCCTCTAGTATCCCCTAGTTTTGGTGTCATAACCTATTATATAGTGTCTTGAAATTATTTTCTAGGTTATTTCATAGTTTTATACAAGGTATTTTCATAATTTGAAGTCATGGCCCCTAAGTGATTAATTATTGGTCATAACCTGATCCTTATGAAGTGTTTAGCAAAGGTTAAGGTAAATTTGGAAATGTTAAGGTATTGATAAGATAGTTAAAGTTACATGTGTTTCAATTTTAAATTCAATTTACCAAAGAGCATAAGGAATGAGGAGTTACAACATGAAAAGAGAAGTCACTTGAGGATATTTGTCACTTATGGAGGGTGATTTCATACTCCATAGGGTCCATACAAACTTCAAAAGGTGGCAAAACATCCAGTTCTAATGTATATAAAGTTTGAAATTCCTTCATTAACTATCCTAAACCCTAAATATAGCATGATAAAATATTGAATGGTATAATTTAAAAGTGATATTTTATACATTTATTCCTCCTTTTATAGGATAAGGATACCTTAATTTGGACTTTGGAATAAGCTACAATAGAAGATCAATCTAAGAAGGCTCTTCAAAGTAAAAATGCAATCTAAGAAAGGTCAAGAGAGGACCTCTATGAAAATTTTAAAGTTGATAATATCATATAATATTATTTTTAACCATTATCCATGATCCTATTAACCAAATCAAGCTTTCATAGGGTTGAAAAAGGCCAAAACATGTAGAAAACTTCTCAAATTCTTCCTCAGGTCCTTTGCAAGCTCAAGAGAGCTCATTTATTAATAATGGTTCATGAACAAGAAGGTGAGTCAGGTTAAAAAATATTAGGGGAAGATATGGGTCCCTATTCCCTTGAAATTCCATGCAATGGTTCAAGGTTTTAGGAGCCATGCTTTATGAACAATTGTTAACAAAAAAACCTATCCTAAACCCTAATAGTTCAATTTTAGGAAATATGAATGTATTTATGAGATATTTAATTCATATGATTATTTTTAAGAGTTATTTAAATGTTTAATTAGTCCTCTTTCACCATTTTAAGTAAATCATTAAATACATCAGTGAGTGGAAAATGAAAATAATATGTCTATAAGTGAAGCAAGTGGCAGGGTATAGGTTTGAATTCAAAAGTTTGTGCCTCCACAAAAGGATAATTTCATGTGAAAATCATTTTTAGGTTCTTATATCATATCAAAACTTTATTTAAACCCCACATGGTCACCAAGAATTATCTCAATGTTGTAGATGCTTCAAATCCTTCACAAGCATTTGTCTTTTCTTGTTGCAAGCCTAAGAGGGTAGATTTATGAATTTGTGATAAGTTTATAAGCATAAAGTGATTGGAAATAATTTATTGACTAAATTTATAACTTATCCAAGTTTATAAATTACCTTCAAGTCTAATTATATTATTCAAAGAGTAGGTATTGAAACATTTTCAAACTTGGGATAGACACCTACAAGGATGTGAAAATGTGAATCTTTTGCATGGAACATAGGATCTAAGGATCATATAAGGAATAAAGAAAATAATGAATAATATTAAGGTATATTTTAATTTTCAATATGTCTTTGATATGTTAAAATTGATTTAAATATAATTTAATCTAGAACTATAGGCCTGTAACAGGCCTGTAGATCCATATTTTTAATTAAAATGAGAAAACATTGCATGAATAAAGTATTTTTGGGGTGAAAATGAAGTTTTTAGAAGTATAATATGATAAAATAAGGATTAAAGTAATTATAATATATAAATCATACTTTTTATAATGATAAGACATTATAATTTGAAGATAGCACCTATTGGAGGCATTCTTTCTCAAGAGATCAAAAGAAGAGTTTTGTATTTTAGAATAAATATTCAGAGAAACAAATGAAGAGGATTGATTTATTATACATAAAATGACTAGTTCTAATAATCTCATGAATTTATCTTGTATACTTACTTGAAGAGGAACATACATATGGTTGTATGCATCCCAAAAGTGCATTTCAATCCAAGGGGTACTTTGGCATAAACATGAATAAAAAGAGCATGTTTTAGCTTGATAAAACTGTATAAATGTGGTTTAAATTTTGAGGGGACTTTATATATATATATATATATATATATATATATATATATATATATATATATATATATATATATATATATATATTATACCTCCAAAAAAAAAGAGATCACTCAAAAAAACTTCTTCAAGCCTAAAAAAGAGACAGGCCTAATAGAGAGTTACAAGTTTGTTTCTAAGAATCCAAGAGAATATTTAGTATTGGTATTAAAAATATATGCCTAATGGAGAGATATCAAGAGATAGGAATTATATAATAATGTATTAAAAATAATAAATAAGTTTTTATTGATAATAATTGAACATCCATAGCACAACTTAATTTTCTCTTTATCCAAGAATTCCTAGAAGAGTCAACCACTCCCAAAATCCCATGTTGTAAGAGTGATCTCTCATTTACAAATAAAAATCATGAACATATTAATTTCCCTCCCACAATATCCATTATTTATTAATAACCTATTTTATGTGAGGTAAAAAAAGAACATCAAGTTGTAGTTACAAATGATGAAGATAATTCAAGTCAATATGATGAATAAGTCATCATTGGATCAACTCTTGGTGAAGAGAAAAGTAAATAAGTATTTAGAGATAAAGTTGAATATGTTCTTGATCAAGTTATAGTATACTTTTAAGAATATAACACTCTTAAAAGTTAAAAAAATTCAAATGAGATAGTTGTAACAGTTACCCGGCCAGTTAGTCATCTCCAAGAGATCATGGATGACCAAGAACAATAATTCTTAAAGCCTCTTAATAAACTTTAATAGCTACCTATAGTATAGGTACAATTGGATATCTTTAAAGATGTCTCAAGTGAACTATAAAATTTAGAATATTGTCTTTATCTCCATTGTTTGTTTGACAATGATGGTGTGTTTTATTATTGCATTGAGGAATAGCATAAATTGGTAATAGAAGAACTACAAGGAAGCATTTTCTTGTAGAGTCTTAAAGAAGAGATTATAGATAAAAATTAACATGAAGGTATTAGGGAAAACAAGATATAATAAATTAACCCTAATTTCTTATGATAACAAAAGGAAAAATATCATGTTATAGCTTATCTTGAAGTAGAAGACCTCCCAAGTGAACAAGGTGAATTCTTGAGGGATCTTGAAATGGCTTCCAATGAGAAAGGAGTAAAGTTTTAGAGAGAATAATTATAGTTACATCATTATAACATGAAGGATTTTAAATTTATTAACAATCCTTTGGCTCTTAAATATAAAGGTGAAGGTGTGGTTCAAGTTTTATCCCCTTAAGATGCTAGTTAAAAAGATGTTGGAAACATCTGGTAGTATTACTTTAACATTTATAATGACTTTTAGGTCCTTAAAGGGTCTCAATAAACTATAAGGTAGATTTAATATGTTTTTGAATTTTATATTATCCATAAATATAAATTGGATAGTTTCCAATAGGTCATTCAAGACCAAGCATACCATTTCATGGCTCCACTTGAAGATAAAGTTGATGTTACACCATGAGTCAAGAGGTGATTACTTTTGAGGTTAGTTAAAGCATAAAAAAACAACATGAGGTGATTCTTAAGACACAATATGAGTATTTTTTTCATAATATGCATGTTTAATTTTATTGACTCAATTTAGAGTATGCCAAATGAGGTGGCAATCAAGAGGTCCAATCAACCAAACATTAGGTTCAAAAGGTAGCTTGCTCTACATCATTTTTTATCTCATAGACAAAGTATTTATATAAAATTTCCTTCTAATCCATAAGGAATATGGATTAATATTAGTTTTGATTAGTATTTTTTATTGTGTTTTATTTTCTCTAAGTTATTTGTAGCACAAGTGTGTGAGTGTCTTAAATTGGTGTTTTGTTCTTGTCTTTTTATGTGTTTGGAGGTATATCAATTTTCTCTCTTATTTCAAGGCATTTTTAATGAGGTCTAAGGTTTAATCATTTCTTGATTTGAGTGATAGGTGACTCCATATCCCAATGGATGAATGAGACAATTGGTAAAAGATTCATAGTAAGCATGCAATCCCATGAGGTCACCAAATATGTTAGCCAAAATTGGCTAGCATGGGTCAATATAATTCAAAAATTGATCTTTATCCTTTTAACTTTTTTGATAACCTCTAGCATCCCCTAGTTTTGATGGTATTCTTTGTAATTAGGTGATATATTATTCATTGAGTCCTTAGGTTATGTCATGTTGTTAGAGGTATAGTCCATGTCCAAGAGTCATGACCCTTAGTTTCATAGTCAATCACCATGGTTTCAGTCTTCCCATTAAACACTTACCATTATTTAAGGTAACTTTGACAATGTTGAGGTTATTTTGTAAGTCTAAGGTTTTTCTTGGTCTAGATTGTGACATTGGTGACATGATAACTCATCAATATGGCATGATGATCATAGTGATCAGTTGCATGAAAAGTCAAAGATATGAGAAGGAAACATTACAATCCCATGTTTTGGAGAAATTAAGGTAATTTTATAACGTTAATGTTCATTTGTTTCAATGTTAAAGTGACTTCACTAAAGAGCATCAAGAATGAGTTTAACCATGTAAAGAGATGTCACTTAATTCCATATGGCACTTGCATAGGTTTATTTCATACTTCATAGGTTCTATACAATATTTAAAATGTGGCGAAATATTCTTTTCAAATGCATATCAAGTTTGTAAATCTCTTTTATTCCTTGATTCAATTATAATCATGTCTCAGCATAAAATATTGGAAAGAAAAGGGAAAGTGAAGGAATTTTTTACATAGAATTTGAATTATACCTAGCTATAAGGACTCTATAAATGTATATCATAAGAATAAAATAGGGCACTCAAACAAATAATCAAATTTCATTGCATCAAAGGTGTTTAGATGAGTTTTGTAGAATTATATGAATGAAACTAATCATATTCATCCAAGAGGATCATGAAAATAAGGGTTGAAGTTCCTTCACAACTTCATTCATCCTCTTATAGGTTATATACATGCTCAAAAAGGTGTAATAGGTCAAAATAGGGCAAGTCTCACTCAAAAAATTCCATCAGGTAATTGGTACACCAAGAAGGGTTAGATTATTAACAATGGTTCATTAAAAAAGGGGAGTTGGTTCAAAAACTATTAATGGAATATATGGGTCCTTATTTCCTTTAAATTTCATTTATTGGTTTAATATCTAGGATCTATAATTTATGACCATTCATTAACAAGAAAAGTCTTCTAAAACCCACACAAAAGCCTATAGGCTTAGGTTTTCTAGTTTAAATCGATTTGAGGATTCTTTATGAAAATTAAATGTGAAATAATATATTTAAATATATTATTATCCCTTATAACATCTAATTTTATGCATGCAACCATGGTCTAGGTCTACCTATGATGAGAATGTAGTGTTTTGTTAAGATTTACAAGTTTAGGCAAGTTTCTTGAGAAGTGTAAAGTGTTTTCATCATGAAAAGGTAATAAGTAGGTGATAATGAGGTATAAGAGTCTTAAAAAATGTCAATGAATTCATCCACACCATATTCAACCCAAAACTCATATTCATGAAAAAATGAAATGCCCATGTATAGGTCTATGTGGTTGAAAAAGTTTTGTATCCATTGCTCTTTAATGAAAATCTCTAGTGTTGAGGAGCTTAGTGCAAGATGGTGATTGAGAGGTGTACTTAATAATATCCTTAATATGTTAAGATTTTTTATTAACTTCAAATATGCCTCAAGTCATTTAAAAATCATGGGTGGTCATGATCCAAAACCACACAATCATACACCTATAGGTGGACTATGAGTTCTACAAGAAGACTAAAATATTGAAAAATATTTTAAATATCCTTATTTGAAAGGATAGTTAAACATGTAAACAATCCTCATCATGTTATAAGGAGTAATGGAAACCATTCAATAGGAAGAGGGACTTCAAAATTGATTATTAGTAGGTGTTCTTGTTTGTAATTGGTTCCATCAGTGTTTTGTAGCCATCATTGATTCTTGACTCATCTCTCTCTTCTTATTATTTATCCTATATGTATTTCCTTATTTGGATTGTAAATGGATCCTTCTACTATGAGTATGTCATATCCCTGCTCTTGTGTATGCCTATTGATCAATAAATGACTATTTTTACCTCCTTCTATGGTTGTATGTAGTGTGGATTTCTAAATGTTTTATTTAATCAAGTTTAGACTTGTCTCACCTTATTTGTTTTTAATATTCACCTTGCCATAAAGTAGTTTTATTCTCTATTACAAGTTGTGAAGAGCATCATTAAGGATTCCATGTGGGTTAGAAGTGTTAAATATCTTCCATTCTAGTCTCATATTACCTTAGCTCTTTGAAAATAATTGATGTGATAAGTTTTTTTAGGAGAAGTGTATGTTTATTTTATTATTATAAGTCTTATTTCACATGGAAATTAGTGGTAGTGGTAATAAAATTTTATGTAACATCCCCCTTTAGTTCATTGTTTCTTTCTCCCTTTTCCTTGAAAACTAGTAGATTAGTGATTGATTCCAAATGATACATCAAGTGAGATAACCCTTATCTATAGGTTTAATATATTAATTAGGTCACCCAAAACCTAGGATTTGTCCCATTTGTGGCTTATATTTATATCACTTGAAACACCCTCTCAATGGGTATAAATTTAATCTATAATAGTTAGTAAATTAAATAAATATTTTAGTAATAAATGATAGTTTTGTTAGTTGGGTGGTTGAGCCTATTTGGGTCCTGAGTAACCACATAATGAAAACTTATTAAAATATTTCACATTATAAATAATTTTAGTAATGAGATTTTACCCTTTGGAAAGATTTATCAAACTTGTAAAATGTAGTAATTATGATTTACCTATGTGTGATTGGTCTTATCAGTGGTATCAAGTGAGTTAAAAATAATTTGTTGGTGAATGAGTTTATGTAAAATATATTTTATCAAATGAAGGAGAGAGAAAACATGTTTTTACCAATGGTTTGAAATTTTGAGTAAATTTTTTCTAGATTTTTTTAAACTTTCATATTTATAAACAAATGACCTGAAATCCATTTTGTATGCCCTATCCCTTGTTTCAATTTAAAAAATCCATCTATATGTCTTATGCCCTAGAATAAACATAGGTCTTAATAATATCTCTTTTTAAAACTTCCAAATCTATATCTTGTATGGTAAAACAGGTAAATATGAAGGCATTTTACAGTAAGAAAATATCCATTGTATGACCCGAACCTGTTGACAATAATTTAATTGGCCCAAAATTATTTTCATTAAAGATTAAATATTTTTAAATAAATTTTGATCTATAAAATCTGATTTAAATTCATGAATACAACTTCAAATTTTTGTAGAAATCAATTTACTACCTGGATAAACAGAATTGCAGACCAAACAATTTTATATAGTAATTTTATGGTCTTTATTGTAGCATAGAATTGTACTCTTGTGAGAGGGTTATTCAAGTTCTCTCATTCTTGACTAAAAAATTGGATCAACCCTAGGCTTTGGGTATCTTATGATGGGGTTGAACATCCAGAAAAGGTTGGTTCTACTTGGTAGATCATCTAAACTATTGATTTTACTTGGAAAGGGGACAACGATGTTGCAAAGGATGACTAAAAACACAAATAAGGAGATGCACCAAAATGAAATACACTCTAAATTTCATGAAACTAACACTAAGGTAGTTTAAAAACAACCCTCACTCACAAAACCTCTTAAACTAGTCATTTTCCATTAATATTTCTAAAATTAGGCCTAATAGACAAGAGATGAAACATGGAGGAGTATAAAACTCACACTATACCTTCATTAATGACCAAAAAAGCACAATTTGAAACCTAAAATGATGGTGGAATTCTAAATGCAAGAAATAAGGATAGTTACTAGGGAATAACACCTCTCCAGAAATCAATCATGCACAAACTAACTAGAGCACTAGATGTAAGTAAGAGATAGGCAAACTAAGTTGTCTTATTACTTCAAAAGGTTGTTTTAACAAATTTTTATAGGGTTTTGTCTTGTCAAACGAGATTATATGTTATAAATGAGCAAGAAAATGGAAATATAGAAGAAAAGGGAAGGGAGATGAGAAGAAAGCTCTCATAATTTAATAAATGTAGATCAACCAACTTTTATGGAGTCTTAAAAACATTCAAATTACTTAAGCATTGATCCTCTCTTAGTAAATTAACCTTAAAAGGTAAAAAGGGTCTTCAAGCTCTCCCATTGGCCTAAAAATTCACTAGAAGTCAAAAATATTTGAGGAAGATGATGTCACAGTCCATTAACTTTGAGATAAGTCTTCAAATATCTAGAAGCCTCAACGAATGTTAAAAGTTTCTCCTCAACTCCCCAAACCTCTCCATTTGACTTATATTCCCCATTCCACTTAAATTTTAGAATATACCTTATAACATGGTTAGTGATATTGGAATTTGATGCTTAAAACTAATCTTGAAGGTTAACTTTGAGTGTTTACTTTTTTATGTTTTCTTTTGTTCTAAATTCAAACTTGCTCCTCCAACCTAAAAAATACACCATGAAACATACAAATCTCTTGGATTCCATTGATAGAGGTATTCAAGCTCAAGACACTGCCAACTACCTATTCTATAACCTAATCCCAAGGTAATTTATCACCATGATAACGACGTTTGGACCTATAGAAGGCTTCCATACATCCATATCATACCTATGATGAATAAAATTAAGATTTAAACCACCTTTAAGACCTACAACAATGGCAGAAATTTCCATTAAACATATAACCATTCACAAATTATCAAAAAACCTGGGTTTTTGATCTTTGAGCTCATCAAGGCACCCTAAAAACCATTGGTAAGGGATCCAAATGCTATATAATGGTGATTAAGGTCCCATTAGGCCTCTTCCATGCATTTTTACCATTTCTCTTTGAAGACCTACAAAAATGAGCATTTTAGGCCATTTTGGCCCTCCTAGGCACCCACACATGCTAATTTATTCTAAAAAATAGGTTAATCAATATATTTACAAATCCTCATGCATGCTCTAGGTGGTTTTCAAGTGATTCTAGGTCATTTCATGGAACTATGAGTTCAAATACTCAAAATTGGTCAAAATAGGGTCTTTGGTAGTTTAGACAGGCTTACCTTCTTGATAATTATTCATAAAATATAGACCTCCATTATATTAATTATTTCCATGGATATTTATTCCATATATCCCTTCAAATTTCCTAAAAATCTTGGATTCCCATGTATATGTTGTGAAAATATATGTACATAAAAAGTTTGTTTGAGAGGTTCTGCATGTATTTTGGATCTGCTTATAGTCTTAACAATATTTCATAAACATATAATATTTAACCAGCCTAAATCCATTATTAATTTAAATTAAACATTTTTCCTCAAAAAATACTAAAATCACGTGGCCCAACTCCTTATGGGATGAAATATATGAGCATTTGAAGAGGAGGCTCAAACTAGGTGTCAAGACTTGAAAAGTTTGAATTTGTTATTAAGAGACCAATAAGAATTTACATTAGTATTTTTCTGATTTAAAAAACCTTTATGGGAAATTTAATATCTCAATAAATCACATGATACTTAAAAAAACTTTGAAACAAGAAAAAGATTGAGACTTATTCACACAGGCTTGTGTTTTGCATCTTTTTGCTAGCCCTCAAGGGCATCCTTGTATGAAAAAAATATTTTGGATACTATAATCAGGTGTATTAAGATTTATAAACACCATAAAATACCTTAAAACTCTCCCAAAAATTCAAAAATCTTCTATCATACCTATACTTTCCAAAAACCTTCTGAGCTCCAATAGTGGTTGTCAACAAACAAGCACATGGTTGTGACAAAATAGAAGATACTTACACTATGTATGTGGTATAAATAATATTATGTATGATTATAACCACTAATTAACATCATTTTTACCATTTTTCATATTTATATCTCACCTATAGAGACCTATAGATGATTTTTTCAAAATTTACTAGTGGGTTGCTTACTTGTATGAATGATTAGATTGCATGAGGTTAGTAACAAAAAAATGAGTGTTTAAAATATTTATGAAGTCTAAAGTATGGATTTAATTGATTTTTATGGTCATTAAAATCATATATACCAAATTTTAGAGCTCAAATCCACCTATAGATACTTCAAAATCACTAATTTCTCCTAAATTGTCAATGGTTACCTAAGTTTTCATGGAGAATGTCAAAGGTCTGAGAAAAAACATCAGATATGTACCTTGTTTTTCATGATAAATAGAAATCATGGAGTCATATTTTGGGTCATGAGGACCCTCTGTACCAATTTTTGAGGTTAGACCACCTCTCTAGCACCTTCAAACCCTCAATTTACCCAAATTTACCCTCAGGCTAGGACTATGACTATATTTTCCATGGTTTGAGTGGTATTTTCATGTTATCCCTTGAGTTAAATATTTTTTGGAGTAAAAATACTCATTAATTTACTTATTCCACAATTCCATTGTTTTATTAAACTTCCATTTGGCTATGTGAATCTATCATAGACCACTTTTCTCTCATTCACTTTATGCTTGGAGATAGGGTTGTGTTCTAGAAGGCTATAGGTGTGCATTTTACATTTTGACCTTGACTTTATCTTATATTTGATCACTACTCATGATATATTTAACCATTTTTTATCCTTCATGAAACTTCACTTAACTTCAATTGACTCTAAAAAAATTTCTAACCTTTGAACTCATATTCCTTAACTTAAAACCAACCCTAACCCCATGCCACTATCTAAGCCAAATGAGGGTGGTTATAGGTGGATATTCTCTTTTTTGATGTAGGTTGATATTATATTCTCATATTTAGTAATATTATTATCAATTAAAAACCAATCCCATATTGGTTTTCTATATGGTGTCTTACTTGATCTTTGAGAACCTCCATTGGCCTACAACTAAACATTGCCATCATCTTTCTTTAGTATACATTGGTATAGTTGTAGGTGAATAATTTGATTTAGGACACATGTATGTGATAATTAAATTTAAAACACTTGTCTCACTCTCCTTGATTATTCTTATGGTTACTAATCCATCATGATTTATCATATACCTCATCTTCATTGATGTCTAGGCAGTTTATCCTTCAAACATTATAACTAGTCTTTCAAGGTACTAAACAAAACTATAGTTCATGTTATGAAAATGGAAACCCTATAGGTGGATTTTCTATGTGTTTTAGGAATAATATTCCATTCATTTTATTTTATCTTAGGTCACAAGAACCTATTTCACACTTGGATGCACTCACTTCATGCTTTAAGATCATGTCTTCAACTTATACCTAGTTAGTTCCCAAAATCATTTTAGCATGGTTGTAGGTGAATTTTAATTTTTCACTTGGTTTTTATAATTTTCAAATGTTTCTTGAAAATTATTGAAAACTTCCTTGAGTTCCACTTCCTTATCAAACACCCAAGACCTTTCTTTGTCTGCATTGCTTGATCCTGCCCCTTCGTATGATTTAAGATAGATGACTATGTGTACTGATTGAGATAGATAGATTTTATATATGTAAAACTAATCCTCATATTTTTTTTCATATATTCTTTTTATATAGATAACTTGTCAAAATGTCTTAACTCAACCAATTGAACACACTTCACTATACTATAAGACCTCTCTTATAGGCTCTTTTTTTGTTTTTTTGCTTGTACAAAAAAATAGAGATCGACTAAAAAAAATTCCCATTTTAGGTACCCTCTAATAATTTTTACCTCTCCACCAATTTTATTTGTCAAAAAAAACTTATAAATCCCTTTTCTATCATTAGACCTCTCTAATTCGGTCTCTTTAAGGACTAATGACAACACAAACCTCTGATTTTATAACTTACCTATATGTACAGTACTAAAACCTCTTCAATCTCTTAAATCACATGGAATAATTAATATTACAAATTTTTATCCCTTTTTACTAGTTAAAATTCTCAAATATGGCCTTTTTCCTTTAAAAACTAACTTAGGGTCTTCTCCTCCTACATAGACTTGAGAGGGGTAATAAATGGAACATAAACTCTGTAAGGAATTTTTAACCATTGTAAAGGTTGGTTTACCTCTAAATAAACTATACACACCCTCTCTAACCATAAATAAATATTCATAACACATTTTATTCACATTTTTATAGACATTTATGCATGACTCCTCAGGGTTTCTTAACAAAAGGGTGTTCTCGATCCGAATTCTACATTTTTTTGCATTTTACTTAGACCAAGAACTTTTTATGAGATTAATAACCCTATTTTACATAGGATATAGCTTTATATTTCATTTAAAACTTTAATTGGCCATAAAATTACCTTTTACCCTCTTATACCATGTTAGATTCACTAGCTATATAGGCAGTCATAGTAGTTATAGGCAGTGTTTTGATGTTTTCTAGTTTTGTAGAATTTTTTTAGGTGATGATAGTATGGATTAGTTATATATGAACTTTATCAATCCATTTTTGTCTATGGAATCATAAATATCCATATTCATTCTCTCATACAAGCTTTTCCATACCTTAAGCATAGGTTTTATCAATGTAAAACCAATTCTGTATTGGTTTTCTATATAGTCTTTTATATTTACTTACACAAGACTTCACTGACTAGGTTTTGAGTTTGATCTCAAATCTATAATAACTTATAACTTTGTCTCCTCTATAATAGTGTGATTCAATCCTAAATAACACTTTTTTATCATTCCTTTTGGCTTGAGCCACTTAACTCATGTTTTAATCGATGTAGTCAATGGTAACCTAGTTGTAGGTGCTGATTTTAGGTGATTAGGCCTAATATGGATTGAATTTGAGACCTTCCATGTAATTATATTATTCCTTTGGGTGTCACTAATTCCTTTAAATAATTCATAAGGGTCCCATAGACCTACCTTGAGTTCTATTTTTGACACCCACCAACCACCTTGAGCTCCAAGCCTAAGTGTAACACTATCTAAGCTAAATAGGCTTGTAAGTAGTGATTTTGACTGTGTTTAGGACTACTACCTCATAATGTGGAAACCTTCCTTGATGTTTCATCAAATACTTTATGGAATTATTCAATCACCTTACCCTTTAAATATTTGACAAACCTCTTCTACTAACTTGAAAAGAGTCCAACCTCATCTCCATCACTATATTTGAAATACATGGAGATGGTTGTAGATGCACAATTTAGGATCTTGGGAATGAAATATTATAGTAAGGAACCTTCTCAAGGTTTTTTAAAGTCTTAATTTCCTTATAAAGGCTATTTTTTACTTTAACTAATCCACAAACCAACCTTTAACCTTGAACTCCTTTTATAACTTCACTTCACTATTTGCATCAGACCTATGGTTATAGGTCATCATTTTACCTTGTACAGACTATGTAAGAAATTATGGAGTACATATTTAGATAAGGATTTAAATTTTATATAATATAATAACTATACTTGTTTTTAATTTATTATACTCACCTTTCATTTGTTCTTTGAATATTTTGACCACTTCCAACCTTGAGCTTCTAGCACGGTCTAAGCCAATCAATGATGGATGTAGGTAAATATTTAACTTGCATATGATAGTGGACCATATTGATAATGTATTTAATTTGTAATGACTCAAATTTCAATCTTTCACCATTAAATTTCAAACCCTCCCACTATTTTCCATTACCTAAGACTAAGACCTTAATCTTCACTTCAATACTCAGTCATTAAAGGGGTTATAAACCATGTTGTATGGACTATGTATAAGTTTTAAGATGCTTGGAAAGCTTGGAAAGGTTACAATATGTCCATGGATATTTAAAATTTTTAATTTATATTTAATAATTCTAAGACCTCACTTGAAGGTCAAACCTCCTTACAAGTTTCTTTCATAACTTTGCCTACTCCTTGAGCCTATCACTCTATATCCTTTTAAAAAATGACTGTAGGTCTATAGGTATCTTGTGAGACCCATTTTTATCAATGTAAAAGCAATTCCATATTGGTTTTTTATATGTTTTCACACTTTAAGATATAGTTTAAACCAAAACATTTAATGGGATATCCTCCTTCCTTCCCAACTGAGCATTTGTATGAGAAACCCTTGATTATGTATTACTTCCTATAAGTGGGGATAATTGTTTATAAATGCCTATAGGTATACATATATTCAACATACATTAATTCCAATTATTATCTTATTCTAAAGTCATTAGGTATATCTATCTCTACCTTTTATACCATTAAATAATCTTCATTCTCATCCATATGATATAAGTACCTTGTAATTGCCTTAGGGTTGATTTTGGACTAAAAAGCACCATATATCACTGAGTGTTTCTAGTCAGCACTAGATTAGGTTGAAACACTAAATGATGATCATTATCCCTCAATAAAATAACCCATTTCTTATATTTCATCTTATTCTCTAGACCTATATTATAGTGGGAATGACTAGACCAACCTAGACTTCAAATATCTCCACCATGGCATGATATTGTGTATAATCCAAACACAACTTCAAATAAACTAAGGTAAAGTTTCCCATTTGTCATTTGATCCAAGTATGCATTGCATAGATGTTTTTGAACATTTTTTAGCCATTCACCATTACCAAAAATACATAATCACATTCCTAGACCATCATAAAAACCTTCCATGGGTTTAAACACCTATAAATCCTCTTGATACTCTACTTTAGACATCTACAACTAGGCTTAATTGTAGCCTTCTTTGTATGTGTAGTTTATATATTACAATGCGGCATGTATGTGTAGTATTTTAAGCATGGTTTTAAAAATGAAATTAAAGTGAGTCTAAGGTGAAAAATAGGAATTCCATGGACTATGATTTCTTTTATAACATGAATATCCTATAGACAATACTCCAAGCTCCTGCACTTAACTCCTTCAAACCATGAACATGTTAATCATACCTTCAAGACTTCAATATCATCAAAGAGATGATTTAGACCATTTAAATGATATCATATTAGAAATTATTTTATTCTAATTATCTTAAGATATTCCATTTGATTTAAATTCCCCCTTTTAGTCATATAAGTCTTATAATTTGATAGAACATAACCAGCAAGTTAGCAATGGAGTCTTTCACTAACAAAGGAGGTTATATTCAACTTAGAGGCCCAATAATCCATTCCTATATGAATGAGGTATGTGAATATTTAAAATTTTAATATAGAACATTATAATATGTAAATATTTGCTTAATAATTCATATTTTGCTCCCAAACTAACCCAAAAGACCATTCACATAGATATTGTAGGAAATAGGTTTTATGTTATAAGTAGATTATTAGGAGTTACCTAATGAAACAAATTGTAATAGGTCCTATTTTATTCTTCATTAACTCCCCTAAAACCATTTTTCCTTATTGAATTTTGAACTGAGGAAATAATAAAAAACTTAGACCCTAACTGAATGAATAGGCCATCTAGACACCCCTGTACTGTTACTAATTATTCATAAATATGGGGAGATTAACCAAATAACCAATGCCACAAGGTTACATATCATTGACCAACATATTGTATCCCAACTCTCTTTCTCTTGAATCTACCAAATGAAAACCTAAGGCTCTGTTAGAGCTGTCTAAGACTGCACCAAAATGGTTTTTCCTTAACATGAAGAACCATAAGTATGCCTATGGAATAAAAAACTTGGTAAATATTTTTTTTATGATTTAAATTACCTTTCCTTCCTCATATAAACCTTTTGAAATGATTGAATCTCCATGAATGGTATAAAACTCATTTCATGCCTAGTTTGTAGCTAATAGGTTTTCCTTACCTCTATTGGTTAATGTACTTGGATCTGATTTCATAGGCCTGAGAGTGGATATTATATACACCATAGATTCTTTCATATTATAGTTGAGCTCTTGTATTAATCAAAACCTGTAAAAACCTATTTAGCTAAGGTTCTAAAAGGCTAAAAATGCATATTTTTTCTCCAAAACTCCTCTCCTCCACTCCAAATGACTTGAAATGGCCTTGAACATGTCTAAGTAGGGAGAAATACCCATAAAGAGTTGGAAAGAATTCAAAACTAATTTGACTTCTCTAAAAGTCACTTTTTCACTTAAGATTTTCTATTTTTAATCCCTTCAAGTCATCTAATGCACTTTTGAGGGTCTTTTGTGAAAATTAGCTTCATTAGACATAATTTTTAACACATTAGAATCTATGACACCTTGTACAAACCTAATTCATTCCTTTGAATGCTCAAACACCCTGAAAACTAGCTAAATCCTTCACTTATTATTTAAGACCCATTTTTAGGCCTTTTCCTTAAAATATATGAATTCACCTTAAAACCTTATAAAGTGTTTCAAAAGAGTGCAAGTAACATGAGGGAGAGTCATGAGTTTTTTTATCTTTCCACCATTGGATCATCCACTACATAAGGACCCTGCACAACTCCTCACACCATACTAAGACCTTCCAGGATAGTACACTTCATCATCAAGTCAGGACTAAAAAGAGACTTGTCATGGGGGTAAAAGGTCACTGAATGGTCTAAGAGAGTGACCTAATCCATCTATGAAAAATTTTATATGTAGGATAATTTTGGATAACATTTATGGTGACCTTCTGGGATTGCATGCATGTCTATGTAAAAAACTAATTTCCTTAGTCTATCCATTAGGCTCACGGGGTCACAAACGTCTTTCTCAAATTGGTTTTTAACTGAACACAAGGTTGAATATCTTCTAATTAAAACTCTCAAAACAATAAGGAAAAACTAGTAAAAAATAATAATGTGTTCAAATCACTTACAAAATGGAAACACATAACAAAAGGGAAATGTGCAGAAGGCACTTAGAGAAAAGCAAAAAATCTACTCTAATATGTACAAGGTTTCCATTCTCTTTTAGTAACAAAGATTTATATCAATCTAATTTACTAGGATGGGTAATACCTATCCATCTATTTAGGTAAGATGAAAATTATTATATTATTTTCATCCATAGATCAAGTAAGAGACACTCCACAAGCTATCAAACTTAGTATGGTTTCCTGGCTTGGCCTTATTTGAATCCCACATTAGGAGTAGATCACCCTCCTTGAAGTCTCTTTCTATGGCTTTCTTGTCAAAGTCTTTATTGACTTGATCTTGATGTTATTACATTATATTCATTTCAAGATCCCTCATTTCTTTAAGCTCCATAATTTTTTCCATCCTCACACTTATAGGTTCACTCTCCATCAACTCAAGATGATGGGCTAGCTCCAAGGCAGGTAACCCAATAGATATAAGAAAATTATCTTCTCTCCCATATACTAGGACAAATGGTGATTTTTTAATGGTAACCTTGGGAGTCACTCTATCAAGCCATAATGCTATCCTTAAATTTGAATGACACACTATCTGGTTCTCCTCCATAGTCCTCTTAATTATTCTAATCAAGTTATTATTCATTGAATATACAAGTCCATTACCTTAGGGGTAGTAATTAGAGGATGTTATAAGTTATATGCCCATTTAAAGTCCCCATTAACTCATTTTCATGATAATGAATTCTAAGCCATTATATAAAATGATTGTAATTGTTACACCAAACCTTGTCACTATACTATCATAAAAGTCAAACACTACTATTTCATTAGTTCCTTTAGAGAAATTTCCTCCACCCACATAATGAAGTAATAAATTGAAGTGAGTACCTAATTATGTCCTCTATTTTAAGGTGGATTGATCATTCCTATAAATTCTAGACCCCATTGAATGAAGGATTACTCCACCTTAATGGGATTAAGAGGAAGGGCTACCAACCTTTGCTTTCCTCCAAAGAGAACACACTTTTGGCACATTTTCACACATGCATATGCATCCTTAAATGGGTTAGGACAATAATAACCAGCCTTAGTCAGTTTTTCATCTATATGTTTTGAGGTAAAGTGACCTCCTTCATTTATATCATGAAATTACTTGAAGAGTCTAGTCACTTGTCTTGAGGTATGTTCCTAGTATTGGTATTAAGATATTAATGTTGTCATCAATATCAAAGTTAAGTTGGTTGTCATTAATGTCAAAATTTAGATTTGATGTCATGATTGGTGAAGTGGTGTATGACAAAGAATTTTTTTCTCTTTATTGAAAGAAAATTTGAAGGCAACGTAGTATTATTTTTGAGGTTTAATGACATGTTCAAGATATAAGGGGATCATCTTGATTTAGCTCTAAGTATTGAGGAGAATACAAGGTAATCACATGGATCAATAATTCCTTGTATTATATATGAGGTCTTGGTACAAATTTTTAATGTGAAAAATCTCATAAAGTCTGTTAAGAATGGACTTGTCTAAGAAAATAATGTTTAAAGAATGACATCATTGAGAAGTATCTTATTTGTTTCCAAACACTAAGTATTAGTTATCTTGAGTAACCTGGTCTATCTCTATGAAGAATATGTATGCATGAATCATGTTAAATATTTTTGTTTTGGATCATTAAAATCATGATAAAGTGATATAAGTTGTGTTAAAAATGAGTAAGAGACAAAGAATCTTATTGATGAGTTTGAAGGTCTAGTTTTGAGGCTTAATCCTTACTTGAAAGACCTAATAAGATAACATAATCATGGTATCAAGTAATTTGAGCCATTTGAGACATGTGTCATAAATTTTTTTATGTTATGGGTAGGATATAATGTCACATGACATTTGGATGGAGTGTTGTATATATTTCAAGATGTTTCAAGGCATTATCATAGTCTAAGTATGATTGGTAGTATAAGGCCTAGTATGTAAAGTGACGTATAGTGGCTTAATGAGGGGTAAATATAATTCTAAAGGATTAAATAACTATTAATATAATTTAAAAATGTGTGAGAGGTAATTTTTATTATGTGGAAATTTTTTTAATTCTATACCTAAAGGAGAAATCATAAAAACCTATGATAAGGTTCCTTATGTACACAGAATGGAGTATTGCAAACATGAAAAGATATTTATTGTAATATTTGGAACATGAAACATTTTAATGAGATATATATCACTTAAATTAAGTTTTTAAATGTCCCTATATTTATTTTATTAGCATTGGTTTTGTATATCAAGGGTAATTCTTTATGAATGATTGTTAAGAAGTAAAACTAGTCAAAACCCTCTCAAACCCCTTAAAGTGACTTGATAAGAAATATATAATAATTTACAGATTATAATGGTATTTTTAAAATAATTTTATTTTTTTAAAATTTAAATTAATCTTAAAGGTTTCTCCAAGTGTTTTTGGTTTTTCTTGACAGTGAGTAGAAGTTATAAAAAAACCCTTATTTTCAAGAATTTTGATATAACAGGTAGGGTTGAGTAGGTCAAATCATGAAAATTAATGTAAGATGATGTTTAAGACTTATATTTTATTCCCATGAAATTTTATTATTAGTTTTAAAACCAAAAATCTACTAAACCAATCATTGAATTTGGCCTATCACTAAAAAGGCCTAATGAGTAGAATAATGAGAAAACTAGGTGAGAATGAGAATGCGATTAGGGATTGGCTACAAAGGAATAGGGATGGATAATAATTAATATGTACATTATTAAATATATATACCTCCTATTCCATTTTTTTATAATTTTTTATGATTCCTGTACTCAAGCAAAAAGTTGTCATTAAACTGGGATGTCTAACACAATGAAGTTTGTGTAGAGTGAAGTAGTGAGATTGGATTGTAAGACAAATATTTATATATAAGCATGATACATATATTTAAAAATATTATATATTTATTTTAAATGTTAACACAAACCCATTTTAATATCACATAATTTTTCCCATAGGTGTTTTAAGATTTGATTTTCTTGACTGTATTTTTAATGTTATAGGCAACTTTATGTCTGTATATGAAAATGATGTTTATGAGTCATTTTTCACTAATATGAAGGATATAATTATTTAAAATGTGTTAAAAATCTGTCATATTATCATTTTAATGTATTTTTAATCATTTTAAGTCCTTTTTCAAGTTTAGAGATTCAACCAATTTTGACTGTTTGTTGACAGTGTTTGGTGTTTTTGATTAAGCCTTTTGCAAGAATGTTCCTGAGGCCTTTTTCCTATGTGGTGAATACCAAATGATTTATGGAAGTATTTTAAGCCAAAAATATACTATTAATATTATTTATTTGTGGGTTATGTGTCAAATTTTTTTATATGGTTCAAATTTACAAGATAGACTTTCTGATAATGAGAAGCCATATTAGAGAGTAGACCTAATTGGATGGTCCAAGAAGTGAAAAGATCCAAATGGTGTTTGGGACATAATGATATATTATTATGGGTATATTAAAGTTAAATATGAATTTTTTAATCCTTTGGTGAAGGCTCAATTTTTTTAAAGGATGTCTAAGTGAAATGTGTACTTAGGGAAGACCTAATTGCATTAGGTCTCTATTAGACCTAATTGCATTAGGTCTCTATTAGACCTAATGGAGGTTTTAGCCCTTAAGGGTAATGATCAACCTATGTAATGAATTTTTAAATTGTGAAACATGTGTAGTGATATATTTAAATTATAATCCAAGTACGGTGAGGTATTTTTCTGAATAATATGGGTATGATAAAGAATCAAGTATAAATTCAAGGTCTAATTAGCCTATTTTTACTAATTAGAATATTAAACTATTAAACACAGGATATAGAGTTTTTATATAATATGTTAATGGATTGAATATCATAAAAGAGGTTATATTAATATGCCATAAGTATCTTAATATTTTTATATAGGTTTTTGAGCAAAATCATTAGACCTAATTCTACCAAGGAGAGGGATAATTGAGCAAGAATGATTAATAGGTAATTTGAGAGAGAAAGAAGTGTGAGAAGAGAAAAAAAAGGAGAAAATATTTAGTTGAGTAAATAAAAAGTGTCTAAGGGTGATCAAATATTCAATTTATCTAATTTAGTGCTTGTTTTCCTATGGGTTTGGATCCTTCTTATAGGTTTAAGCTTGCTAAATACATTAGTTGAGTTGGTGCTTGACTAAGTGAGGGGTTTATTCTCCTTATGGGGTTGGTGCCTCACTAAAATTTTGATTAATTTATTATAATAAAGTAGTACAAGTTTTGAATTAGTCGTTTTTCTTCCCCTAGAGGGCTTCCCACATATATCTCATGTCCTTATGTTGTTTTCTTACGTAGATGCTTATGTATGTACTAAACGATGTAAGTGAATGAATGCTTTATGAATCTTAAGTGAAATTAGAGGACTATTTTAATACAACTAATTTACCCCCAACCTTCTCAATAATTATACTTCCAACAACTTGATCATCATCTATGAATTTTAGTAACAACCCATTGAGGTCTTTTATTAAGATAATACCATCAATCAAATCATAAGGTATGGACTGGAGTCTGAAGTATCTTCTCTTTGTTATATCCATACCTTGATTACACCCACATATTAGCAAGAAATTTTCCATATCTTGAACCCAACTAGTGTGAGGAGGTAAAATTCCCTTCAGTTTATCTTGTGTCACCAAATTAACCTCTTTCTCTTCATGGAGGTTAGCAACCATGTGTTCACATAATCCTTTACCTCTTACTAGCTTAGTTACTTTGATTTATAGATCATATTCCATGACTCTTTTAATCCAACCATCCCTCTTCTCATTTAGGTCCTTATTGAGAATGAAGTCTCTCACTCTAGGATGAGACAACATAAGGTATATTTTTGTTAGATAGCATAGTCCTAAACTTTTTTAGACTTCTCACAACTATAAGGACTTGTTTCTCTATGAATTGTACCTTTATTCATACCCTTCAAGCCCTTGGCTAAAAAGTGTAATTGATTGTTCAATAACTTCTCCATTATTTTGCATCAACATAGTTGATATGTTATCAATGTTGGGAGAGGAATACATGATAAAATTTATTAAGAAATCAAGATTCATTAGTGTATTTGCTTTAGTAATGGCTTATATAATATCTTCAAATCCTACTTTTTCTTCCCTTGTCTAAGTGAACACCTGATTCTTATTCAAAATAGCAGTGATAGGTTTAACCAAGCTTGAAAAACTAGGTATGAACCTTCTAACAAATTTTATCTTTCCAAGAAAACTTTGAAGTCCCTTCTTATGCTTGGGAAAATATACCTCCAAGATTTTAATTATTATATCAACATCAATAGTTAATCCATACTTTGAGCTAATCCATACTTGGATAAAATTGTTATGCCATCTAGATACATAAAAACCATTTAATTTAGAAAATCTTAGAAAACCATGACCATGGATCTTTAAAAAGTAGATCCATCATTTGAGATTCCAAAAGTCATCTTATTATAGGTATAGGTTCCCCACTTTATGGTGAAATTAGTCTTGTATTAGTCTTCTTCCTTGACTAACACTTAGTTATACCCTGAGTAACCATCCAAAATAAAAAATTATTCTGAGCTAGTAGCCATTTAAAGAGTTTCTCCATGGATGGAAAGGGTTAATTGTCTTTAAAATAAACCATATTCAAATTTATAAAGTCCACACATTACTAGATCTCACCATTCTTCTTTCTCATAGGCACCAAGTTAGCCACCCATGAGGAGTGCTTGAGAGGAAAAATGATATTAGACTCAATCAACTAGGTCAAATATTTTCTCTTAATTTCTTCAATCTTTGGGTTAATTGGCCTTTGCTTTTGCTTAATAGGCTTGGCATTGGCCTCTAACTCTATGGTGTGTTGGGTTAGCTTGGGGTTAAAACCTCTTAGATCACTATATTCCCAAACAAATATATCTAAGTATTCCTTATAAATATCAATAAATGCATTTTTTTTTGCCTCATTTCTCACCTTTCCAATCTTGAGAAGTGTGTCCTTGAAGATGAGGATTGTGTCATAGTTTTCTTCATCAGTAGGCATAATTACCTTATATGTCCTTTTGTGATCTCGCTCATGCAAAATACCTTCAAGGGTGACCTTGCTTTAATTAAATTTTTAAATTTAGATAAACAATTTGGTCTTCATATTGTTGATGAAATATACCTTGGTTTTTTAAGGAAAACTCTACCTCTTGTTGTATAAAACAAGTAATCTGCTTATCACTATCAAAGACTTGCAAGTGAGCTTCATTATTTGGAACTAATGGTCTCACTATCACTTTGACATATGGTTTTATTTTAAACATATTCAAATCATTTGGGATGTCAAACTAAGCCCCTGCTACTACTAACCTAGCATTTTGATTTGTTTTCTTGGCACTGCTTGGATATTGAAGGCCTCAAAGTCTTCAAGAATGTCTCACATTCTATGTTTGTAGGAATTCATTAAGGGGTTATTGGCTATGTTTTGACTTCTCACTTGATGTGATATCAACTCAGTATCCATGTACACCTATAACTACTTTATTCCCTTCTTAATATCCCATTAAGGACCATGAATGAAGCCCTCATATTCATCTATGTTGCAAGAACAACTAAATTAGAACCTATATGATGAAAAGTATTTTTCATTAGAAGGGGATATTAACATTACACCTACACCTACCCCATGCTTGCTCCTCTAGCCATCAAATAACATCTTTCTTAATCCACTAGTATCCTCATGTGGCCTAATGGGGGATGGCATGAACTTATTCTCTTCATGCAGGTAATAAAATCCCATGTATGTTTATTTAACACCTCCCAAAAGATCAAATAGCTAATTTTCACTCCATAACTCATCTAAGAACATATCAAGTATCCCCTTAGGATGAGTTTTTAGTTCTTGACCAAAAAAGTATTTAACTTCATCTAAAATGGTAAAATTGATGTTTGGGCTACTTCGCCCATAAAGATCAATGTGAAATTTGGAAATAGGTTCAGCCTTGATAGACACCTTGGTCCCATACCTTGTCTTAAAAGACATATAGGACTAATCTGCTACTAGGTAACACCATATTTTAGTTGTGAAGTCTCTAGATAAGCATAGAGCAAAGTGAGGAGGCACCTCTAAAACGACCACATATTAAACCATTAAAACACTAGGACAAGTATGGAGGGTCAATTTTAGACATCTAATAATACCAACTGGTTTGGTAGAAGATCCATCAAGCTATAAAACACCCTTAGTTTTGGGTTCATATTTTAAACCAAGTTGATCTACTATTGATTTTGACATCACTAAAGTATTTAACCCACTATCTACCATGAATTTTTGTACAAATGAGTTTTCACTGATTACATAAATTTATAAGGGAGGAGGTTTGACCACTTTATTTGATTGTCCTTTATTAGGCCCTTTGGTTTCATTAGTGAGAACTACACTCTCTTTACTTGGTGGATTATCTAGGACACTAATCTTTGACAAACAATATTGAAGGATATCACTTGACTAGGCATATAAAATAAGTCTCACATTGGAACGCTCACATTGTAATTCTTCATTTTCTCAACAATATTGATGCACAAACCACCAACCTTTACTTGTGCTTTGGAAGCCACAACTGTGCTTTGAACATGTGAGTTTTGGGGTACAAAGGTATCTCTTTAGTTTTAAATTTTTTTAGTTATTAGAAATTTTGGGGTAGTGGTAGGCTCTTTTAGTTTTAATAGTAATGTATTAAGAGTAGGATACTCTTTAACTACTTATTATCCTCCCTCCATGTTCCTTCTCTTGAACCTTGTGTCAGTTGCCCTTAGAATGTTTGCTTAGATAGAACTAGCCTAATGATTGACACCATAGCACTCTTATTGTTCATAGTTAATCATTGTAACACCTAATTAGTTTGCTCCTTTATTAGGCCCTTGGCCTTTTTGAGTCTCTTTCGGTTTAGTCATCACAGGCACTTATGTATTATGAGCCACAAGATCTTGGTTGAACCCATAACCAACACCTTATTGCCATTAATCATTGAAATCTTGATTAAACTTTGTGCTTGGGACAATGGCTTGATTTAATGTATGATTAAAAGTTATATAACCTTCACCTTTTTTTTTAATGATGTTTTAAATAAGTACCAAGGTATTGGAAGTACTTGTAGCATTAGGATTGTAATTATTCTGCCTAGTATAGTTGGGTTGTCCTTGTCCTTGGAAATTTTCCTTGAAGGGTGGATTATTAGCTTGGTAAGACTATTAGGGTTGATATGGGGGATAATAAGGTCTATTATGTTTATATTTCTACCTATTTACATTTAAAAATTCATTACCCAAGGTTTGAAACATATTCTTGAGTTTTTAGAAGTTACTAGACTGACTAGTTAAAGTTTTTTCTTGCTTTGGTGTAGGTATAGTAGCAAGTGTTGGGAAAGAAAGAATGGAAAAATGGGGAGGAATTATAATAGTAGGTAGTTGAATATATGAAAATAAGGGTTTAGGTGGCCTAGGTGTGAGTTTGACAAATTGTACTAAGATATTCTCTGCTTTGATTACCACTTCATAAACATCTGGTAGTATGTTCCCCCATAGACTGTATCATCATTATAATGTCATTGTTGAGAGATTTTAAATAGTAGACAAAATCATAGTTAGGATTAGGCCTAATATATATTGTAATAATACCCCATTTCTCTTAAAATATATTATTGAAATATTTCATAACCTCTTGAGGAGTTCTCTTTATTATTATCAAATATTATGCTAGTGACAAGTGGTCACTCTTGTCTTTAAAACTCTTGTATAAATCATCCCTTAACTAGTCCCATGATGTGATGGAGTTATTATTAAGGGTCCTATACCAATTCAGGTCCTTGCCCTTAAAATACATGGCCAACAACTTGATAGCCACATTTTCTTCATTGATGGCATGGATATTGCAAAAGCTGCCTATACCTTTGATTTGTTTAGAAGGAGTTGTAGAGTTGTCTATTATGTATTAAAACAAACTATGAAGTAATCCTATTGGGATAGGGCCATACTTTTTGAGGTATAAATAACTTTGACCATTTAAATCCATGAAAAGCAAATATATAGGTGCAACCATGGTAGTGATAGAGCCTAACAAGTATCTTCTTATAGAGGTAGACTTAGAAACTGGTTTAGAAGGAAATTTTCCCAAATATGGATAGGTGTTAGTAAACCTCAATTATTTTATTGAGTTAAAAGTTAATTCAACAAATTCAAAAGGAATACCTCTAGAATCTGATCTTATAATCGCCTTTGGAATGAAATATATGTATTTTTATACCACCAAAAAGCTTAGTGTTCATTAGAGTCACCATATGTTGAGAGTGTGGATGAAACAACTACTACAAATGGATCAAAACCAACATCAATCTCAATAAATATGATTTGAATTTTATCCCATCAAACATGCTAAAAACTATTGTATCATATAATTTCACCATTTTGAGAGGGTTCTTCAAGCTCTCTTAATCCTAAATATAAAATGGGATCAAACCTAAGTTTTGGATATCCTATGATGGGGTTGAACATCCAAACAAGGATGGTTCCTCTTGGAAGATCACCTTGACTATTGATTCTACTTGGAAAAGGGATAGTAGGGTTTCAAGGGATGACTAAAAACATAAATAAGTGATACACCAAAATGAAAGACACTGAAAATTACATGAAACTAATACTAAAGTAGTTCAAAGGTAATCTTTACTCACACAATCTCTTAAACTGGTCATTTTGCATCAATATTTCCAAAATTAGGCTCGTTAGACAACAAATGAATCATGGAGGAGTATCAAACTCACAATATACCTTCATTAATGAATAAAAATGAAGAATTATATACCTATAATAATGGTGGAATACCTACAAAAATCTAAGAAAGAATGACACTTATGAAGGAAGAATGCCTCGCCACAAAGCAATCAAGCACAAACTAACTAGAGAACTAGATACAAGCAAGAGATAGGCAAAATAAGTTGTTTTATTAATTCAAAAGGCTTTTTTTACAAATTTTGATAGAGTTTTTCCTTATCAAATGAGAGTATATGTTATAAATGGGGGGAAAAGTTATATATACGAGAAAATGGAAGGGTGTGAAGAAAGCTCTCAAAACTCAATAAATGTAGCTCAAAAACCTTCCATGGAGTCTCAAAAATATTAAAATTACTTAATTATTGGTATTATTTGATAAAATTAACCTTTAAAGGTCAAAATCACCCTCAAGCTCTCCCATTGGCCTAAAAAATCACTAGAAGACAAAAATCTTTAAAAAATATGATGTTACACTCCACTAACTTTTAGAAAAGTATTCAAAGCTCTATAAGCCTCATTTAATGGTCAAAGTTGATCCTCAATTCCCAAAACCCCTCCATTTAACTTATACATCCCATTCCACTTGGCTTTTATAAGTTACCTTGAAACATGGTTAGTGATATTGGCATTTAATGCTTATAACTGACCTTGAAGGTTAACTTTGATTATTTACTTTTTGATGTTTTATTTTGTTATCAACTCAAATTTTCTCCTCCAACTTGAAAAAGATGCCATGAAACCTAAAAATATCTTAGGCTCCATTGATGGAGGTCTTAAAGCTAGAGCCACCTCCAATTAGTTATTCTAGAACATGCTCCCAAGTCCATTTGTCACCATGAGACCAATTTTGGACCTATAAAAGGCTTAAATACATCCATATAATACATATGAGGAATAAAATGAATATTTATACCACCTTCAAGAACTTCACTAATGGTTGAAAACTCCATTAAACATGTAACCATTCACAAATTATCAAAAAACTTGGGTTTTTGACCTTTCATCTCAATAAGGCACCCTATAAACCCTTTTAAATGTATTTAAGTGCCATATAATGGTGACTTAGATCTAATTATGGTTCTTTCATGTATTTATACCATTTCTCTCTTTGAAAACTTGTGAAAATGGCCATTTTAAGCCATTTTAGGCCTCCTAGGCACCCACACATGCCAATTTATTCTATAAAATAGGTCAATAAATATATTAAAAGAGTATCCTACATATTCTAGATGTTTTCCAAGTTATTCTAGGTCATTTAATGGACCTATGAGTTCATAAACTCAAAACTAGTCAAAATATGGTCTTTGGCAACTCAGATAGGCTTATCTTCTTGATGATTGTTCATAAAATATAGATATCCATTCTATAAATTATTTCCATGTATATTTATTCCATATACCCCTTCAAAAGAATTAAAAATCTTGAGCTCCCATGTAGAAGGTGTGCAAAGATATGTACATAAAAATTATGCTTCTGGGGTTATATATGCATTCTAGATCTACTTATAGTCTTAACAATATTTCATAAACCTTATTCCCTTATAAAAACTAAATCCTTAATTAATTTCAATTGCATATTTTTCCTTAAAAAATACTAAAATTATTTTGCCCAACTCCTTATGGGATGTAAGACATGAGCATTTAAAGAGGGGGTTCAAACTGGGTGTCTAGATTTAAAAAGTTTGAATTAGTTATTAAGAGACCAATAAGAATTTTCCATTTTCAAAACACCTTTATGGTACATGTAACATCTCAATAAATCACATGATACTTCAAAAAACATTGAAATAAGCAAAAGATTTAGACTTATGCACATAGGCTTATGTTTTGCATCATTTAACTAGCCCTCAAGGGAATACTTATATGAAAAAAATAGTTTTGATACTATAATAAAGTGTATTAATACTTATAAAAACCCTAAAATACCTTAAAAATCTCCCAAAATTTCAAAAAACTTGTCATACCTATACTTTCCAAAAACCTTCTGAGCTCCAATTGTGGTTATCAATAGACAAGCAAATGGTTGTGACAAAATAAAGGGTAATTTCACAATGGATTTTGATGACTCCACATTATGACTCATTATTTACATGATATTCCATCCTTCATATCCTTAAACATATCATTTCAATTGAGCATTGCATGTAGTTTTAGGGTTTATAACTAGCCTAAGATTAAAAAAATGGATATATTTATCTCTATAAGCTCATGTGAATGTAAGTTAGCTTTCTTTGCATAATTTTCTAACCATTTGCATGTTTATACTTCATATTTTTATATGTATAGGTATAATATCATCTAAATAATATTTTTAATAAGATCTCATGAAGATAGGGATGTTACATGACCATGAATTGAACATTTGAAGCATGGCTACAAAATCTATCAGTTAGCTACGGATTATATTAGTTAGCTACAGATTACAATAGTCATCTATGGATTTTATCACAGCATGTTCTAAAGCATTCAAGAAACATTTCCACCTCTTTCATGATGATCTAAAGACTCCTTTTGATACTTTATATTTATATACATGTTTATATATAGATTCCTATTTTTTCGTGGTCTTCCATTTATGGAAGTTGTTGTTTCTGGATGCAACTCTAGAGTCAAAAGATATGGATATATTATATGTATAGATTTGGTGGTTAAATATAGCTAAACGTAACAGTTGTAATCTCACATGGATATTTTTTATTTTCTATAAATCTTTTTGCAATGTTTTAACTATTTTGGCTATACCACTCAATCTCTCCAAATATCTTCTTGTTCTCAGTTAGTTAAGTTATTTCTTGGTTTCTAGGATAGTTAATTTCTTTTGCATAGAATAAAATGACATCTCCATGTTGGATCCAGATATATATAGAGATACACAGATGTTGTAAGTTTGGTTATTTTAAATATAAAAAGACTCATAGTAGATTAATATTTCATTCCATGTGTTAGATATCATTTTAAGACTGAGTAGATTCAAACTTGAATATGAGGGTGAGCAAGGGCTCACTCCCCAAGGAGATAGGAGACATTATTTTGGTATTTATAAGTTTATTTCTTATTTGTTTCAATTGGAATTAATATATGTATTATGTGATTATACTTATAACATACATGATATAATAGATGTTAACGTTTTTAATTTAAAATTTGAATAAGCATTTTCAATTTCTATAATTCTTATAACTTTCAATTTGTAGGTGTGGATTTGAGATTTAGTTTCAGTGAGTTTACTTTGTAAGATTGTGTGATTGATTTTAGATTATTCGATTCAGTAGTTTGGTGTGTTGATATTTTGTGCAAGAGTGTTTCTTTTCATAATTAGTTTAGATCCTTAGGAATATACATTAGGTTAGAAAAATATCAAAAAACCCCAAATAATATTGATAGATAAAACCAATAAGTACCTTATTTTAAACAACCTTGGACACTAGCCCTAGTGAGAATTGACACCAGCATAGATTGGTTAAATGAAGGGGTAACAATGATACCCATCATTTTTGATGTCATTTATAGTAACTTGTTTAAAAGTGTTAGTAAGGTAAACACTCAAGCTAACAATCAAAATGTAAAAATAATAATAATAATAATAATAATAATAATAATAATAATAATAATAATAATAGAATAAAATTACTCTCTTGTCAAATACAGGTGTATGAGTATTTAAAGGGGTTCATAAGGAAGGTTTGAGGTTTGTTCAAAAATATCCTTATCCTTTAGAGGAAAGAATAAAAGCATTTTCAAAATTAGATAGAAAGGTTTTAGAAATAAATGAGTCTTTTAAAAGAAAATACTCAGGATCTAGAATATTCTTCCTCTATAGGATCTAAACTCTTACACACTGAACAACCAAAATCCCCTCCTCTCAATAAAACTCTATTTTCAATGGGATAAAATATAGGCCATGTAAAAAACCCTCACAATAATCCCCTTGTGAGGACTTTCTCTTATCCTATTATCTTTGAGAATGATGGCCAAACAACAATTAAAAATATTTCCCATCCAATCTACCTACCTTTAGATGGCTTTCACTAAAGACCTAGACCAATTTATTTTTGAGTTTAAAGTCCTCTATCATTCCTATTATTACACTTCATACAATCAAAATTTGAAATTATTTCCTTCTACTTTGAAGGAAGAAGTAATGAGGTGGTTCATGGGATTAGCAAGAAAATCTATTAGCACTTGGAGAAAAATGAAAATAATATTCTTGAATAAATACCAAGATTACTACAAGGTTAAGGATAGAAAAGAAGAAGTTTTCAAAATCAAGCAAAATGAAGATGAAAACGTTGAAGATTACCTAGACCAATTTGTTTTTACCCATAATAAATGTGGATATGAGCTATCTAGGGAAGTGATCAAAATTGTTTTCCTTATAAGATTGGATGACTCCTCCAAGAATTCTTTGAATCTCATGGGGAAGGGAGATATTACCAAACTAGACTTCCATGAAATCACATGTTTATGCACCAACTACTCTAGGAAAAAACCTAGTAGTAAAAAAGGGAAACTAGGGAAATATAGTGATGTAATCCAACTCATGGAGGAACTAGAAAAATTCAAAATAGACATGTTAGTTCAACTAAACATAGCATTAGATGGATTAAAAGATAAGGCTAAATCTAACATTAAACCACTAGAAATCTATTGTCCAAAGTGTAGATTAAAACATTCATTCAAGAACTGTCCTCTAAACAAAACAAAAATGTATGGAATATGTGATGCTCAAGATCATGACACAAAAAATTTGTAGTCACCTTCCTACTATTAAGAACCATTTCAAATGGAATACATAGACCATAGAAGAAATAAACTACATTCAAATACAATGAAATACCTTCCAACAAAGTCAATCACAATAGTTTGACTCAAGGATTCTTTTTCCAAAATGGCATGCACCTCCACAAGTGTAGGTAGTACCACCACAATGGGGCACCCAAGAATGGATGCCACAACAATAGATGATGCCCCAACCTTTTCAACAAACTTAGATACCTAAATATCACTATTAACCATGGATAAATCAATATTGTAATCCTATTCCACAAAAGAAACAAAGAATATATCCACAATAACAACAATAAGCATTAAGTCCCCCTCAAGGAAATCAAGCAACCCCTATAGAATAAGTAAACCAACATTAGCTACCTACCTAGTTATTATCAAATACAAAGACCAAATAAGTTTATGTAAATGAGAAAGGTGAAACCATAGGGGTAGGTCTTATTGAATGTGCAAACATACATCTTAGGTTAGGAAAAACATTACAAAAACCTCATATCATCATCACAGAAGTACCTCATGAAAAACCAAGTCAATAGACTCAACCAAATAAAGAAGAGGAGTTAAGAGAGAAACCTAGAAAAATTGAGGAAGTCATCATAACTCCTTCATATGTTCCTTTTCTAGAATAATTAAAAGAAGTAGAAGACACCAAGGAATTTGAATTAATTCAAGAAGTCAAGAAGATCAACATAGAAATTCCATTAATTCAAGCCATTAGGGACATTGTAAAACTAAATAGGGTGATCAAAATTTTGTGTATCGAGACACCTGACAAAAAAAGACAATATCCTAAAACTATACAGGTAGATGGTAAGATTATTGATTTCTTAGTAGGTAAGTTACTTTTGCCTAAATATGGGGACCCAAGAAGTCCTATCATTTTTGTCAAGATTGGAAAATAGCAGATACCAAATGTGTTGGTGGATTTGGGATCTATTATTAATGTAATGACTATAAACACCATGCAAAATATCTCTTTAAAATATATGAAATCCACTACCACAATCTTACAGATGATAGATCTTTCCAGTACCAAATCAAAAAGTGTCATTGAGGATATAATGTTGAATATTGAGTCATGGGAATACCCTATTGAATTTATTGTCCTCTAACCTAAAAATAAACAAATTAGATACTCATTGATTCTAGGAATACCTTGGTTAGAGATTGTAGTAGCATTGATTGATAGTAGATCATGAGATATGACCATCTCAAATGGTCTTAAATCAAAATCTATTTTTTTATATCCACCTACTCAACCATCAACCAATCCTATTAAATAGTTATGGGTAGATCAACCTGAAGAAAAATGTGATAGTATCTCCTCTCTATATATGGTCACAATCATTGATCATGTGTATGAATTAGCAAATGATTTGTTAAGAAGTATCATAAATGCTATAGATCTTGAAAGTTTAGTTATGGATCTTGACAAGCTAGCTATGGATCTTATCAGACCAGCTATAGATTTTGATAAAAGATCCTTTCATGAAGTCATTTCCTATTCTTCTGATCACCCATCCTTCTCCATCTCTTTTAACATGTTATATGACCATAAATACATTTAGCATAGTGTTATGTAATGGGAAAATGAATGCCAACATTCATTCTTAATAGCCTTCCATTATCCTTAGCTGGAGTGATTTCTATAGGAGATAAATTTGTCAAAGATATTTTTACATTCCATAGATTGTTACCACATCCTTGTCCTCTCAAATATTTTATGATTGAATTCAAACAAGTAGATTATTCCCATCTAGACACTAAACAAATCACAATGGCACCAAGAAGGATACTCAACATAAACAGTTGATTGAAAGATGATCAGGTAGTGAAAGTCTTTAATGTAATCAAAGATTATACTCAAGCCTTTACTTTGGAATATCAATACATGAAAATAATCAATCCAATTGTATGTACACAACATATCTACATAAATAACATTAAACCAATAAGGCAACCTTAAAAAATAATTAATCCTTCCTTAGAGACATTATGAAAACTAAAATAAAAAAGGTTCTAGAACTGGGATTCATTTATCCTATTTTTATAACCAATGGGTCTCTCCTTTGGTTATTGTTCCTAAAAAAATGGTAAATTGATATTATGTCTAGACTAAATGAAATTGAATAAATCAACCACGAGGGATTACTTCCCTTACCCTTTATTAACCAAGTACTTAAAAACTTGGTAGGAAAAAGATATTTTTATCTCTTGTATGGTTTTAATGGGTACAACCAAATAAAAGTGGCAACTAAAGACTAAGATTAAAAAAAAAATCACTTATCCATGGGGGAAATTTGTATATATAATCTTTCCCTTTGGTAGATATAATACGCATGCCACATTCTAGTGAGTAGTCCTAGACATATTTTCATATTTAACTAATGACTATATGGAGGTTTATATGGATGATTTTATTATTCATGGAGAGTCCTTTGATGAAATTTTAAGAAATATTAGAAAAGTACTAAAAACATGTGATGAACACCATTTTTCCCTAAGACATTAAAATTGTTTGATTATGGTAGAGGATGGAATATTTTTAGCACATAATATTTATAAAAAAAGAATCCAAGTAGATCCAAAGAAAATTGAAGTCATTTCAAACTTACATATCCTTAAAAATCAAACTGATATCAAAATATTTTAAGACCATGTAGGATACTAAAATAGGATTATAGAATATTTTAGAAAGAATATTGCTCTAATGTTTACTTTATTGACAAAAGAAAGTGAGTTTATCTGGAATTTGGATTACCAACAAGCCTTTTAAACTATCAATAAAAAACTAAGTACTCCACTAGTCCTAAGAGGACCTAACTAGTCATAACCCTTCTATATTTATATAGATGCATCTAATCAAGCTATGGGATTTGTTCTGGGAAAAAAATATGAATATGGACATATGTATGCCATATACCACATTATCAAGAACTTGAATTTAACTTAAATAAACTACATAACCATTGATAAAGAATTATTTACTATAATTTATGTCATAAATAAGTTTAGGCACTATATTACTAATTAAAAAATATTTGTATATACTGATCATGTAACTATTATATATTTGATAAACAAACTAGTGGTAGGAGGAAAAATTATCAAGTGGTTTTTATTGTTACAGGAATTTGATATAATAATTATTAATAAACTAGGTAAATTCTATGTCATTGTTGATTTTCTCTCTAGATTGAACAATGTGGATGAAGAAGAACATGTAGAAGATAGTTTTCTAGATGAATAAATATTTATTATTACAACACAATCACCTTGGTTTGTTGATATAGCAAAAATTTTGGTTATAGGGAAGTTTCCTTTTTAGTTTACCAAAAAGGAAAAGAAATGTTTGATTAAGTCTAATTCTAATTATAAATGGATTAATGGTATATTGTTTAAACTTGGACCTAATCATGTTTTCCATAGTTGTGTAAATGAGAATGAAATGTATGACATAATTCATGTTTATCATGATAAACCTGGTGGAGGAAATTACTCAGTTAAAAGGACAATACACAAGATCCTTGGAGCTAGTTACTTTTGGCCAACTCTTCATCAATAGGTCAAAGCATAAGTTTGACAATATAATCCATGCCATAGAATGGGAAAACCTGCATTTCATTCAATATGCCCCTCCATCCTCAAGTAGTTCTATAACCTTTTGAAAAGTTGGACATGGACTTTTTTGGGCCCATATATCCACCTTCTCAAGGCAAGGAATACTTGTTATTATGCATGGACTATGTAACCAAATGGGATGAAGTACAATCTCTTTCCCTTACAATAGAAAAGGTAGTATCAAATTTCTTATATTCTAAGATCATGTATCATTTTAAAGAACTAAGAGAGATAGTGTCTGATCAGTGACCTTAGTTCATGTCTAAGATGATCTAATCATTCACAAAGATCTACCAAGTCAACCATAGAAAGTTTTTTCCATACCAATCTCAATAAAATGGATAGGTAGAGGTTACTAATAGAGAATTAGAGAATATCCTTACCAAGATAGTTATTAGCAGTAGAAGGAATTGGGCAGCCAATCTTCCAAAAGTTATATGGGCATATAACACCATGTGTAAAACCACTACTAGTTTGTCACCATATGAATTGGTATTTGGTAAGAAACCTCTCCTTTTAAGTGAATTTGAGATGCAAACTTTAAGGATTGCATTGGAATTATGAATTGAATTGAATGAACAATAGAAAGAGAAAATTTTAAAATTAAATGAGCTAGATGAAATGAGAATAAAAGCTTTACAGTCGAAAAATATAAAGCAATACCAGAGGAAACAATGACATAATTTGCACATTAAGGAAAGATATTTCAAAGAACAAGATTGGGAAATTTTTTATGATTCTAAGTATCATCACATCAAATGTAAGTTAAGAGCTATCTGATTAGGACCATTTTAGATTAAAAAAATATTTTTAATAATAGTTTAGTGCATTTATTACCTATATGTGATAATCAAAAGACACTCCTTTTTAATAGACATAGGTTGAAGCTATACAAGAAGCCTTTCAATAAATAAGAATTCATCCATTTGATACAAAATGAGTTTGGCCCCATGGAAGAACTCAAATCTTCCATGGCTATTGATCCTTGAAGAAAAGATGGCCTGAATATAAGAAGAGGATCTACCTCTTCTCATAATAATAATAATAATAATAATAATAATAATAATAATAATCCTTAGGGACATTATTGACAGTCACGACCAAAAAACCATCTCATTGGTTGTTCATGTACTACATGATGAGTCTTGATCAAAAACTACTAAATGGATAATCAAGGGAAAAAATTAAAATATAAAAAAAATTATAAAAGTGAGTTTATAAATTCAATAGTCATGATTGATTCTCCTTGTTCTAAATCAATAAACATTGATGTTATTATTTCTTGTACTGTTCTTTAAAACTAATTCATGCATTTCCTTTATTAGAATACATGAATAAATTCAAACAAGGATAATTACATGGGTTTGTAAGGTATAGTACCTATTATTTTACTAAATGTCATCTTTTGAATTTTTGAGTCTACACATATATGCTCAAATTCTTGGCAAAAATTCCCATAATTATTATAAGAAGAATATTCCCATCACGTCAACAAGGGATATTTAAAAAAATCGCATTTTGAACACTTAATTGCATGTTATAAACATTGTCCTCTCAAGTTATAAATCAATTTATGATGACTTATCTTTGTCATCATATTAGATTCATGTGAATAAATTAATTACTAAAGATTTATCAGTAAAATAATTACAAACAAATAAAAAGAAAAAAAAATCCATAATCATTATTACTTCAATGGGCATTGTCATTATTATTTGACATGCTTGAAGGATTCAGGTTTTTTCCAAAAAAAATAAACAAAAGGGATATCATTACTATCCATTTATTTCCCAGTAAAGTATATTTATTTCTTAAGCAGAGCTGAGTGATTGTATTTTGTGCAAAATTGGAATTCAGAATGGGGCAGAAGAAAAAATCTGAACTTGAGTCTGTAAATGATCTTTTAAGAGATGAGCTATCTTATCAAGTATTTATAATAGTAGGGAGGATTTAATTTCTCTTTAAATTCTAGGGTTTTGATGAGGCACTTATTATAGACTTCATTCTCTATTTGAAAATAGACTTTTCAACTATTTGAGGTGTGCAAATTTGATACATGAGCATTAGGAAAAGTCATAAAAATATGTAAATATGTTATTATGTGACCTTAGGAGTATTTTAACAAGTTCATAAGAAGCTTTAGATGCTTCAATGATCAAAAAATAGGTCAACTAGCAATAGTTTCATTTTCCTTTAGAAATAAGTATTTAAATATTTGAAGACTCGTAAGCCTTGTAAGAAACATGTAAAGAGTGTGAACCCTACTATAAGGGTCATCAAAATATCATACATGTAGTTAAATACTTCTTACATCTAAACTAAATGTAATTTGATCCCTCTAGAAATCCTAGCTAAATTGGGGAAAGAATGGATAAAGATTAGAAGAGATAATCTTGGATAGTTGCATATAAAGAGGAACTAATAAACTAATAAAATAATATCCTATGAGGATATAATCCATGGAAGAATCAATAAATGGATATAGATGCATAAATCAAAATCATGAAGTCTTTGAAGAGTTTTTAAAGTTTTGTACGATAGTAGATATGACTCTAAGTATGTATATAAAGATTGCTTAATAAAAGAATAGTGTTTTTTTCTTTCTATGTTATTACATATTGAAGATATTTTGAGATATATATATATATATATATATATATATATATATATATATATTCAAGTTATGATTCCATAGAAGGTATTCAAATTTGCCATCAAGAAATGAGATTTAAGATCAAGATGTTTTTTGAAGTTCCATAGTAGATTGGACCAACTAATTTAGTTAGTTGAAGGTCTATGCATGCAGCAAGGATGTTAATTGGACAATAAAATCATTATATTCTATCACTTTAATGGTAATCATTTCAAAGTTATTTGGATGAGGCACATAATTCTAAGTGAAAAAGAAGCTAAAAGTGTATCATAAAGTAAGTTGAATGTATTTTATGATGCATGAAATTTAGTTAATGGTTCATCTGGTATTATATATGAGGTAGAGTATCTTCTATTCATTTTTAAGGATTATTAAGCATTATAGTGAAATTTATATCCTCTTAAATCTTCTCCATTTCCTAAAATAAAAGACAAGTGGTCTAGTTTACATAGAAATATTTGTATGAGTTTAAGTTTGATATTGTAAAAGTTTTAACTAATTTGAGCATTATATTAGTAGATTATGTAATCTATTATTGTAATAGTTAATTATACATTCCTTTTCATAAGTCATCAAACATATACAATAGCTCTATTCATAAATTTGACTCCTTAAAATTGGATAATACGTAGGAATGGAGGTGTCAAATAGGAATATGAGACATCAAAAAAGGGTAAATGAATCCTCAAAGAAATAAGAATAATGCTTCAAATTTTAGAGAGATCAGAGAGGAAAATGACTAAGAAGTGTTTTAGGTATGATATTTTATCGGTATAAGTTATATAAAGTTCTTAGTTTGTGGATAGAATTTTGTATAAACCTATATCTATAATGTATCGTGTTATCTATTTATCTTCTACATAAATAAATTAGAATTTTGAGTTGTGAATAAGGTTGTTTATAAAGATTGTATAGATGTTAGAATTTTGAATTGGTTTAATAAATAGCATTGGTCTCCTAAACAAGGCTCATTAAAGATATCAGTCCATGGACAAGGGTCAGACAAAGTTCAAATGAATAATCTCATTGGTTAGAGGATAAAATTATTGATAGTATTTAGATGTTATATCAGACCTATGGATATATTAAGATTGAGTGAAGTATTTAGGTATTTAATGATAGAAACTTATAATTGAATATGCTAAGAAATACCTTGAGAAAGATTATATGATGAAATACTAATGAGATTTTCTTATTTCTTAAACAAACAGGTTATACCCATGAATGGTATAATCATGATATCATAAAGATGTGTATAAGGAAGGATTGAATTGGTGGATGAGAGTTTAAGTCAAGTAACCCTAGGTACTGGTATGAAAAAGAAACTTTCATTGATAGTGTGAAGAGAAGAGAAAAGGAATTCTAAATTATATCAATTGTGATATGAGAATTGAACCTTATTATTGAGAAAGGAAACATATTTAAAGGTAAATGCATTACAAACCTATTGATTTTATATTAAACATAATGGTTTTATGTGTCTTTGGGTCAATCAAAGATAGTCTATGTCTAATGTAATTAAAGTGATCCTAATTTATGGTAAGTTGATGTTGATTTGCATCATTTTTGGTATCACATAAAGGAACTCTTTAGGAAAGGCATAAATTTTTGGAATTATTTGAAAGTTAATCAGATCAAATTGTAGGTTAAGCTCTTGATGTTGTAGTGATCAAGTTTCAGGTGGTTTTAGTAGAAGTATTTAGTCAAAGGATATTTTTCACATAAAACTCCTAGAAAAATGTATGATATTGTTTGTAAGTATTTTTTGAAAAGTGTAGATTGCAGTACTTATGATAAAAAATTTCAAGAAGATTGTCAATTAGACCTATGCTTATGTTTTATGCCCTAAGTGTAAAATAAGATTTTGAGATGATGTAAATGATATATAGAAACTCTTAGATTAGTTTTAATTAAGGTAAGATAGTGATTAGAAAAGGAGGAGAGGCATATAAGTTTGTGATAATAGAATGAGTGGAAAATCCCTATAGCCAATAAAAGTTGAAAGAGTGAAAAAAAACTAGTGAAAGCTCCCAAGTAAGCTCAAGAGGAGAACTTAAAGAACTGAATAATTTCAAAGTAAATGACTTTAAATATATCAATAGATTAAGGTGAAAAATACCTAAGTGAGGTACTAGATATCAAGGTGAAATAGACTTGCTAAGGAAAATAGGTCCAAGTGAGGCCTAAGATAAAGGTGAGGTGAAAAAGTAAAAAGAAGAAATGGTGAAGGGGTTAAAACAAGTTAGTTTACATAGGAAGGTAAAATAAGAAGTGATGAGGAAATAAATAATCATGTAAAAAGATATTGCAGAGATAATAATGGTCTTAGCGGCCATGACACAAGTCTTGGAGGAGTCAACACAAAATTTTGTTCTACGGATTAGAAAAAAATTAGTTGGACTTTCAGAGAAATCCTTAATAAAAGGATATGAAGGAAAAAAAAGAGATTAATAACAAATAAATTCAAGGAGAAAAATAAAGAGGCAAGAAATCCTCATGATTTTAAACATGACATTTTCTTGTCATGTGTGAATGCAGGTATAGAAGTGGATGAAGGAGAATTCCAAATTGATGGCACTAAACTCAAAAGTATAAATGAATATAAGAATAAGAAACATGTTTATGATAAAGAATAAATTTATAAAATACAAGAGCATGGGGAAGTAGTAATTTTTCATATAGAGGAAGGAGAAATGCTTGAAGACATGGAATAAGGAGAAGATCTCATCAGTGATGTAGAGCTAGTTCAAGAAAAGCATGAAGTGGATAATAGTTGTTTTATTTTTCATACTAATTTTTTTGATATGCATGTGGAATTGTGTAATGATGGTGATGTTTTTTTATGAAAAAAGATATGAATGATAAGTTGAGCCTATGTATGGTCTTATTTGAATTATATGTGAAGAAAAAAACACTTATTTTTTCTTCTAGCATTGTATTTGATGAAGAAAATTAAAATTGTCAAGAAGATGCTTTGTATGAATAATAAATAAGATTTTTATATAGGCTCATGAATGGTGGATGTAAATAATAAGCAACCATTTAAGTGATTTTAAAATATGACATGTTTCAAGAAAATGTGTCTTCAATGACATAAGATAAAGACAAGTTAGCTGTGAAACAAGATTTGGTAAAGTTTAATGAAGAATATGAAATGATTTGGCTTCAAATCATGATAGAGATAGAATATTTGAGCATAATAGGAGATTAATATGTTTTCAAATAAGATAAGATGGAGATCTTGAAGATTTTAAATGAATAAAATGAATGGGCACTAATGCCTCAAGCTTTGAAATCTGATTTTGTTTTGAGTTTTGTGTTTTTAGGTGTAGAAAATTACGTAGATGAAGAGATGGAGTCCTAAATAGTGGATTTCATCAAAGAAGATGAAGATATGATTGAGATACTTATGATCATTAATTATGAAGTAAAAAAGTGAATAAATAAGAAAGGGGACACAATCAAGTAAGGAGGAATTGAGGAATTAGAAGAGAAGGAAAAAGAAGGCAATATTTAATTTGAAAAAGTGTCCAAATATTTCCCATTGAGGGAGTCTAATGTAGGAGCATCAAGAAAAATCATTAAAAATATGTAAATATGTTATTATGTGATCTTAGGAGTCTTTGAACAAGCTCATAATAAGCTTTAGATGCTTTAATGATCATAAAATAGGTCAACTAGCAATAGTTTCATTTTCCCTTAGAAATAAGTATTTAAATATTTGAAGACTTGTAAGCCTTGTAAAAAAGATGTAAAGAGTTTGAACCCTATTTGAAGGGTCATAAATGGTGTGTACATGTAGTTAAATACTTCTTACATCTAAATTAAATGTAATTACATCCCTCTATAAATCCTACCTACGTTGGGGAAAGAATGGATAAATATTATAAGAGAGAATCTTGGATAGTTGCATATAAAGAGGAACTAATAAACTAAGAAAATAATATTCTATGAGCAGATAAGACATAGAAGAATCAGTAAAGGTAGATGGACGTATAAAGTAGAATCATGAAGTATTTGAATAGTTTTTAAAGTTTGTATGATAGTCAATATGACTGTAAGTGTGTATATAAGGATTGATTAATAAAAGAATATTGCTTTTTTATATGTTATTATGTGTTGAGGAGATTTTGACATATATATATATATATATATATATATATATATATATATATATTCAAGTTATGATTACATGAAATGTATTCAAATATTCTATCACTTGATGGAATATTTGAATACATTTCATGTAATCATAACTTGAATATATATATATATATATATATATATATTCAAGTTATGATTACATGAAATGTATTCAAATATTCCATCAAGTGATAATATTTAAGACCAAGATTATTTTTGAAGTTCCATAATAAACTAGGCCAGGTAATTTGGGTAGTTGAAGGTCTATGCGTGCATCAAGGATGTTAATTGGACAAGAAAATTATTATATTATTCCACTTTAATGTTAATCATTTCAAATTTATTTGTGTGAGGCACATTATTCCAAGTGAAAAAGAATCTACATGTGTATCATAAAGTAAGCTGAATGTATTTTATGATGCATGGAGTTTAGTTAATGGTTCCTCAGATATGATATATGAGATAGAGTATCTTATACTAATTTTAAAGGATTTTTAAGAATCATAGTAGAATTTATATCCTCTTAAATCTTCTTAGTTTCCTACAATAAAAGATAAGTGGTATAGTTTACATAAAAATCATTGTATGAGCTTAAGTTTGATATTGTAAAAGTTTTAACTAATTCAAGCATTGCATTAAAAGATTGTGTAATATATTATTAAAATAGTTAATTATGCATTCCCTTGCATAAGTCATCAAACATCTCCAACATCTCTATTTATAAATTCAACTCCTTAAAACTTGGATAATAAGTAGGAGTGGAGGTGTCAAAGATGAATATGATACATTAGAAAAAGGTGAACGGATTTCAATCCTTAAATAAATAAAATAATTCATCAAATTTTAGAGAGATCAAAGAGGAAAATGACAAATACATGTTTTAGGTATGAAATTTTCTTGGTCTAAGTTATATAAAGTTGTCAGTTTATGGATAGAAGTTTGTATAGACCGATAGATATAGTGTCTAATGTTCTTTATTTATCTTCTACATGAATTAAAGAAAATTCTAAGTTGTGAATAAGATTGTTTATAAATATTGTATAGATGATATAATTATGAATTGGTTTAAGAAATATCATTATCACCTAAACAAGGACTCATTAAAGATATCAGTCCATCAACAAAGGTCAAACAAAGTTCAAATGAATAATCTCATTAGTCAGAGGATAAAACTATTGATATTATTTAGATGTTATATCAGAGCTGTGGAGATATTAAGACTGAGTGAAGTCTTTAGGGATTTAATTATGGAAGATTATAATTTAATATTCCAAGAAATACATTGAGAATTATTATATGATGAAATACTATTGATATTTTCTTCTTTATTAAATAGAAAAGTTATACCCATGAATGGTCTTATCATGATATTAGAAAGATATGTATAAGTAAGGATTGAATTGGTGGAAGAGATTTTAAGTCAGGCAATCCCAGGTATTGGTATGAAAAATAAACTTTCATTGATAGTGTTAATAGAAGAGAAAAATAAGTCTAAATTATATTAATTTTGATATGAGAATTGAACCTATTTATTGAGAAAGGAAACTTATTTAAAGGTAAATGTATTACAAACCTATTGAGTTTGTATTGATAATAGTGGTTGTGTGAGTCTTTAGGTTAAATAGAGATAGTCTATGTCTAATATAATTGAAGTGATCCTACTTTATGGTAAGTTGATGTAAATTTCCATCAAAATTCCATTATCCACTCAGGTTCTTAGTGAGTTATCTATAAATCTAGACAAGGGAGCAAGAATTTTAGGCAGATCCTTTTTCAGTGACCTCATCTAAATCTTTAGTAGAGAAAGAGAACCAATTCTAGTTTATTTTCAACATTTCAAAGGTAAAATCAAAGGTATTAGTAGGGACTCTTTACCTAAAATTTAGAGGTCAATATCTTTCCAAATTATCAAATACCTAACTTGTGAGGGTCAATGTAGTGTCTTAAGTTACATTGTAATGAGAATGGTCATTCATCTGAGGTATTACATGTATCAACCATAGCATAAAATTAATATACCCTCATTCTTGTTAGGATCCATTTAATTTATGACCATGAGATACCTAAAAACCCCATTTTCCATTTGACACTATGGCCTAATTCAATTGATCATCCAACACCACTTTATGTAGAAGGAACAGTATACAAAACCCTAAAATCTTTTCCATAAAGGTAAAAAGAGGAAAACCCCCAAACTCACTAAAAAAATACCATGAGATCCTTATGCCTCAAGATCTAGGGATCCACCCAAAATTTATTCCTCTAAAGTAATTATTCTTAAGTCCTCTCAATGTAATTCCACCATCTGAGCCAAGCAAAAAATTAAGGCTTGGGTCCTCCACCAAGAACCCTAATAAATATTCCCAAAATTACCCTGAATAGGAATATAATAAAATCATTGAATATGAATCATCAATAGACCCTATTTCCAATCCTGCACCTCAAGAAGCCTCTCATGTAGACATTCTTTCTCTTCCTTAGAAGAGAAGGAGAAAATTTATATTGTCTATTGATAGTGATGAAATAATGGCTAAAAAATTGAGGATAATCTAAGGTAGGACACCATTTCAACTACTAGTGGGGCACAAGACAAAGTGGAAGTAGCAACCCCTCTACAAGATTGTTGGGGATCAACCAACAATAGATTACACTTGTGAAAGCAATAAACGTGAAATTAAATCAGATAGACAAGTAACTAGAATGAGATAATAGCAAGAACAAGAGATACAAGAAACCACCCTAAAAACTTGTATTAACAAACTCTTTACAAAAGGAATACAATTGAAGAGACTTCTTTCTTCCACACCTCTCCTAGATGTATAGATCTCTCACTAGATCTCTATTCCTCAAGAGCTCTCTCTCTCAAGAACAATCAACTCCAACAAACCTGGATTGATTCAATTCTATACTATTCTTCAACATACCGATTCTACAATAATTCACACAAAGCTAAGAAGATCTAATTCTACATATAGAATTAGGAGACTTGAGCATGCACTTACAACAAACAGTTAAGCCACTTGAACAAGGGCTCTAAAAATAATATTACTAATAATAGAGACGTGAGCTTAAGACTACAACTTAAACTCATCATGCAAACACTCGCTTCTATCCTCAGAAATAGCTTCCTGGACGCACACGTAACCGACGTCGATTCCTGCTGCTTGCCTGTGACCGCTGCCAGCCGACCCACTACTGACGTCGGCACCTCTGCAATTGCACCTGGCCGACGTCGGTCACTCCTGACTGACGCCGGTGTCTGTGTAGACCTGAAACTGTCAAAGTATGCTCCTTGGTGAAGCTTTTAGCTCCACACCCTAACAAAGATGATTTTGTAGAGACTATTCCTGAGAGTGTTTCTACTCACTCCACACATAAGTCAATTGATAAAGGTAAGGCTCAATTGATAGAAGAAGAATATCAAGCTTACAAAGAAGCATATAATGTGTAATCATGGTATGATTTATAATTATCTCGACTAGAGGCCACAATTAAGCAAAATGTAGAAGACATTATTGAGTTAATCTCTTTATCCCATAGTAAGGATTTTGTCATATCTCCTCTATTGAAACAAATAGAAAGCATTGAAATTTAGTCCTTGAAGAAATTATATGAATCATAAGATGAAATTATTTATTTGTGGAGATATAATAAAACACTTGAGGGAGATAATATCTCTTTGAAAATAAATATTCTAAAGTCTAAACAAGAAAATGCTAAATTAAAAGTTTAACTAGCTTGTATTTCTTCTAATATGCATCCTAAAGTCATGATAGAATAAGGTTGCTAAACCTCTCTATAATATCCTAATGTTATAAACCATTGGGATAATTTTTTTTTTTAGCTTGAGGATTTGAAGAGGGAAAACAAACTTCTTGGGAAAGAGGAACAAAAATTACAAGAATAATTGGCACAAATATAACAAATGAAAGAACAAGTTGGATAAACCCTTTAGTTCACCTATCAAATTGGTGAAAAGTCGTTAACTTGTAGGAGCCATTCCTCTTCATAAAATTTATTTTTGTATGAATAGTTTTTAAAAATATTTTTACTCTAGATTTCTTGTGGTTTACCCCATGAAATTAGTACACATAATTAATTCATGATAATTTTTAAGAACAATACCCCTGATAGGCAAGATTTGTTATGTGAATTCTATCTATGTGACATCATTTTGTGGAATACAAATAATTTATTGGTGAATTTGTTTATGGGATAATTATATTTGAGGGATCTTATTTCTATATATAGGATTAATACTGCATGATCAGATAGATATGATGATCATATAAATAGTGCAAGTGATGTTGTTTTATGCATTAGACCCTAGTTCAATGATGCACAATAGATATTATAAAAATTCCAAAGTTTTTATCAATATTCTAGGATCTATGACCATTATATTTATACTTTTCAAGATGGCATCACCAATTTTGAATTATTTGTTTGACATTTATTTGACCAAGTGGTCATTGCTTGTAGACAATGTTGGTATATCTTACCAATCACTTTAAGACAAAGAATTTTTGTGCCCTACCACTATCAAATGGAATCTTAGAAGGGTTAATATCAGAATTTAGATAATTATTGATGTATTTCAAGGGGAAGGAAAAAAAGCATGGATAGGGATGAGATCTAGGCCTCCTTTATTACTCTCCCCTATGTCTCCATGGAAAAATACAGAACCTCAATCTAACGAGTAGTTTGCTATTTAGATTCACTTTGTCAAAATATATATGGGATTTACTCATCACCATTAAAGAATATTTTAGGATTTGTATTCCATATATGATCTAAGTCTCAAGATGGAGCAAAGGGTTCATAATTATGAGGATATAGAGAGTTAGTTTGCAAAGGGACTTGTAAAAGGTAAGGTGTGGGGAAAATGATGAGTCCACATTATGAGTCATTATTTACATGATATGCCATCATTCACTACCTTAAACATGTCACTTGAATTGAGCATTGCATGTAGTCTTAGGTGTTATAACTAGCCTAAGGTAGAAAATGGATGTTTTTATCTCTATAAGCTCATGTGAGACTAAGTGATATTTTTTTGCATAATGTTCTAACCATTTCCATGTTTAGTCTTCATATTTTGATATGTATAGGTATAATAGCATATAAATAAATTTTTTGATAAGATCTCATGAAGATAGGGATGTACCATGTCCAAGAACTGATCATTTGAAGCATAGTTACATATTCTATTAGTTAGCTATGGTTTATGTTAGTCAACTATGGATAATAATAGTTATATATGGATTATACCAATTAGCTATGGATTATAATAGTCAGCTACAAATTATAATATTTTTGTTATGGATTCTCATTGTTCACTTCAAATTTGGACACATGTCCTAAAGCATTCAAGAAGCTTTTCCACCTTCACCATGATGATCTAAATACTCCTTTTGATACTTTATATTTATATACATGTCTATATATATTCATATTTATGTATGGTCTTCCATTTTTGGAAGTTATCATTTTGTGCTACAACTCTAGAGTCAAAAGTTATGGATATATTATATGTACAAATTTGGTGGTTAGATATAGCTAGGTGTAGCAATTGTAATATCACATGGGTCTTTCTGATTCCATGTAGATCTTATTATAATGTTTTCACTATTTTGGCTATATCACTCAATCTCTCCAAATATATTCTTTTTTTAAGTCATTTGAGTTATTTCCTGGTTTCTCAGATAGTTTATTTTGCATAGAATAAAAGGATAGATTCATGCTAGATCTGAAGACATATAGAGATACATAGATATTGTAAGTTTGGTTATTTTGAATATAAGAAGTAGATTATTCTTTCATTCCATGTGTTAAGATATCATTTTAATACTAATTTAAGTCAAACCTAAATCTGAGGTTGAGAAACAACCCACTCCCCAAGGAGATGAGACATTATTTTGGTATTTATAAGTTTCTTTTTTAGTTGTTTCAATTGGAATTAATATGTGTTTTATCTAATTAGACATATAACCTGTAGGATATAATAGATGTTAATGTGTTTAATTTAAGATTTGAATAAGAATTTAAAATTACTTTAATTCCTTTAACTTTTAGTTTTCAAGTGTGGATTTGAAATTTGGTTTTAGTGAGTTTACTTTGTAGCATTGTCTGATTGCCTTTAGATTATTCAATTCAATAATTTGGTGTGTTTATATTTCATGAAAGAGTGTTTATTTTTATAATTATTTTATATCCTTAGGAATATAAATTAGGTTTTTAAAATATCAAAACCCCCCAAACATTATGTTTAGTTGAAACCAATAAGTACCTTAATGCAGACAACCTTGGAAACTAGCCCTGGTAAGAATGGACACCAACATAGCTTGATTAAATGAAGGGGTAATAATGACACCCATCATATTTGGCCTAAATAATATTATTGATAATTATAAATACTCATGAATATAATTTTTACCAAATTTCATAGTTATATCTCACCTGTAGAGACCTATAGATGATTTTTTCTCAAAATTTGGTAGTGAAATGCTTGAATGCATGATTAATTACGATTGCATCAGGTCTGTAACAAAAAAGTGAGTGTCTGAAATATTATTTAGGTATTAAGGATGGAATTAATATACTATTATGTTTATTAATATCATATGTACCAAATTTAGAGGCCGAATCCACCTATAAATACTTCAAAATCACTAATTTCTTTGAGATTGTTAATGCATCCCTGAGTTTTCATGGAGAGTGCCTCAGGTATGAGAAAAAAATAATGGATATTTCCCTTGTTTCTCATTCCAAATATAAATCATGTAATCATATTTTGGGTCATGAGGACCCTCTGTACCAATTTTTGAGGTTAGACCACCTCTCTAGCACCTTCAAACCCTCAATTTACCCAAATTTACCCTCAGGCTAGGACTATGATTGTATTTTCCATGGCTTGAGTGGTATTTTCATGTTATCATTAGAGTTAAATATTTTTTGGAGTAAAAATCCTCATTCATTTACCTATTCCACACTTTTATTTGATTATGGAAATCTATCATAGACCACTTTGCTCTCATTCACTTCATGCTTGGAAATAGGGTTGTGTTGTAAAAGGCTATAGGTGTGCATTTTATAGTTTGAGATTGAATTTAGAATAGATTTAATCACTTTTAATTATATATATAAGAATTATTTATCCTTAATTAAGCTTCACTTAACTTCAATTGACTCTAAAAAAATAACTTCTAATCTTTGAACTCATACTCCTTAAATTAAAACCAACCCTGACCCCATGCCACTTTCTAAGCCAAATGAGGGTGGTTATAGGTGGAGATTATATTTTCATATTTAGGATTATTTTTATCAATTAAAAACAAATCCCATATTTTTTTTATATATGGTTTCTTACTTTATCTTTGACAACCTCCAATGACCTACAACTAAACACTACCACCATCCTTATTTAGTATGCATTGGTATAGCTATAGGTGAACAATTTTATTAAGGACCCCTATAGGTAATAATATAATTTAATAAACTTTTATCACTCTAATTTAATATTCCTATGGTTACTAATCCATTATTATTTATCACATACCCCATCTTCATTGATGTCTAGGCAGTTTATCCTTCAAACATCATAACTAGTCTTTCAAGGTACCAAACACAATTATAGTTCATGTTATGAAAATAAAAACCCTATAAGTGGAGTTTTTGGGTATTTTAGGCCTAATATCCCATTAATTTTATTTTATATTACGTCATAATAACCTATTTCACACTTGGATGCACTCACTTCATGCTTTGAGATCATGTCTTCAACTTACACCTAGTCAATTCCCAAAATCACTTTAGCATGGTTATAGGTGCATTTTGTTTTTTCACTTGGATATGTGAAGGGTAAAATTTGTCTTTAAAATTATTTAAAATTTATTTTAGTTCCAATTTTTTTCCAAACATGTAAACCTTTCTTTATCTGCATTGTTTGATCCTACCCCTTTTTATGACTAAAGATGTTAGATGATTATGTGTACTAATTGAGATAGCTTTAATAGATGTAAAACCAATCCTCATATTGGTTTTAATATAGTATTTTGATATATATCAACTTGTCAAAAATTCTTAACTCAACCAATTGAACACACTTCACTATACCTTAAGATCTCTCTTATAGCCTTTTTTTTGTTTTATTGTTTGTACTTAAAACAGTGATTGATTGACAAAAACCAATTCACATTATAGGTTCCCTATAAAAATTTATACCTCTCCACCAATCTTATTTGTTAAAAACAACTTCTAGACCCCTTTTCTAGCATTAAATCTATCCAATTAGGTCTCTTCAAGGGTTAATAACAACAAAAACATTTGATTTTATACCTTACCTATCTATATAGTAATAAAATATATTAGATATCTTAAATCATATGGAATAATATAATATTAAAAAGTTTTATCCCTTTTTCTAGTTATAATTCTCAAAAATGGCCTTTTCCCTTCAAAACATTAAGTCAGGGTTTTCTTCTCTTGCACAGATTTGAGAGGGGCAATAAATGGAATGTGGACTTTGTAAGGACTTTTTAACCACTATAAAGGTTTTTTTACCTCTACCTAACCTATACACACCCTCTCCAACCATCATTAAATCTTCATAACACCTCTTCTCCACATTTTTATAGACTTTTATGCTTGATTACGGAGGGTTTCTTAACAAAAGGGTGTTCTTGACCCTAATTCTACCTTTTCTTGTATTTAACCTAGACAAAGAACTTTTTCTAAGATTAATCACCATATTTCACATAGGATAAAAATTTATAGTTCACTGACAACTTGAATTGGCCATCAAATGACCTTAGGGTGTTAGTTTCACTAGTTATATAAGCAGTCCTAGCAGCTATAGGTAGTGATTTGATTTTTTTCCAAGTTTGTAGGTGTTCTTTTAGGTAATGAGAGCATGGATTAGATTTTTAGGAACCTAATAAATCCATTGGTTCCTATGAAAGAATCAATAGCCATATTCATTCTCTCATACAATCTTCTCCATACCTTAAGCACATGTTTTATCAATGTAAAACCAATTTCCTATTAGTTTTCCATATAATCTTTTGTATTTACTTACACAAAACTTCACTAACTAGGTTTTGAGTTTGATCTCAAATAGAGACTCACCTATCACTTTGTCACCTCTATCATAGTGTGATTCAATCCTCAATAACATTTTTGGATCATTCTTATTAGCTTGAGCCACGTAACTCATGCTTTACTCTACACAATCAATAGTGACCTAGCTGTAGGTGTTAATTTTAGGTGCTTAGGCCTAATATGGATAGAAGTTAAGACATTATATGTAATGATCTTAGTCATTTGGGTTTCATTTATGCATTTAACCCCTTAATAAGGGTTTCATATATCTACCTTGAGTTCTAAGTTTAACATCCAATAACCGCCTTGAGCTCCAAGCCTAATTGTAACACTATCTAAGCCAAATAACATTGTAGGTTTTGATTTTTATTAAGTTTAAGATTGATACCTCATAATTGGAAACTTTCATTGATATTTTATCAAGTAATTGATGCCCCTATTCACTTACCTTACCCTTCAAATACTTGGCATACCTCTTCTACTAACTTGAAAGGAGTCCAACCTCACCTCCATCACTATATTTAAAATAAATGGAGATGGTTGTAGGTGTAAAATTTAGACTCTTAAGACTCTAATCTTGTAGTAAGGAAAATTTTTAAGGTTATTTCAAGGCTTTATGTCCTTCTAAAGACTCTTTTTTACTTCAAATAATCCATATACCAACGTTTAACCTTGAACTCATTTTTTAACTTCACTTCACTCTTTGCTTCATACCTATGGTTGTAGGCCAGCATTCTACCTTATACGGACTATGTAAAAAAAATTTGAGTACATATTAGGCTAAGGATTGAAATTTTATTAAATATAATAACTATAATTATTTTAATTTTATTTTACTCACCTTCCATTTATTCATTGAAGATTTTGACCACTTCCAACCTTGAACTTCTAGCACTGTCCAAGTCAAAAAATGATGGATGTAGGCAACTAATTAACTTGAATATAATATTGGTCCATATGGAGAATGGATTGAATTATTAATGAGTCAAATATGAATCTTTTACCATTCACTTTGAAACCCTCCCACTATTTTCACTTACCTTAGACCAAGACCTTGATCTTCACTTTAAAACTCAATCATCAAGGGGGTTATAAACCCTATTATATAGAATATGTACAAAGTTTAGGATGCTTGGAGAGATTGAAAATGTTAAAATATGTACATGTATATTTAAACTTGTTTAATGATATATAATAGTTATAATACCTCACTTGAAGTTCAAACCTCTTTGCAAGTTTCTTTCATAGCTCTACCCACTCCTTTGGCCTATGATTGTTTGTCCTTTGAAAACATGATTGTAGGTCTATAATTATATTTTGAGACCCATTTTTATCTATGTAAAGCCAATTCCATATTGGTTTTATTTATGGTTTAACACTTGAAGAGATAGTTTAAACCAAAACTTTCGATGGGATATCCTCCTTCCTTCCCTTTTGAGTATTTCTATGATAAAACTTTGACTATGTGTTACTAGTTGTAGGGGGAATTATTGTTTAGAGACCCTTATAAGTTTATATGTATTCAAGATACATGAATTACACTCATTGTATTGTTATATAGGCATTAGGTATATCCATATATTCTTTTTATATCATTAAACAATCTTCATTCTCATCCATATGATATAAGTCACTTGCAATTACCTCAAGATTGATTTTGGACTAATAAGCACCATATAGTATTGAGTGTTTTTAGTCAGCACTAAACTAGGTTGAAACACTAAATGATCATCATTCTCCCTAAATAAAATGACCCATTTATTACATTAGAATGTTTTTCTCTAGACCTAAATTGAAGTTGGAGTGATTAGACTAATATAGACCTTAAATATCTCCACCATGGCATGATATTATGTATAAGCCAAACATAAATTTAGAGAAACTAAGGTAAAGTTGCCCATTTGTCATTTGATCCAAGTTTGTATTGCATATATGTTGTTAAAGTTTTTTAAACAATTCACCATTACCACAAAGATATCATCACATTCTTATACCATCATGGAAACCTTCCATGGGTTCAAACACTTCCAAAGCCTCTTGATACTCTACCTTGGACCTTTATTACTAGGCTTAGTTGTAGCCTTCTTTGTCCATACTTAGTTTGTATATTACAATGAGGCACGCATGTGTAGTATTTTAAACATGAAAGTCTAGTGAGTCTAGGGTTAAGACTAGGTATTACATGGACTATGAGTTCCTTTATAACATGAATATCCTACAGACAACACTCCAAGCTCTTTCCCTTAACTCCTTCAAACTATGAACATGTTAATTATCCCTTTAAGACTTCAACCTATATTAATAGGGATGATTTAGACCATTTAACCAAGATAATATTATAAATTAAATTATTATCATTATCTTAATATATTCCATTTTATTTTAATGCCCCCTTCATATATACAAGTCCTGTAATTTGATATAACCTAACATCCAGGCTAGCAATAAAGTCTTTCATTAGAAAAGGAGGTTGTTTTCAACTTGGAGGATCTATAATACTTTCATAGATGAATTATGTGTGTAAAGTTTTAAATATTTAGTATATAACATTATAAGATGGAAACATTTTCTTGACAATTTAGATTCTACTCCCAAACTGACCCAAAAGACCATTTATAAGGATAGTGTAGGAAAAAAGTTTTATGCTATAAGTACCTTTTTAAAAATAGTTACCTAATTAAAAAAAATTTATTAGTTCCTATTTTAACCTTCAATAACTCCTCTAGAACCATTATTCCACATTGAATTCTGAAGTGAAGAAACATAAAAAAACCTAGACCTTATCTGGATGAATAGGCCATCTAGACACCCCCACACTATTAACAATTATTCATAAAAATGGGTAGATGAAATAGATAAAAAAATTACAAAAAGTGGAAGGAAATAATGGTCGCTATCACTTAATAATATATTTTGTCCAAACTCTATTTCTTTTGATCATATCGAGTGAAAACCTAAGGTTCTCCTAGAGTTAACCAATACTGCACTAAAATGGTTTTTCCTTAGCATGAAGAATCAAAAGTTTGACTATGAATTACAAAACTTTTAATAGTTTTTTATGATTTAAATGACATTTTTTTCCTCTTATAAACATTTTGAAGTTATTGAAGCTCCATTAATGGTAGAAAACTTGTTTCATGCCTAGTTTGTAGCTATTAGGTTTTCCTTACCTCTATTAGTTCTTGTTCTTGGATATGATTTCAAAGGCCTAAGATTGGATATTAGGGACACCTTAGATTCATTAATATTATATCTGATCTCTTTTATTATTCAAAACATGTCCATCCAAGGCCCTAAAAGGCTTTAAAATGCATCCTTTTGCTCCAAACTCCTCTCCTAGGATACTACATTACATCATCATGTCAAGACTAGAAAGAGAGTAGTCATGGGCATAAAAGGTCACTAAATGGTCTAGGAGAGTAGCCTAATCCATCTAGGCAAAAGTTTTGTGTGTAGGCCAATTTTTTTTAACAATCTCCAAATACCTTAGAAAGGAAATAGGAATGCATTTGATACCAGAAAACACATTTAATTATTCACCATTCACCATTTATATGATGTTGATATGGTTTTGAAGGGTTAAGATTTAGTAGAATAGCCTAGAAGTGTTGGCAAAGAAACTTTGGCATAAAAGTAAAATAACAATAGTGAATATATGATATATTTATGACTTATGTTTTCTTTTCCAATGATTTTTATTAATTTGGGTACCATAAGGATGGAAGGTGTTGAATATCTTGCATGCAATAAAAATTTGAGTAAATTCTATTTACCAAGCAAATATTTATTTTTATTTTATTTTTCCACTCAGTAAAATAAGGGATAAATAGAATTGATTCCTTTTATGTGCTTGAATTTTATTAAGATGAGTTGGCTAATAATATTTTATAAATACATTCTAAAAATAGGGTTCAAAGATCAAACCTCCAAAGTATAATTTTGCTCACATTTCATTTTGTCACATTTATCATTATGAACATTGTATTGTGACAATTTTTTTGACTAGTCATTATTTTATTTAAATATGGTCATGTGACCAGTCAAAATACAGGTTTTTGGATGCTTCATACACATTATAATGGTAAATTATATGATTTTAAACTTCTTTATATGTTTCTTTCAATAAATGTATTGACAATGATGTATAAAGGTGCTTTTTTGGTGAAAATCAACAACTTCAAAATGGAAAGTTTCAAAATGTCATCCCACACTTGTGCTATGTGTGAACGTATTGCCCATTATAGGTTCATCAATATCCTTATGATTAACAAAGTATAAGTTTCAAACTATAGGTTGGAGGATATATTAGAGGATGTAAGATGATTCCATGACTCTAGTTAGCTATTCACTCAGATTTTGGGAAAATGTTTGAATGGAAAATTTGTTAGCAATAACATGCTTATTTTAGTTTCAATTTTGGTTTTCGTCACTTCATAGATATTAATTATGAGGATAAAATAGAGTATTTTTTATTTAGTTTTTCATTTTAAAGTATTCTCACCTCTTTCCAAATAGGGGGAAAGCTATTTCAAGACCTTTGATTAGTCATTATTGATTGTATGAGTTGATAGGGTTTTTAGCACCTTTAATGTTGAGTAAAGGTCATCACCTTTTGTTGGAAATAAGGTAGATGTTCCATATAGAGTATTGAATAGTCACTTGGATGGGTTTCTATGTGAGACCTTATGTAGATCAATGTGTTTTAATAGGCCTTGATCAAGTTAAACTATAATATGGTATGATGATCACAAGGGATAAACAAGCCTTGATCATTTTCATCAACATTTATGTTACAACTCATGGGGTAGGATTTTTTGTGGAGCAATGTTAATTTTGGTTATTACTAGGATGTACATCATACCAGTTGTAGGTAAAACAAATACTTTTTATGACTTCATAGTCATAGCTTTAGATAATCTTATACACCCATTTTTGGATCAAGGGGGTTTGTTGGGTCAGTTTATCTAAATAATATTATTAACATTGTTAGTAATGTTAGTAAATTAAATTAAAAAAATTAGTAATAAATGATAGTTTTGTTAGTTGTGTTATTGAACCTATTGGGGTGCTAAGTAACCACCTAGTGAAATATTATTAAAATCTTTCACATTGTAAATAATTTCAATAATGATATATTACCCTTAGGAAAGAATTATCAAACTTTTACAATGTAGTAATTCTAATTTACCTATGTGTGAGTGGTCCCATCATGTAGAGCATGATGGGTTGTGAGTCATAATAGAATCCTAATGATATTCAGCCCTTGAATTCAAATTGGCATTCAATAAATATGGACATGGAATTTAGTCATTAGGATTGATCCATATTTTACTCAAATTCAAACTCAAGTACCTGGATCTAGTTGAAAATTTTCAACCACCAAGTAGGTGCTAAATTGATGGCTTGATTTATACATTTTCATATGTAATTTACTAATCTATGTTGTAATAAATTTCATCACTTTTTGTACCCAAAATATTTTATAATTGTGAAAGGAGTGCACCTACCTTTCCTCATTATTTTATTTCCTTAGTTGTTTACCTAGAGATATTGATTACAATAGATTACTTTCAAGAATGATGAATAAATATTTTTATTGTGTTTTGTTAATCTAACATATTCATGTCCTATAATTTAGATTTTGAATTGGTGATAGGAATATTAGTTGTCTTGATAGTTGTCTTGATAGTTGTCTTGATGTCTATTTAAGCCTTTCATGGATTTTTTAGATATGTCTTCCATTTGAATAATATCTATTAGCCTTGAATTTGTCTTCCCACCATACTCTATGTAGCTTACATGAACTTGTACATGGGCAACTTGAGAGTCATTAGAAGTATTAGCTCTAAATAATATCACAAAAAAAATGGTGAACTCTTGAGAGCTCACTTATATCTAGTTCTATCAACCTATAGTGTACATTTCAACAACAAGTGTTAGCCACTAGGTCACTTTTCTAATATTTATTTATTACATCTATCAGGTTCTTATTGGTTGATTCATCTAAGCCATTCTATTATGGGTATTATTTTGATGATAATTTTAGAGTGATGTCATTCTCATAATCCCATTTAATGAGTTTGACTAACTAGAATGTGGGACCATTGTCATAGACTAATGGAGTTTGGGTATCAAATCACATAGTTATGTTATCCTAAAATAACATGATCACTTCTTTAGTTGTGTTATTCCTAGTTGATATTGACTCCACCCACATAGTGAAATAATTAGTGGGTGTGAGTATAAAATTATGTCTAATTTATGAATTTAGGTTGATGACTCATATGAATTCAAGTCACCATAAGGAAATAGGACAATTTAATATTATAGATTGGAGGGGCATTATTTCATGAACCTCTTTATTCAAAAATGTTTGACATTTATGGTAGGTGTGAACATGAGCATGGGCATCCTTGAAGATGGTGGGATAATAATATCCTTCACATAGGATATTATGGGTGTTTAACCCAAAATTGAGATGGGTTAATATAGTATAGGGTTAAGAATATAGAAATGTATAAGCAAAAGAGTGATAAACATATATATATCAAACAAATTAATTACAAATTTAGATAAATAATATCATCATTTATAATATTAAGACATGCCTAAAATAAAAATTAAAACTATTGATTGATATTATAATAAATGGAAAATAAGAATAATTAAATGGTTTGTTTTGCATGCATAAATATAATATGGAGTAGGCTATAAATATATTGGATCTAGATTTTAAAATAGTCAATAGATTTAAGAATTTTATATTTTGGGGCCTTAGGAACTTATGTTAGATCTACATGGTTGCATCGATTCTATTTTCTGACTTGGACACTAGTGTATTATACATATTACTAACTAGATCTAGGTGCTACCACTTAGAACCTTCTAGATTTTTTTGACATTTACTCTAATTTGTTCATATCTCATGTATAGTATGTCACTATTTGTCAAATGATCAAACCCTAACTTCCTCACCCTTAGAGTGATTGTACAAAAAATGGGTTAGTGGTAGCATGATGTTGGATTACCCCAAGGATCCCTCTATCAATGGGCATTTCATATATATAAAATACTATAAAGAGGGCTTCAAACTTATGTAGTTTTCATGTACATGTTGGATTGTGTGTGCATGAGGATGCAACATGTGATAAATAAGTAGATAGAGTGAACTAGTTTATAACTTAAAAAACATGGTTCACGGGATGTTATTTTAGTACATAACACATGTAGATGGGTTGTACCTATGACTAATATTGAAATAATAAATAATGGGGAAATTTTCCTCTTTTTAATGTCTTATTGAATGCTTTTGGTAAGTTGATTTATATGTTACTAGGTCTATGCTAGGTGAGGAATGAATGAGGGTTGATATTGTATATATACTAACCCCTTTTGTAAATATATTTCAATAAATCACTTAGGTTAACCATAAGGATATGTTTTATTGGTAAATTTGATGACTTTAGGGCACTAAACACATATTTTGGCATAGGACACTAGCATCGACATAGGCATTTGATTTGAATGCAAGCGTCTAGGAATTTTTAAAATAGATACAAGTCCAAAACTTGTAAAGGATGATAATAAGTAGGTTTAAAACATTTTAAGAAATATAAAGGCCCAGTTATCAAAATAACATATGGTCAAACTAAGAGACAAAAAATAGGCGTAAGAGATAGTGGATGTGAGACATTTGGTAGCAATAAGGTCTTAGAACTAAAGGTTACATCCATGAGAAGTACTTTCTAAGAATACAAAATTGAGGTGATATATAATTTAGATTTAGTGTCTATATTCCCTCCTTTAATTTAGTAATGAAATTTCTAGTTTAAAGGAAAATAAATGTGTACCTAGATGTATATAACACACCTTTTCTTTTTGTGGGTAAAACTTGAGTGATTTTATAGTAATTGACTTACAAATAAGAGCATGTTACAATATATAATTAGTGCATATAATTTTGATTTGAAATAATTTAAAATGTTTTAAAGTAAAGAGATCAAGGTTAGTATTACAACTGTGTATCAATGCAACCATCTTTCCTTTTGGAAATTTAATTTGAAGAGATGTTTTAATGTGAAAATATATATAGATATTAGAGGAAAATTTCCCCCAACCTTGGAGAAAAGGTGAGTTGTCACATGGTAGTTGAGATTATCTCAACTATGTAAACCAATAATATTTATAATCTAATCAGTGTGAGTGATCCAAGTCAACTCACACTATAAATCTAGTACATGTGAATTGATAACTACATTATATTAAATTTATAATATTTGGTAATTTAGTCATCTTAACATTGAAAAAATAAAATCAACTACTATAATAGATTTGCTCAATAACGGTCCATAAAATTCCATCCTGGTGTAAGCTAAAGTCTATAAAAGTATTTAAAATATGAAAGCTAATTTGATTTTTTAATTTAAGGTGTTATTTTGTATGGCATGTGCACTTCATATATTTCTCAATCTAAAACTTGGGTATAATAATGGTACTAATCTATATAATATTTCCACAAATGTGTATTGAATCATATAATTATGTAATTTAACCAATTTGAACTTTTTCAAGTGTGGAAGGCATGTTCCCATGACATGCCCCAACTAAAATATTAAATTGATAATTGGTATAAGTGTGGAGAACACCATAAAATTCCCCCACTATTATCTGAAAATACTAAGTACTAAATATATATTGAAGTCATGCCTTTTTAGGATGCCACCACTAATATTCCCCCTTTTGAGGTTAGCATTATAGCTCAAAATTTCACCCTATGAGAGGGTGATTCAATCCATATCAACTTAGGCTATGCAATGGGATTAAATCTAGGCCTGTGGGTTGCCTATATTATAAGTAAACCTCTCGATTGAAGGGATAACTCCCTTGGTTTGTCGATTGAAGCTCATCACCTTAAGTACTAGCTCATTTGGATGAAAAGGGAGAGAGAGAAAATAAAGTAAATCTATCCTAACAAGGTGATGCACCAATTATAACCTGAACTCTACCAACCAATTGCAATGACACTTCACACAAAATCCTAACCTACACATCCACTAATCCAAATCTATTTATGCATTAATATTTCTCATGGAGGTTTGTAAAGCAAACTTAAGCTAGGAGGACTAAACCCAAGGTCATGACTTGACACTTTTGAAGAGACAACTCACAAAAATCATGAAAAATCCATTAGAACACTTCAAGATACCTAAAAAAATAATTTCAAAGCTAAATATGTATGCAAATAAGGACAACATGCTAAGGAAGAGAAAGAATCACTTAGCAAGATCAACTAACTTAGAAAAAAAAATTAAAATAACTCATGGAGAAGGTAAACTAGATCATTATTTATTTCTCAAAGGCTTTAAATTAGAAGGGCTTCACCATACTCATGTGGGGTATACAAAGTTAGCCAAAAGTGGCTAAATATATAAAAAATATGAGAGAAGAGAAGAAGGGTATATGAGAGAGAAGGTAGACAAGTGTCAATGTGAGATAAAAAAAAGAGAGGAATTAGATAAATATCTCAATATGTCTTATATGACATGTGTTTCTACTATTTATATTCTCCAACTCTCCAAGGGGTGTGGAATTTGAAAAGCTTATTTGACACCTTGACTAACTTCTTAAAACTTCTCTTATTATTACCATGTTGAAGGATAAGCGGCCTTCTTAATGATTAGATAAATTTCTCCTACCTATTTTATTTTCTATTGACACCTATCAATTGGCCCAAATAGCTTTTATTTGACATATTATCTCTTTATCTTGCAAGGTGTCTAGGCAACTCTTCAACTCCTTAGGCCTATTTTGCACACAATTGTCAAAACTTGGTTTATTCTTCTTTAGCTAGTCCAAACATTAAAAATGGTATATTTACATCATATTATACCTAAAAAAATTTATTTTAAGGCCTCAAACTATCCCCAACCATTTGTTGTCTATTAAAAGACTCAAATAAGCCTCATTCTTTATAACCCTAAAACAATGTAAACCTCCTTGTGTGTAAAAAAGTATAAATGATATTAAGAATATAAGGGTATATTCTAATACCCTCTATTGTTTTACATCTTCAAGTTCAATATCATGCTCTGAGAGTTAGTGGAGATGTCCTTTTTTTGCCCTTTCTCTCTTCTAACTAGGCCTCAATTAGGCCTCCCTACCAAGAGAGTGAAAATGGCTTATATAGACTCAACACACATTAAAAACCCCCAAAAATGTGTGATTTAGTTATAAAACATACTCCCCTACATCCATGCCAAATTTGAAGTTATGACTCACTGTACGGACCCATAAAATGGAAAAAATAGTCATACAAAATAGTATTATAGGTAAAGTACCACCATGTGTAAGCCTCAATATGCACTTAGGACTATAGGTAGAGTATTAATAGGTTACTCTAGGTTATTGTTTGAGTTTAAAGGTCTGATGAAATGTTTGTGTATGTATTTTTCACCAAGTTTTACCCTACTTCAAATTGGGTCAACCCCCCTACATTTTCAAACTTTCATAAGGTCTTTCAGGGTTTAAAATGGTAACCATGGTCCTAAGTGAGGTCAAGTCACACCTTCGAAGGTCATAAATTATTTTTTAGCATTTATCAATTTATAATTTATATTAATTTCATTTTATGCCACCTTTTGATCATTTTAAGGATTTTTACGTAAATATAATCAAAAATACAAAAAATGCCAAAGAACAGACTAATGTACCACATGTCAAGGGAGTGTCAAAGATAGTTTTGAAACTAAAATGTTGTAGGTTCAATGTAAAATAAAGGTCATTTGTAAAAGTTTAGTTTTAAGTAGTTGTATGGATTGAGGAGACTCATCTAGCATGTGTGAATGATTTAGGAAGATATATTGAGATCCCCATAGGCCATTTCTAAGCTCAACTGGCTTAAACAAATCCAAAATGGTCAAAAACTAGTTTCTCTCTCATATTTCTCTCATAGATAGGTAAAAAAGTGTCAACAATTTTCATTTGGTACAGACAAGATAAGAGGATTTGGAGTGAGAGCACTTGGAGGGTGTTAGTATCCATTAATATCTTCCATTTCATGGTTATGGGTTCAATATTTATGGTTTGTGCTATATGAACAATCATTAAGATTGTTAGTACCTCTAAATTACTCGTGTATCCCAATGGCCCAGTTTTTATCATCTATTTATATTTATCAAATTGGTCTATCTGAACCAAGTGATGTATTTAGGATGGTAGAGCATATCCATCCTTTGTGTTTACTTAAAAAAAATTATAATTTGTGACCATGTAATATAAGTAGTATCACTCTCTTGTGCTATAAGTGAACATCATTGAAAGATGAGAATTGTTTTTTCACAATTGCAAAGTTCATTTTTCTGAGTCATTTTAGGTAAAGGTAATACATTAGTCTTCAAACCCTAAGATCATATGGTCATATTATCCATTAAATACTATATTAGATATATCTCTAAGGCACCTCAAAGACAAGGAAGTGAAACAAGCTAACATACCTAATGGAGACCTACAATGTTATGTGTGTAGGTAGTCAAAAGTACAATGATATGATGTGCCTTGAAAAGGCTATAAGACTTGGAATATATTGATAGTGCCTCTTGATAAGGATTAATGATTGTAAGATGGAATGACAATGAAATACCATCTTAAGATTCACATATATAGCCCATCTAGACAACCACCAATAGCTTTTTGTGGAGAAGTGTGCTTTGATAGTGATGTTTTTAAAGAGGAAGGAGTTTAAAGGATTTGAGAAGATTCTCAAGGTAACTACTATAAGATTGAGCCATTAAAGGAGATTGGAGATTGGTTATGGGACTCAATTCAAGACTTATAATCAATATAATAGGTATAGTTAGTTAAGCTAAAGAAATTTTATAAAATGGGTGTTTACCTTTACTTCTCTTAAAATGGATCCTACTTCATACAATGTCATATCATGGCAGAAGTTTATGAGGTCTATGTAAGCCTAAAGGCTTCATTATTTAATCCTAGGCTTAGAGTTCATATCTTGACACAAAAATGAGGTTATTGGGTTAAGGGAAAAGGATGGTTGAATGGATTTCAACTCAGTTAAGTTTTTAATGGAGATACTTAGATAACTCTAGTGCCATTAGACTAAAAATAACCTAGAATATTGTAATGCAATAGTGATACCTAATACATTGATGATAGAGGGATGATAGCATGGTATCAAGGTATAAATTAGTCTATCCAAGTATGGAATGATCCTATTGACCTAAAAAACAATTAAATGTGTGAAACACATTCTCAAGTGCTTATCATCATGTACAAAAATCCCTTAATCCACTTAATGAACACCTATAATTTGACTCATACATAGACTAGTCTAAGCTAATGAAAGGTGTAAGCTTGGTTGGTAGGTATAGGTATAGGAGGGAATTAAAAAATTTAAATCACTCTCAAAGTGATAACATAACACTTCCATGAGATTTAAATAATCATGGATGAACATAGAAAGTCATAGATAAGGGTTTTTAGGCTCAACCCAAATCCTACACATAGTCATAGACCTAAATGCTAGTCTTGAGAATTTGGTATTTTGAGAGATATAGAGGTATGATCAAGCTTTAAAACTTAGAAAAAAGTGTAATAATGAGTTTTAAAATACCTCTATGGTTTCATTTTGGTTATAATAGTAAATTAGGTGCTCTCTATTTTTTCTCAAACCTGAGGCACTCCATGAGCAACATAATCTACAAACTTCATACATGGATGATGAAATGCTGAATGGCATAACCTTGAATGAATATATAATGATTTAAAGGGTTTAATTTAAGATTAAAAATTTCTAATAAGATATTATAGTCATTGTGAGTATTCATAAATGACCACATACTTAAAAACATAGTCTATGCATATTATGCCTAGAACTAGGCATGAACCCTCAGATTTATAATGTCATTAATATGATCATATGATCTTTAAAATCAAATTGATAACCTTCATGGTAGATTTTAATATTTATTAGACTTAGTGGTTTTTAGATAATAGTGTAAATTACTCATTTTTGGCCTCAATTTATGTCAAGGGTGCCCAAAATGCATAGTAAGAACTCAAGAGCCAACTTATTTCAATCAAATATGTACAAAAAATATGAATAGTATTTTGATCACTTAATGAGAGATTATGGTTGTCATGTACTTTAACTCAATGTCATTATTTTGAGGATTAAGGGCTTAACCTTTATGAATCATTGTTAAGAACCTAAACAACCAAAAATCATCATAAAATCTTGATGAGAAAGATATGAATAATAATGCATATAAGGAGGAAATTGGAATGGAATATGATTTTTACCTACTTTTCACTTCTCCAAGATCCTTACCACTCAATTGTTTTGTACCATCACTTATATAAATTATCCAAATTCTTTGTTTTATGCAAGATCTGGGGTAATTTAAAGTTGAAGAAAAGAATAGAAAAGTGAAAGTCATGGTGTAAGGTGTGTAGATATGTATTATGAATCTACATACCTTATTCTTACATTAATAATTCATGGAAACCCTTCTTCTAACCTTTTTATTATATGAAATCTTGGATAGAATAGTGAGAAATATGGTAGCTATCAAGTTAAAGATGAGAAGTGTGGTTTTGAGTTATGTTGAAGTCTATTTGATAGACCAAATGACAAAGAAGTCTTGATGATGTGTCTCACATCTCTATAAAAAATATCCTTGAGTGTGTATAAGTCACCTAAGTGACAAATGTGATAATTCAGTCCTAGATGGTTAGTGATTGGCTACAAGAAAGTAAAAATGACAAGTGGAAAATAGAAGGTCATCAATTGATGGGTGTATAATGACATTCATAAATATTATTTCTACCTTATCAAGCCATTACACATGTCAATGACTTACAAGGAAGTTCAAGGAAGACAAGTAAAATTCTCATTAAGAAAATAGTTTTAAGAAGGATAATGGATTATCCCTATGCCAACTTTAGAAGAATGTTGTACTTTAGATAGATACTTGTCCAAGAGAACTCCATTACGTATTTTTTAAATTATTCTCTTGAATTTTAACTGGCCTTCAATACTTGACACTTGGAATGGTGACCCTTCAACGTCACTCTTTCTCTCTCTTCTCATATGCTTTATATATTGAAGCCATTTTGGCATTGTAAACTATCCATAATTGGTATGGTGAAGCCCTATTTGTTTGGCATCTTGTTTTGACTTTGGATAAAGTTTTATTAAGGTTGTTTAATCTATGTAATTCTTTTATAAGTATGTCAAGTAGTATATTTGGATGACAAGTGATGATTATTTCTCCTTATTTTCATTCTGCTCTTGTACGCATTATGTGATTAATGAATTTCTTATAAAATGTCTCATGAAGTGTATATATTTATTAGGTGTATTTTGAAGTGTGAAGGAGATTAGCAATGTCTAATTTCAGATCTCCCATTTACCCACCTTTAGAAATGCATGGCAATCTACCTCCATGTAGAAACACTTATGCTAGAATAACCTTGAGTTGAGATCAATTTCATTACTCTACTTTCTTAGTGAAAATGCAAGTATTTTTGTGGAGATATCCTTAGTGTATCACCTCTATTAGTGTAGGTTACTCTAAATTTCCTTCTTCCTTTTTCACATCCAATAATATATTAGTCTATTATAGTATGTGAGCCTAAATAGATAGATCAAGGGAGCTAGCCCATAATCTAGAGATCTATCTCTTGTAACGATTTGCATATACTTAGATAGTTTCATGTTATCCCAAATTTGATAATGTTCTATTGACTTATCTAGGGTGAAATATTTGGGCTATAATAGTTCTAGCATGACTAGTGAAATATGAATTTCAAGAAGATTATTCAAGGTGGATGTTGGCATTGATAATAAGTGATTGTAATAGTCTCCTTCATGTAGTATCTAGCAACTCCAATAATTGAATATTATTCATAGACTAGTGTATTATTTCACTCCCAAGGTAATCACAAGATCTCATACCAAAGGCATTCTATTTGATTTCTAAGAGCTTCCTCATTATTCAATCAAAGCATATAAATTTACTAACACTCATCCTTACCCAAAGAGATCATACCTTGCCCATAAACCTATAATATTTTTTTTTTTATTTTTCTAATATTATACATTCCTAAATATACCATGGTAAATAACCTACCTTTTTTATTTTAGTAGATATAGTCTTCTAAGACTTGACCATTATGATGGCATTCCCATATTTTCCCTCAAAAGTGTCCCTTCATACACTAGTGAAACTGCCATTACCCCTATTGAACATATTAGAAACATTTATAAATTCTATAATACACATCACATCATTGAGGTTAACATATCAATTCGGTTATTGGATGTCTCTTTCAAAGGTAAATATCTTGATTGATATGGTACATTGGCCCCTAAATCTATCACCACATGATATGATTTGGGAGATGTTTGAGGAGATGATTTGAAGACAAGAATGGAAACTTGTCATTGATTGAGAAGCTTATGATCATAAGGATAATACCTCAAAAATATATTTAATATTTTAACACAAGGTTTTAGAAGACATGGGATAGGATCCCAATCTTGGTAATAGTTATGGCACATCATGTTTTCCTTTATTATCAAGGATTTTGATAGTGATATTTTTAAGATGGTACAATCTATGGGAGGGAATGTATTACCTAATTCCTATGAAGTGGAAATTATAGTTGATAATTTTTTGATTAAATATGGGAATATTTCCCTAAGACCCCCTATGCCTCTATTTCTTAATTTGCAAAACACTACACCTATTATTGCACAACTACCCCTAGCCAATCAAGTAAATCTAATGAGGTAGAAAGAATGAGGGATATTGAGTAAGAGATTTTAGGTATTAAGAGAACCATAAAAAAAATATCAATTAAGACCTTTCTAAAGTCACTATTAACATAATCAGTCATTTACAAACTATCAAGGCAATACACCACCATTTCAAGGTCATCCTCAAGGTCAAGGGTAGTTAGTTCAAGCAAAGGCATTTAATGGATAAAAACCTAATGATACCTCCACCTAGATAGAATTATTACTTACTCAAAACAACCTTTTTTATGATCATAAGGCTCAGCCTCTATGGGATCAACCTCATGATCCATATACCTATGTCAATGATTCCTTCAATGAAGCTTTCATGGAAAACTTGGGAACAATGCCATCCATGAATCATGATAGGGTACCTAATGGAGGAGAGAAAAATGGTAAGATTGCTCAACTAGATCCTACTTTAGTCAATTGGAATCAAGATGACTCATGTGTTTTAAATTACCAAGGGTAATCAATCAAAGACTCAAGTCATATAGATGCAAACACAAGGGCAAAGAAGAAGTCAATTAAAAAGGTTAAAAGGGATGGTAATGGTACATCTATGAGTGTTAAAAGATACCAAATGGTAGGTATATATAATAAAATTACAAATTAACAAGTAGATCAAAGAGTTTAGAATTTTAAGAATTAATTCACACCTCATAATTATTAAGGTATATGCAACATCATTCATACTAGTAGACAAGCTAAGGTTAGTGGCTCTTTCACTAAGATTGTAGATCAAATGAAGAAGGTTCACGTAAATGTGTCAATTTGGGATACACTTTAAATACCAAGACAAGTAGACCTTCTCCAAGAGGAGTTGTCCAAACTCATCATAACAACCAAGCAACCTAGTGGGAAAGAAGCAGCCTTAACAAACACATTGAAGCATAGTGAGGGAAAACCAAACAAAATTGAAAAAGTAGACCAACCCCCTCCATTTTATCTATCTATAATCATTTTGGATGATTTGTTTCATAAATTTTTTATTGATAGTGGATAAATTACTTGTGTCATGTTGAAATAAGTATTTGATAAGTTGAATTTGAAGTATGAGCCTCATTCCAAGGGAGTGTTACAACTATATGGGTTATTTCCCAATACAATTGTCATAATCAAAGGTTTGTAACTTATTCTTCATACTTTTCCTACTTTCGCTATTCCTCAAGATGTTTTGGTTGTGGATGTGCCACTTCACTTTTCCCTTTATTTGTCAAGAGAGTTTACTACTAATATTAGAGGATATTTTACTTTAGATTGGTCCTATATGGCACTTAGGACTAGATATAGTTCTAAAGTGTCAATCAAATTTGAACCTATATCTAATTTTCATGTAGATCAATATGTGCTTTATACATATCACATGAATTTCAATATCAATGATGAAGAAGATCGTCATATTGATGAAGAACCTCTAACACTCCTTGATGGCATATCTAACTTGTACCTTGATGAATGAGGAGTTGAATAGTATGGATTTGAACCATATGAACATGTTTCAGAAATAGGTCTTGGTACATACATCCTCCATGAATAATATGATGGGTCTCTTGATGAAAATTTTGATGACACTCTAGAACAAGTTGCATGGGGAAACAATATTTTACACATGGATGATGATTTTTGTATCCCAACTATAATAAAGCATGGAAGTCTTAGTGAGCATTTAATTTTGCTTTCCAAAGAGGAGTATTTTCATGAACATCAACCTCAAAAAAAGTTAGATGATATGTGGAAATAATTAAATGTTATATTATAGGAGTCTGATGACGTAATCAGGTCTTCAAATATTCAAAAAGAATATAGACCTTATGACGAGGTCAATCATGTATCTAATGAACATAAAGAAGATCTTGGGGCATCTACCAAGAAAGAAATAACTTTGGTAGACTAGGTAGTGTTTGATGAACAAGAAGATAGCCTTGATGACTCCCAATAGTAGACATATCATGATTCAAACACACTTAGAATTGGGAAAGGTTTCATGAATCCCAATGATTAGATTGAAGACTACCAATTGGACATGATAGAATTAAAGAAAGCTATAAATTAAAACAAATATCCAAGAGATTTATATGGATTGTTCATGAGAGCTCTAAGTGAAACATTTATAGTTAGCAGAAGTTTCAATAGTGGTGAGTCATTTGATTACCTCCATAAGATAATTTTCATTAACAAACATTAATTCTATGATGGTTTGTTTTCATGGAGCATAAATGATTATAGAATCATTGTCTTTGACCCTATTTGAAGCAATGAATAATTCATCTTTCACCTTAAATATTTTGAGGTCTTGTACATGTTAAGATAGGTGTGTGTTTTCCTTTGAGTTGTTTGTGTGTTTTCCCTAAGTGATTAGAGAGCACAAGTGTGTGTTTTGTTGTCTTGTATTTTATTTTTGGTGTGAGTTTGATGTCTTTTTATAGTCGTTTCAGTGTTAATTATATCATATGTGTGACTCCATTTCCCAATGAGAGGTCAAGGCAATTGGTCCTTATCATAGAATGTATTGTAACCCCTAGAAATCACCAAAATGTTGAGTAAATTTTACCCTACGTCAAATTGGGTCAATCATCCCTACAAGTTTAAACTTTCATAAGGTCTTATAGGTTTGAAAATGGTAATCATGGTCCTAAGTGAGGTCAAGTCATGACTTTAAGGGTCATAAATTATGTTTTAGCCTTTGTCACATTTGTCACTTGTCTTAATGTCCTTTTATGCCACCTTTTGATCATTTTAAGGAGTTTTACATAAATCTCATCAAAAATACAAATGTAAAATATCAAGATATTGTACCACATGTTAGGAAAGTGTCAAAGATAGATTTAAAACTAAAATGTTGTAGGTTAAATGTAAATGAAAGAAGATCATCTACAAAAGGTAAGTTTTTGGTAGTTACAAGAACTAAAGTGACTCATCTAGCACATGTGAATGATTTAATAAGGTGACTTAGGATCCTTATAGGCCATTTCTATTATCAAGTGGCTTAAAAAGATCCAAAATGGTAAAATACTAGTTTCTCTCTCCTATCACTCTCATAGATAGGTCAAAAAGGGTTAACATTTTTCATTTGGTATATATAAGAGAAGAGGAGTTAGAGTGAGTACACTTGGGGGATGTTAGTATCCCTTATGATCTTCCATTTTATGGTCATGGTTTCAAGATTTGTGTTCCTTTCTATATGAATAATCATTAATATTTTTAATACCACTAAACTTCCTATGTAATCCCAATGGCTTGATTTTTTTCATCTATTTGCATTTTGGAAATTGGTCTATGTAAACCAAGTGATGCATGTAGGTTGGTAGAGCATATCCATTATTTTCATGTTAAATTAAACTAATTTTACATGTATGACCATGGAATATATGCAAGATCATTCTTTTATGCTAGAAGTAAACATCATTGAAAGATGAGAATAGTGTTTTCATAGTTGCAGAGCTCATTTTTCTATGAGTGGTTCAAGTCAAGGTAATACACTAGTCTTCAACCCGTAAGAGCATATATACTAGTCATATTCTCCATTGAATATTTTATTGGAGATATGTCCAAGGCACCTCAAAGACAAAGAAGTGCAAATAAGCTAATATACCTAATGGATATCTACAGGGTTATGTGTGTAGGCAATCAAAATTATAATGGTTTGATGATGTGTCATGAACAGGCTATGAGACTTTTTAATATAGTGATAGTGCCTCTTGATAAGGATTTATGATTTTAATAGGGCATGATAGTGAAAGACCAGCTTAAGATTCCAATACACATCTTATCTAGACAACCACTTATAGCTTATTGTGGATAAGTGTCCTTTGATAGTGATATTCCCAAAAAGCAATGAGTTTTAAGGTTTTGAGAATATTCTCAAGGTAATAACATTACTACTGATCCATTTAAAGATATTATAGACTGGTTATGGGAGTCAATTGAATACCTATAATCAATTCAACAGGTATAGTCAATCAAGTTGAAGAAAAGTTGTAAAATGGGTGGTTGCCTTAACTTCTCTAAAAAAAAGATCTTGCTCTATACAATGTCATCTCATGGTGGAAGTTTATGAGGTATGTGCAAACCTAAAGGCTTCATTCTTGCATCTTAGGCTTCGAGGTCATATTTTAACACAAAAATGAGGTTGTTTGGTTAATAGAGAATAATGGTTAAATGGATTTCAACTTAGTCATGTTTTTAATGGAGATACTTAAATAAATATAGTGCCGTTAGACTAAAAGGAACCTGTAATATTGTAGTGACACCTAGTGCATTGATGATAGAAGGATGATAACATGGAATGGTCCTAATGACCTTAGGAGGAAATAAAGGTGTGAAACATAGCACTCAATCACTTATCATCACCTATATGAATCCCTTGATCTATTAGAGTTCAAAAAAAAACTCATAACCAATAGGATCACTCCTACACACCATTACCACAATAACTTAAATAACATAGATATTTTACATAATAATTATTTACACAAATAAGTCTCTTAATTGTATTCACAATTATCTATGTGGGTCTTTATAATAGACCAAGTCAAAATTACATGGGAGTGCCTATAAGTAGGCAAGGTAGGTTGTTTCATGAAAAAAAAAATTGTATGAATAACCATAAAATTGGAGTTTCTATTATTATTGTGCACTCAACAAATACGTGCAAAAAATATAATAGCATCTCCAACAAAAAACAAACTCTCAAATCAATGCTTACATGCTTTACTCCAACACCCTCCCTTAAGCATAGAATAGGGAGTGAAAAAAGAGAAATCAAAGAGACTAATGGGTCTTGACAAATAGGCTTAATTAGGTACCCATGTACAAATCATAGTAAAATATAAAGTGTCACTATGGTAACCAATCCATCTTACTAGACTATATGGATGATGAATCACTGTAACCACCAAGTCAAATAGGAACTAGTACTCTATATAGGGCTAACTCTATAAAAACCACTTATCTTAAAATACTAGAGAAAAAGAGTCACCAAGGATGAAATTTATCACTACAAGGTGCCCAAAACCCAGTAACAACAACTAAATTTGAGAGAGAAAAAACATATGCTTCAAGGTATCCCAATAAAGTAAATAAATTAATAATCAAACATAATGTTGAAGAGGTGCACTAGATGGAATGAATTCCAAAAAATATAAATGCAATCGATGGACTTGAAAGTCTCAATGGAACTCCATTCTACATTAGTGGTTTGGATCCACTAGTCGATAACAAAAAAATAACTGACGCTAGAATTCACCAAAATAGCTCTTACAAAAAAAGATTGTTATAGGTGTCAATAGTGTAAAATATTTCACCAACTGATTTTGATCTATTTTTAGAAGATGTGATTCACCAAGGGTTAGCAAGGAACATGATAACTGAAGAAGTATGATTTGTACCATACCCCATCCCCCCCCCATACTATTGACTAGATAGAGTGACACAAAAAAGGTTTGTATGTGTGGACTAAATTCACTACTTGAACACTGACATACTGATATTATATTCATCAGAATAGATATTCTGTAGAAGGAAATCAAACTCCATAACAAATTTGAAGGAGATTGTAAACTGTCAAAAAATGTCAAAGATACAAAATAAATATCTCTCAATAAAATAGCCTTGGTGGTAATGGGATAGTCAATAAATGAAGATTTATTGCTCAACATGGAGCATATAAACATGAATAAAAAAGAGTCCATGACACTCAGTATGACCATAAATAAAGATCCCATAAAACAAAAAACACTAGATGACACATAAAACCTAGAATGTGATCAATCTATAGAAGACACCATCAAGAACAAGATATTAGCTCCTAAAACAAGGGAGCATTGTGCAACACAAAACCATACTCAAGAATGTAAGACATCAAGCTCTATTTAAAATGCATCCATGAGTATAAAAGTGGCAAAAAAATATAATGCACACTAAAAAAGGGATGTCAGACCCTATCAATAATGCATCCATGAGTGCAAAGTGAGATGATAAAAACAAAAATGTTGGATAAGAGAGTATAGGTGAAATAATAATGACTTCCAAAAAATAAAGTTAAGGAGGAGTGAGAAAAAGTTTTTTTTATTTGTGAGGGGGTCTAACCTCCTACCAAATTGGATCTCACCCTCTAGTATTTGACACATAAAAGTGATAATAGAAGTAAGGAGGATGACAAAAAAATGTCATGTGCTAAGCATAAGAAATAATCCATCCCTTATACAAAAATACCCCTCAAAAATAATATAATCTCCTTTACCACTTAAATCATATCTTTTATAAAAATCCCCCCACTTTTAATTATCCACCATAAAAATGTTTGCCCCACCTCTTAATAATGTCAATGAATGACATTAAAATTAAACTTTTAAGAGATTGTTTTTAGAAAAATAAACAATTAAAAACATCTCTGATGAGATCCACCTCTGATAAACAAAAATAAATCCCACTCAAATAAAATGATACATCAAGGTTCCCTTTGGATTTGTTGTATAGTGGGGCTTGACCCCTTAATCATCCTCCATGAAAAAAAATTTCCTCCACCACTTAAATAAAACCCTTTAATAATATTCACCTTTGAAAGTTTTAATTAAAAAACTTTAGCCACATGGGATTTTCAGGGATATGGCATTTTTATTTTAAAATAAAAATTTTAAGGCTAAAAAAAAACCATAGCTATCAAAAAACATGATATTTTTGTAGAGAAGTTTTACAAACCAAAAAATTCAAGCCAAAAAAATGATATGAGATAATGGACAAGATGTGAGAGGACAACGATCATATTATATTAAAAAAAAATCCAACTCAAAGAGGTCGTGATGTGGTAGTAGGTAAAATATTTCATGCATGGACAATTTGAAATGGTAAGGGAGAATAAATGAGGATGGTGAGTGAAGGAAAGGGATAAAATTATGAGACAAGGTGGAGAGCTTAATGGTGATCACATTCTTGAAGACTGGGACTAAATGAAGTCAATGAATAATAGTGAAGAATTTTTAACCATCATAGAGTTAGAAAGGCACCTTTATAGTGATAACCTAGTCTATACCCCACTTCCAGAGAGATCCTAATCCTATCAAGAAGGGAAAAAATATTTCTTTTGTAGCTTTACTCATAAGAGGAGGACATAACACAAAAATATCTACTTCTCCTTAATTATAAATAGAATTGATGCCTTTGAACCAACAAGAACCAAATACCAATTCCTTTGAACTAGCAAGAATTAAATGTTGTTTGGTGGTAGAATAATGGTAGGTTGTGGTTATTTCAAACCAAGCTAATACAAAATGCAACAAGATCATGCAATGTAAATTGTTGAACTAAGAAATAATTCCAATGTAGATCAAGGTCTTTAGTCAATAATTCAAATGAATAAAACAACATTAGGGGCCAATAAGTTGCAAGGAATAAAAAATTTAGGGATGAGCCATATTAAGCAAGGCGAGTTTAGGAAACTGCCATGGGTTGTGAATGTCATAGAGGCCATGGAGTGCCTATATAACTATCCATGTAGGAATATTTTTAAATTAAACTAACATAATCCAATGCACCAATACTATTAAAGAGTATGGAATACTCCAAATAGATACAAAAACACCAAAATTTAATGAAATAACTAGTGTATAGTGTCAAATATTCTAATCTGCTATAATGGATTTATCCCCGACTAAGTCTATAGTTGCACTTTAGGAAACAAATACAAAATTTAATCTTGTTCTATTGTTTAGTCTTGTAAATCCCTATAAATATTTGTCAAAAAACATCACAGGGGCTTAAAATAGTGTTGGGAGGCTGAGTAATGGCTGCTAGAGCCAACTTTGATACCATAATGAAGTTAAAAAAAGAAATCATAACCAGTAGGATCACTCTTGCACACCATTATCATAGTCACTTCAATAACACAAACATTTAAAATAATAATAATTTTCAAAAATAAGTCTCTAAATTTTATTCATAATTATCTAAGTGGGTCTCTAGAATAGACTAAGTCAAAATTACATGGGAGTGCCTATTAAATAGGCAAGGTAGGTTGTTTCATGTAACAAAATATTATTACATGAATAACCATAAAATTGGAGTTTATATTATTATTTTAAACTCAAAAAATACATGAAAAATATAATATCATCTCCAACAATAAACAAACTCCCAAAATAATTCTTACATGCTTTACTCGAACATGATCCACCTAATGAACACCTACAATTTGACTCATACACAGACCGATCTAGACTAATGAAAGGTGTAATCTTGGTTGGCAAGTAGAGGTATAAGATGGAATGAATAAGTTTAAATCCATCTCAAAGTTATAACATCATAATTATATGATATTTCAATAAGCAAGGATGAACATAGATAGGCATAGCTAAGTGTTCTTAGGCTTAACCAAAATCTTACATAGTCACAGACCTAGAAGCTAGTCTTGATAATTTGAGAGGTTGAGGGATTTAGAGATATTATAAATATATAAAAATTTAAATATATTGTCATAATGAGTTTTAATAGACCTCCATGGTCTCATTTGATTTATACTAGTAGACGAGGTGCTATGTGTTTTATCTCAAACCTGAAGCACTCCATGATCAACACAATCTACAAACCTAGTCCATGGATGATGAAAGGATGAATGGTATAACATTTAATAACTATAAAATTATGTCTAGGGTTGAATTAAATATGAAACATTTATAATAATATCCTATAGTCATTGGGACTACTCATAAGTGACCCCATGCTCATAAACATGGCCTATGCCTATTAGGCCTAGAACTAGGCATGAACCCTTAGACTTATAATTTCATTCATATCATATGATATTTAAAAAAAATGTGAGAACATTTATTAAAGAGTGGAGGATTTATTTGACTCAGTGGTTTGTAGAGAACATTTCAAATTGGTCATTTTTTGCCTCAATTTATATTAGGGGTACCTAGAATGCATAGTAAAAACTTGAGATCCAACTTCATTCACGCACATCTATATGAATAATATACATGGGGTCTTGATCATATAATTAGATTTGATGGGTTTCCTATAGTTTAAATTAATGGCATTGGTTTAAGGGTTAAGGGATTAACCTTTATGAATCATTCTTAAGAACCTAAATGACCTAAAACCCTCATAAGAGCCTGATGAGAAAGATATGAAGAATAATGCATTTAGGAGTAAATTGGCATGGAATATGAATTGGGCCTACTTTTTACTCCCCCAATCTCCTCACCACTCAATTTTTCTATACCATCACTTGTATGAATGAGCCAATTCTGTGTTTTCTAAAATATTTGAGGTAATTTAAAGGTACAAAACATAATAGACAATGAAAGTCATAGTGGAAGGTGTGTAGAGAGGTATTATAACTCTTTATACCTCATTCTCACCTCAATAATGCATGGAAACCCCTTGGCTAACTTGGTTATTTTAGGTAGTTTTAGACAAAATAATGAGGAGGGTAGTTACCAAGTTAAAGATGAGAAGTGTGGTTTTGAGTTATGTTGAAGCTTATTTGATAGACTAGAGGACAAAGAATTCTTGGTGAGGTGTCTCAAATCTCTATATTGAATTTCCTTAAGTTTTATTAATCCACCTAAGTGAAAATGTGAGAATTTAGGCTTGGAGGGATAATGAGTGACTTCAAAAAAGTAAATGACAAGTGGTAAAGATAAGGTCATCAGTTAAGGGGTGTATAATGACCTTCAAAAATATTATTTCCATCTTCTCAAGCTAGTATACATGTGTCAATGACTTCTAAGGTATTTCAAAATATACAAGTAGACTCTTAATCAATAAAATAGTTTCAAGAAGGATAATGGAGTTTCCCTACACCAACTTAGGAGAATGTTGTACTTAAGATAGACACTTGTCTAAGAGAGATTAATGAAATGTTGTCTAATTCCTTCTCTTAAATTTTAACTATCCTTCAAAACTTGACACTTGGAATCATGACCCTTCAACATCACTCTTTCTCTTTCATCTCCTATGTTTTATATATTGAAGCCATTTTAGCATTCTAAACTATCCACAATTGGTATGATGAATCCTTGCTAGTTTGACAACTTGTTTTATCTTTGAATAAAGTTTTCTCAAGCTAGTTTAATCTCTACAATTCTTGCCTAAGTATGTCAAGTATTCTATTTTTATGACAAGTGATGATTGTTTCTCCTTTCTTCTATTCTTATCTTATTTGTATTATATGAGTAATACATTTATTCTAATAGGTCTCATGAAGTGTATATATTTTTTATGTGAATTTTAAAGTTTGAAGGAGATTATAAGTGTCTAATATTGGACCTCCTATTTACCCACCTTTTAAAATTCATGGCAATCTACCTCCATGTAGAAACACGTATACTAGAAGAACCTTGAGTTGAGTTAGTTTTAGTAGTTTATCTTCTTAGTGCAAATGCAAGTATGTTTGTGGAGATATCCTTGGTGTTTTACCTTCATTATTTTATGTTAATTTATTTTTACTTATTCCATTTTCACCCCCAATAATTGATTATTCTAGTTTATTTTATGAGCCTAAATAGATAGATCAAGGGAGTTGTCCCATTATCTAGAGATCTATCTCTTGCAGCAATCTACATATACTTAGAGATAGTTCCATGTTATCACAAATTTGAGAAGGTATAATTTACTTATGTAGGATTAAAATTTGGGCTATAACATTACTTAAAGGTTTTAAAATATCAAATCATCTATACATCACCATCTCACTTAATTGAATGCCTAATAGGACTGTGTATGTAATTGGGATACTACTTGATTGAACAGGGTTCACATGTTTTTTACCTTATTATTGCTTAATTTTAGGGTATGATGGAGTGATTTATCACTATTCCATTCACCTTTTATCACTTTACTTGCTTCAAATGTCTAGTTGTCACTCCCAACTGACATCTTCCTAACTAACTACCTATGGTCTTATATATACACTAGGCATATGTATGATTATGTTTGCATTTGCTTGTTTGATTTTGAGGGATTTGATGAACTATGTCATCACTCAAATCATATTCAAAAACTCATCTTCCTTCATCAAAACATCTATAGTCTCTAGACTTTACTAGCAAGAATAGGTTTTTTATGAGCTAATAGGCCTGACTATGTATTATCTTATGTAGACAGGGTAACTAGGTATCAAACCCCTATTTTTAATTATTTATCCTTAATGACTTGATAACCCTATATTTTTAGTTTCATTCATAACCCTCAAAACACATATACAACATTATCTCAAGTCTTGGAGATACTTTCAATGACTCAAACAGTCTTATAGTTAGTCCATTGCCTGTATGTGTGTCTATTTAAGATGGTTTTTCAACCTGTGTTTCAAGAATTTCAAAATGTTTCCATATTAATAATATATTTTATGACCTTCCTAAAGGCCCTTGAAACCTTTGTACTTTCAACATTAATATTTTAAGACAATATTTTTTGGAGGTTGGTTGCATGTGTTGATTCAAAGGTCTGGCAGTGCTTTAGGTCTTCTTAGGTTTTCAAACCAATATTAAAATTTTTGAAGGATTTTTGTCATGTTATTGATTTTATTTAATTATCTCAAATACTCACACAAACCATTGTCTCAATTTTTAGAGAGACTTTGAACACCAAACAAACCTACAGGAGATTATTGCCTATGTATAGCCTTTTGGAAAGGGTTTGCAAGTCAATGTCCTAAGAATTCTTTCAACATTGAAAATTCAAACTCATAACATGTCATTTCTATACTAACCAAGAACTCTCCTTGAAATATTTGAAAACTCAATACTCTTATCAACATTTCCTATCTAATATAATCTTCCCAACTTGTTGTAAGTGACAATTGGGGTAATTTGATTGAGTTTGAGGTTTCTTGATCTTTTCCTATCTCTCCATGAATTTCATAGTAACTCTTTTATGCTATGGTTGAGGTATTGAGATATTCTCACTATATTGAACCTAATTTATCTATTATCTAAGATTTTTTAGTCAAAATCATCAATTTGCTATTTGTTCAAAACCAATTTTCTCAATAGTTGAATGTGTATTCTTTGATTAGGTATTTTATTTGCCTTCTCAACATAAATCAGTGACTTATTCTTATCATACATATCTTCTAATTTCATTACCAACTCTATATAGCACACAAACCACCTTCAAAGTCTATGGTTTTTTCCCTACAGTTAGAATCCTATAGGTGACTCTTTTCTACGCATCTTAGTTGGTCATTTAGCCATCTTTTGGCCTCAAGCTATTTGAGAGATATCTCAATTGATCTACTAACCTCTTGAAATTTAGTCCAACATGATGTTATCATTTTTGGAAACATTCATAACATTGACAACATTGAATTTTCTTAGAGTGAAAGACCTACAAGCTTATAGGTGAATATTTATAACCTTCTGTGTTTTGAATCCCTATGAAGAGTGTAAAACATGAATATTTAGACTAAAATACCATTTCCACTAGTAGACCAACATATCTAAAATAAAAAACACAACCTAAATCTCCTTGGAAACACATGTTTAAACCCTAAAAATACCCTACTTATGCAAACACACAAAAAATAATATCAAGGAGTGAATGAAATAATTGACAATCTTAAGACTTATATAGAATATATAATTAATCCAAGGCTACGACTATGTTTTCAAGATTATATAATACCATGAAGAATCAATTATATAAACCAAACCACTTGAAGAACTCATAAGCACAAGAAAATTATTAGACACTTATAAACAATTCATAAAAGATAAATTATTTGCCAAAGGACCATTCACACATTCCACCATGAATAATGGATGTATTTGGGTCATCTATAAATCTCTTATAACTCACTCAAATTTATTTCAAGTAGTAATGAATTCATAGTTTGTTCTAGAGTTTCTCTAAACTCAGCCTATGGGGTTTTGAGCTCCCAAAAAGTAGTTTGGGATCTTAGTGATTGTTTATAAATATAAGAACACAAATATAATATAAAATTACTCAAATTATAATCTCATATGGGTCCTAAACTTTGTCCAAAATATCATCCCCCAACTCTACCTATATGGCTTATACCATCTACTTGAAATTGGCCTTCACTAGCTTGAAAAGGGGACAATGAAAGAGAGAAAAAAATTATATAACTATGGCACTTTAAATATTATTATTTATGCTAATAAATTTTAACAATGACAAAAAAGAGTGTAGAATATAATGAAATCAAGAAACAATATTACTTCTCATGGTGTAAACCAAAAATGAGACAAAAATTTTAAAGTGGGAAATTAAATGTATTGGATAAAAACACATATGATGTTATTATAATGTTTTATATAAAAATATCTAAAATTAAAAGATTTAATAAAGAGCACAAGATACAAATAAAGAGAGATAGATATTCTAGTGAGGAAAATGGGAGAGGAAGGGCTCTTTTATAGAGCTAGAGGAGGAAAATGAGAGTTATGTATAACTTCATTATGACCTTAAAATCCATCCAAGTGTGTGCTACTTGTGTCCTAATCCCTTATAAATATAATTAATGTATGTGCCATGTGGTTAAATAAGAGTTGCATGTAAGTAACTCTAAATCTAACAAGTGGATTAAGGAGGTGAGTGACACCTCATAAAAGTAAGAATAAAATGAATTTACAATTATAATAAATACAATAAATACATTTATAAATATAATAAATGCACATATAATTAAAACTTAGGATAAACCTATAAAACTAGGAAGGACCCAAATTAAGGTTAATTCTCCAACACTCCCCCTTAAGCTTAATTTGGGGTTATAAAAGTGGAGAGAACCTTTTACATTCAAATAAGGTAGTTGAAATTACATAATACTCCCCATTAATATAAACTTACTTCAAAATAAATTATAAAATATTTGAGAGAATAAAAAAGAAAATGTTCCACTAAAAGTTTTAAGGAAGAAAGTGTGATCACCAAGAATCTCCAAGAATACTTTTTGGACAAGGTGGTTAATTTGCCATGGAACAAAGAATAACCAAAAAGATTAATGATATGCAAACCTTCAAAACAAGCATACTAACACCAATCTTCCAATTTAAGTATCCAATATACCAAAAAATACAACCAAGATACATAAAAATAGATGTACAACTAGGAAAATTTGAGAAAAGAAAACTTTCATCACAAAGTGAGATAACCTGCATGAAAATAAGTTAGTCATAAAATATCCTAATAAAGCATATATAATTTTCAATAAAAATCAAATGATCCATAAAAGATTGATTTTAATCAAAATGGAGATAAAGAAGATGTGTCATTTGTAAAAGATATTCTATGTGAAGCATTAGAATAATTATCATAATAAGATATATCAAAGTCTCTAAAAGATCCATTTTTTTAGGAATCCAAATACTTTTACCTTTAAAAGTAGGAGATTTAATAATTTTTCAACAATGCAATGTATCCTGCATGTATTTACCACAAGATTTACATGGATACAACTTCTAACATTTAAGTATATCATGTCCGTGTTTTTCTTAATACACACAAGGTTTAACATTTTTAACCAAAGTATGAACATTAGAATTAGTATAATTAAAAGAAGTTGCATTATAAGTCCTTCAATGAGGAGGACAATAAGATTTTGAATGTGCATTAGAAGCATTTTAATCATGTGAAACATCAAAACAAAGACCTTTCTAATTTGCATTACAAGTAGGCAAAATAGGTTCAATAATACCATCTTTGTACTTACCAATTGCACCACCCAAATAACCCATATTTTACATGATTTTTAAGTTAGGATTGGTAATAGATGTGCACATAGGTGTTTTAGGTATTTGAGAAGCACAAAAAGTTTCATCAACATTAGAGCTATAAGTATTAGCAAAAGACACAAATTTTTTATTCAGAGAGTCCAAAGAAGATTGCATAATTTGCATTTGCTTGATAAAAGAGGAATGTAAAGCATTTAAAATATCATTTTGATATACAATGTGTTATTTAAAGGCATTTATTTCAGAATTTTGAAAAAAAATAGTTTGCATAGTTTTCAAAAAAAATTTAAAAATGGCCAATCTTAGAGCCAAAAAATTAACATCACAAATTACACTAGCATGGAAATAAAATCAATTACAAATAATTTTTATTGATCCAATACACATTTAAAAAAATTCATTTTAGTTAAAAAAATGAAAGCATGTTAAGATCAATTAACTTGTAAATATAAATCCACACTAAAACTACCAAAAAAAAATTTAACTTGAAAACTTTTAAACAAATGCTAAAAAAAACCTTAAAATTTTTAAAGATATAAGTGTTACTTCAAAAAATATTTAATTAAAAAAACTTATAATGTATTCACACTAAAGTTTTTTTTTTAAAATTAAATCCACATGAAAATGGAAGAAAAATATATTAAAGTTTTTGAAATTAAAAAAGATTCCTTTAAAGAATTTTTTGAAATTTAAAATTGACACATGTCAAATATTTAAGGCATTAAATAAAACAGATTCATGTCAAATCCTTAGAAAAAACCATATTTAATTGAATATCTTTTACCATGTGGGAGCAAACTTTAAAAAAGGAAGGCTTTTGATTTTTGATTTTTTTTTAAGAATTAAAATCCATTTGTTTTTCATTTATATGAATTTTGAAAATAAAAGACCCAAAATATTTATAAATGTTTGTGTTTGGATTTACATTTTTAACCAAATCATTGAAAAAATTAATTACCATGTGTTACACTTGGCATAAAAAGCCAAAGAAAGTGAAAGAGGTGTTATAACTAATGCAATTTTTTTTGGATTTTGCATTAAAAAAAAGTGTAATGCATAGAAGTTTTGGTAAAACACCATTTAGGAGAAGGAAAAAAACTCCCAATGTATTTAAAAAGTAAATTTTTTTACCAAAAACCTATGAAATGCTTAAAAATGAAATAAAGGTGTTGAAGTGATACACAGCCTGAGTATGGATAAATAGGAGACGCCATGCAGAAATGAAATAAATAAATGCGTTATGAATGCCACATATAATTGAACATTGAATGAGAAAAAATAATAAATTTTTTAAACTCTAAGTGAATAAAGTAAAACACATATGGCAAAGAAGGCAACAAGTGATGACACATTGAACAAAAAAGTGAAAAATGCCTTCAAAACTGCAATGACCAGTAGGAGAGAATATGTGAATGAAAAAAATGAAAAAATAGATAAATAAATATGATCAAGGTAGTAAATAAATGCCTCTACAAAACACCTTTGTATAATAAAATGTATAAGTTTGATAATACAATAAAAAAATATCTACCAAGTTTGATGCCACAGAGAAGAAGGCAATCTGAAGAGGTTTTGCCTTAGAAAAGTGGGTAGACTAGCTAGGTAGGTGCCCTCACTCAGGAAACAAAGGTGACTTTCATGAAAAAAACCAAGTGCACAAGTGAAGGGTGATGTAGTGAATAAAGTAGCCTTATTTTAGTTCTGCGCAGAATTTTAAAAAAAATTAACCAAGATTTCTCTATTTTTTTTGTTTAGTCTAAAACAAAGATATTAATAAATGACAGAATGATAAATTAACCTAAAAAGGTTAACTTAATTTGGTGATAAAAAAATCTCTCTCTACAAACAAATTAGAGATATTAAAATGTTTAATTCTATAAAAAAATAGTAATGCATTACCAAAAAAATTGATTACAAGAAGAGAAAAAAAAATGATTTTAATGTGGCAAAAAAAACATGTAAAATAAATTAGAAACCACAAAATTTAAGAAAATATAAATTTATGGATTTAAATATATATCAAGGGTTAACACCCTTTCAAAAAATATATATAAAATCTCCTTAAAAATATACATAAACACTCAAGAATCAATATTAGAAACCCATAGCTCTGATACCATATTAGGATTTATGCCAAGAACATTTAACAATGACAAAAAGAGTGCAAAATTTAATGAAATCAAGAAATAATATTACATCTCATTGATTAAACAAAAAAAGAGACAGAGATTTTAAAATGGGAAACCGAACGTATTAGATAAAAACCCATGTGATGTTATTATAAGGCTTGTTACCAAAATCTCCACAAATACAAAATTGAATCAAGAGCACAAGAGAAAAAGAAAGAGAGTTAGAGATTCAAGTGAGGAAAAGGAGAGAGAAAAGGCCCTTTTATAGAGCTAAAAGAGGAAAATGGGAGTTACATATAACCCTATTATGACCTTAGAAGCCCTTTAAGTGTGTGCCACTTGTGTCCTAATCCCTTACAAAGAGAAGGGAGATGTGTGCCATGTGATGAAGGGTGAGTTACATGCAAGTAACTCTAATTCTAAAAAGTTTATTAGAGATGTGAGTGACACCTCATAAAGGTAATAATAAAATGTATTTACAAATATAATAAATGTATTTATAAATTTAATAAATGCACACATAATTAAGACTTATGATAAACCTATAAACCTAGGAAGGACCCAAATTAAAGTTAATTATCTAACATAAAACTTCTTACAATTATTTTTACTGACTTGTAGAATATGAAAGGATCTTATGAAGATGTTTTCTCTTGTAATTGACTTCAAGAGTCCATACAACTTTTTCTAACTCCTCAAACTAACATTGAAATATAATAAACTTGATTTTCTATTACATGTTAACATGTATAACAGTTATGTAACTGATCTAATCTCTTTGGAATGTGTCTTTTACATATTTTGAAGTTATGTAACTTTTAAAAACATAAATATTAACCAAAATCACCTTTATATGCATATTTAACACCTTATAGCTAGTAAATGATCTTCAAACTCTCTAAAACTTTATGAAACATTGTGAAAATGTGTTTAATACATGAAATGGATTTTATCAACCCATAATCACCTATGACACAACTTTATCATGACTTATCTCCTCATAATAACCCTAGATCACTATGTGACCAAAATATGACCTTACCTTAACTTCTCTAAACTAACCTTAAACAATGATAACAATGTTAAATGAAGACTTATAGGGACCTTATAAGACATGACAAGACCATATGACAAGTTTGAATTTTTAGGGGGTGGCCAAATTTTATTTGGGATCAAATTCAGTAAACATTTTTGGTGATTTATGGGGGTAGCATGAATACAATGCTAATAAGACTAGTTTCCTTACATGTCCATTGGAAAATAGAGTCTCTAGCACTCAGTTTCAGACTTGGACAGACTTTGAATATAACACATTAATTTGATTACCTTCACAACAAACATAAAAAAAGACAATAATATACAATAAAAACAAAATATACACGTGTTATCAAACACTTATGGAACACAAAAACAACTTAAGCAAACTAAATTATATACAAACATACCTGAGAAAGAACTCTTCCTCCTGGATCAAAGTAGAAGCTTATACCATTTTTTGCTCCATGATATGAAAGAAGACATGAATAAAGTTGTCTCTTGAGCCTTTATCTTGATGTTTTAAACTCCTTCATGTTTGTCAATCTTATTGGAATTATTTCAAATGCAACAATAGCAACTACAAAAATATCACCTATGAAAGTGAATTCCTCTTGTGACTTAACCATATTCTCATGGTATTATTTAGATGAAATTTGACTTAATGATGCTTCATTAAATCATGTTTATTTGACCTCCATGGTATGTTTAATGAGATAAAATTTATCAATAGTTTTAAGCTCATAAATATCTTCAAGGATCTTTCCATATTCAACCCCATCTTCATCATTATCCTTAATGAAGACATCTTGAACAATCTCTTTGTGAACATTATCTTCAACCTCGAAGATACCTTCACTTTCTTGAAGTAAGTAAATATGTTGCTACCAATCACATTTTTTTAATTTCTCTTCAAGAACCACAACTTATTAAACTTGTTCACTTTGAGTATCTTTTACTTCAAATTTAGTTACAACTTGAACAAGCTTGGGTGGTATATGATCTTCCTTTTGTAACACACTATTAATATGCAATGCATATTCAAGAGTGTCTTAAACTTGACTATTAAAAGGTGTAAGATTTTGAAGGACTTCAAATTTTTCACAATTTTTTTTAAATCTCTACCATAAGTCATCTTTTTATATGTAAGTAGTAGCATCTCCATCTTCTATTAAATTTTTAGATTCAACTTATTAATCATGTACATGAGTCTCACCCAACTCAATTGATGTGATATCCTTTTCAATCACCTCCTCTCTCATGTCTTGATCAAGCTCTTTATGAATAGTTACAACATGATCTTGATCATCTTTTTCCTCACTCAAGAAGATGGATTTATGCTTGTATTCACCAAGGGTAGTCCTTATAGTGAACTTGTCATCATAGACACTTGAGTCATCTTCTTGATCATTTACAACTTTGGCTTGATTTTATTCATTCATCTCCCATAATATGGGTTCTCCTTTAATGAAGGATGAGCAAGGAGGGTTGTAAACAAGTTCATGGGTTGGAGAAGGAGTATGAGGTGTGATGTATGGATAATGGATGGGCCTGGGAATGGAGGATTATTGAGTGAACTCTTGGGGAGATAAAAAGTTAGGTTGAGTAGTGGGAGAGACATGTTATTTAATAATGTTTTCACCTTCTTCATATCCTTCTCGATTCTCTTCAACACCTAAAAGTTAATCCTCAACCTCTTAGTTTCCTCACTTTCTAGTCTATCTATTGACCATTGGATATAATTTCTTGTCAAGTATATCTACTCATTAATATCATATTGGGTTTCTTCTCCAACCAACCTCAACATGTTCATAAAATTTTGAACCAAATATCTCAACCACTCTATGAGATTAATAGGGAACACATAAAACTCTTCATCCTATGTTCTCATCGCTTCTTCATTATCTAGCATATTTGGCATGAGTGATAATAAGGACCTGGCATGAGATATAATTAAAAGAGGAGGAGTAGGGGTTTTGGTGAGCTCCTAATTTTTGATTTATTTTCCTAACTTGGGTTTGTAAGACTTTATATATTTATTCCCAATATTTTGATTCCTAATCAATGGTATCATCTAATTTTTCATGACAAGGTTGATAAGAATTAGGTTAAGGTTGATATGGATCATATTAAGGAAAATAGGGAGACACTTCTTAGTACTCTTATTGATATCTTTCCTTATAGGCATATTCATAGGGATTCTCAACAACATCATGATCATATAAAGGATAATTAGGATGACCATAGGACTCCTATGACTCATAGGGATGATAAAAATCTTGATAAGGCTATTGAGACACATAATTGAGGTCATGACAAGGTTGGTAAGGAGGTGTATATTAGATGCTCTTATAATATCCAGCCATACCAATTTCATTAGTCAAATTAAAACACAATATATGATCAAAAAATTCACAATAAGTACTTGGGTTGCTTATAACTAGTTGATTTCATTTAGAATTTCCATTGGTATTTGTTGGATGCCCACAAAGGGTGATAGAAATAACACACCAAAAAAATTCCACTCTTTTAGACCTTAGTCTTACCAAGCACTCAAAAATTTTATAGCTCAAAATTTCACCCTATGATAAGGTGATTAAATCCCTCTCAACTTGGTATATCTAATGGGATTAACTCTAGGCATATGGGTTGCCTATAGTAGAGGTAAACCTCTAGATTAAAGGGCTAACTCCCTTAATTTGTCAATTGAAGCTCATCACCTAAACTATTAGCTCATTTAGATAAAAATTAAGAGATATGTCATAAAATAAATCTATCCTAATAAGATGATGTAACAATTTTAATCTAAACACTACTAACCAATTGTAATGACACTTCAAACACAAGCTTAATCTATACATACACTAATCCAAATCTGCCTATGAATTGGTATTTCTCATGGAGGTTTGTGAAGCAAACTTAAGCTAAAAGGACTAAACAAAAGGTAATGACTTGACACTTATAAATATACATCTTTAAAAACTCATGAAAACTCCATTATAACACTTCAAGATACCTACAAAAAACTTTTAACACTGAGTATGTATGCAAGTAAGGATAACATGCTAAGGAAGAGAAATTATCAGTTATCAAGATCAAATAACTTAGAAAACACATTGAAAAAATTCATGGATAAGGTAAAATAGATCATTATTTATTTTTAAAAGGATTCAAATGAGAATGGCTTCCCCATACTCAAGTGGAAGATACAAACTTAGCCAAAAGTGGCTCAATATATAGAGAATGTGAGAGAGAAGAGAACAAGAGTGTGGGAGAGAGAAAGTAGACAAGTGTCAATATGAGTAAACAAGATATGATTTAATTAAATACCTTAAAAGGTCATAGATGACATGTTTTTCTCCTCTTTAGATGCTTCAACTCACCAAGTGGTGTGGGAGTTGAAAAGTTTGTTTAACACCTTGACTAGCTTCTTGAAACTTCTCTTATTCTTGGCATGTTGAAGGAAAAATGTATTTATTTATGTTTAGATCAGTTTCTCTTTCCTATTTTATTTTCTCTTGATACCTCTCAACTAACCCAACTAGGTTCTCTTTAACACATCATCTCTTTCTCTTACAAAGTGTCTAGGGAACTCTTCATTCTTTTAGGCCTATTTTTCACACAAGTGTCAAAACTTGGTTTCTTATTGATTATATCATCCAAAAAAATTATATTTACATCATATTAAACCTACAAAAAAAAAATTTAAGGCCTCAAATTATCCCCAACCATTCATTGTCTACCAAAAGCCTCAAATAAGCATCATTCCTTTTAGCCCTAAAATGATGCAAACCTCCTTGTATGGAAAAATGTAAAAATTTTCCTAAGAATATAATGCATATTATATTACCCTATATTTATTTACAACTCTAGGTTCAATTTCATGCTCTAAGAGTGAGTGGAGACATCCTATTTTCCATTTCTCTCTCCTAACTAGGCCTCAATTAGGCCTCCCTACCAAGAGAGTGAAAAAATATTTATACAACATACATAAATATTCAAAAACCCATAAAAGTGTGTAAGTTAAAAAATATTCTCCCATACATCCATGCTAAATTTTAAGTTTTGACTCATTGTATGGACTTGTAAAATAGTATAACATAGCCATTTTAGCCCTATTTCATATGATTCCATACAGTACCATACCATATAATGGCATGGGATTATTATTAATAGAGTTTTTAATAATTTATATGTTATTTTTAAGTCTCTATAATCCATATAGAGTCATCTAATTTCATTTCTCTCTCATTGGGTTGTTTTAGCTCTCCTAGGTAGCCTAAAAGTGGTTTAAACTCTTAACGACAGTTCATAAATATCAAGGGATGAAACCTCAAAAAAATTGAAAAAAATTAAAGTAAAATATGGTATTAAACTTACCATATAATATCATGGTCCCATGAAACATGTGTTATCTTTACCAAGTAAAGCAATCTAGCCTCTCAAGCTAAAACTAGGCATTATGTGAGGGCTAAGAGAATTTGAAGTTTGTAGGTGCACATTTTGAATTTATTATGATCTCCAATGACCTTAATGAGGTTTTTAACATCCTTATACACAATTTAAAATGTTTTTAAAACCATATTTATTCTTCAAACTCTTTTCACCCTCATTGATTTAGTTCTAGGGTTCTTATGCCAAACTATTCAACTTATCCTTGTTACATGAGTTCACTCATTTTATCTCTCTATTAGAAATTTAATACTTCATTAATTTTATATAAATTTATTTAAACATACTCTTATGTTTTTAATTCTCATTTTCACTTCATCTCATCACCTCTCAGGACTAACTACCTTATGTAAGCCTAAATATACACTTAGGACTAAAGGCAGAGTATGGATAGGGTATGCTAGGTTTTTGTCTAAGTATGAAGGTATAATTAAAATTTTTTGTATGTATTTAAAATTTTATTCAAGTTTTTCAAGGTTAAACTTAGCTATATTCACCATCTCTCTTAATTGAATTCCCAATAGGACTCTGTATGCAATTGGGCTACTAATTGACTAAATAAGGCTGACATGTTTATTGCCTTATTATTGCTTGAGTTGAGAGTTTTATGGAGTGATTTTATCACTATTCCATTAACCTTTTATCACTTTAATTACTTAAAATGTTTGGTTCTCACTCATAACTAACATCTTCCTAACTGATTGCCTGTTATCTTGTATATGCACTAGGCATATGTATGACTATGTTTGTCTTTATTTTTTTGAGTTTGAGGGCTTTGATGACCATGTCATCACTCTTAAATCATATTCAAACACTCATATTCCTTTATTAAAACCTCTATAGTCTCCATAATTTAAAATTAAGCATAGGTTTTTCAAGAGCTAAAAGGATTGATTGTGTATTATCTTGTGTAGGTAGGGTAACTAGGACTCTAACCCCTTTTTGGAATTCTTTGTCCTTAATGACTTGATAACCCTAGATTTTAAGTTTCCTTCTAAACCCTAAAAACACATATACAACATTATCTCAAGTCTTTGGGATATTTTCAATAAATTAAATAGTCCTATAAATGGTCCATTAGCTATAGTTGTGTCCATTTGAGATGGTCTATAAACCTATGTTTCAAGAGTTTCAAAATCTTTCCATAATACTGAGATAGTTGAAGACCTTCCTCAAGTCCCATTAAACCTCTATGCTTTCAGCATTACTATCACTAGACAATATTTTTCAAACATTGTTGTAGGTGTTGATTTGAAGTTCTAACTATGCTTTAGCTCTTTTTATGTTTTCAAACCAATCTTAAACTTTTCAAAATATATGTATCATTTTATTGATCTTCTTTTCTTATCTTAAACACTCACACAAACCATTATCTCAAGTTTTAGAGAGACTTTGATCACCAAACAAACCTACAAGAGATTACTTCTTATGTATAGCATTTTGAAGAAGGTCTACAAGTCAGTGTCTTAGGAGTCATTTCAACACTGAAACTATAAACTCATAACATGTCATTTCTATAATGATTGAGAAATATCCTTAAAACCTTTAAAAAATCAGTACTCTTATCAACATTACCTATCTAAGAAAATCTTCCCAACTTGTTATAAGTAATTATTGGGGTAGTTTGATTGAGTTTGAGGCTTCTTATCCTTATCCTATCACTCCATGAATTTCCAAATAGCTCTATTATTCTATGGTTGAGGTCTTTGGATCTTCTCACTATCCTAAACCTTAGTGTTCTATCATCTATGATTTTCTAAGTCAAAATCATCAATTCACTATTTGTTCAAAACCAACTTTCTCAATAGTTGACTATGTATTCTTAAATTAGGTCTTTTTTTGACCTTTTCAACATAAATTAGTGACTAGTTTTTATCAACATATCTTTTCATTTCATTAACAACTTTATATATCTCCTAAAACAACTTCAAAATCTATGTTTGTTGTCCCTACAGTCAGAATCCTCTAAGTGATTCTTTTCTATAAAATTTAGTTGGTCATTTAGCCATCATTTGGCCTCAAACTATTTGGGAGATATCTTGATTGATCCATTGACCTCTTAAAATTGAGTCCAACACGATGTCTCTTTCTTTTAAACATTTGTAACATTAACAACATTGCATTTTCTCAAAGTGATAGACCTACAGGCCTATAGGTTACTGTCTGTAACCTTGTGTGTTTTGAATCCCTTTAAAGAGTGAAAATCATGAGTATTTGGACTTAAATACCATTTCCATCATTATGCCTACATATATAACATGAAAAACACAACCTCAATCTCCTTGGAAACACATGTTCAAACACTTAAAAGACCCTGCTTATGTAAACACACAAAAAATAGTCTCAAAGAATGAATGAAATAAATGAAAATATTGAGACTTGTATGGAATATGAAATTTATCAAAGGCTATGAATGGATTTTTAAGATTCTATAATACCATGAATAATCACTCATATTCACCAAACAATCTAGAGTATTCAAAGACATAGGAAAATTTCTAGACACTTACAGACAATGCACAAAAGAGAAATTATTTGTCAAAGGACCATTCACACATGCCACCATGAAGAATTAATGTGTGTGGGTCATATAAATAGTTTTTATAACTCACTCTAATTTATTTAAAGTAGCCATGATTTCATAGTTTGTTCTGGAGTTGCTCTAAACTCAACATGTAGGGTTTTAAGCTCTCAAAAAGTAGTTTGGGATCTTATCAATTTTCAATAAATTTAATATAACCAATACAATGAAAAATAACACATTTTATAATCCCATAGGGTCCCAAAATGTTTCAAAAATATCATCCCCCAAATCTACTTTTACGGCCTGTACCATCTACTTAAAATTAGCCTTCACTAGCTTGTGAAGGTGATGATGAGAGAGAAATAAAATTCTAAAACTATGGAGATTGAAAATTATTCCAATGTTTGTTTATAGCTTTTATAATATTAAAGTATTTTTTTAATCTATTTTATCTTGCAAGTAACTTTAAGAGTTCATACAACTTCCTATAACTCTTAAAACTATCATCCAAATCTAAGAAACTAAATTTTATCAGACATGCTAACAAGTGTAATAGTTATATAGCTTATTCAAGATCTTTGGAATGTGACTTTTATGTATTTCTAAATTATTTAACTTTTACAAATGTATTTATTATCCAAAACAACCTTTATATTTATATTTAGCACCTTAGAGTTAGTAAATGATCCTCAAAAATTCCAAAACTTTATGAAACATTGTGAAAATATTTTTAACACATTAAATGGATTTAATGAACCCATAATTACCTATGACACAACTTAACCATGAATTATCTCCTCATGACATCCCTAGATCACTATGTGACCAAAATATGACCTTACCTTAACTTTTCCAAACTAACCTTAAACAATGGTAAAAAGGTTAAATAAAGAATTCTATGGATCTTATAAGACATGACAAGTTTGAATTTGGAGGGGTGGCCAAATTTGAATTTAGTTCAAATTTGGTCAATAGTTAGGGGAAGTATAAATTGGTAGTTACCTTACCTCAAAATAATAAAATAATTATGTAATCTATGTAAGGATCATGTAGAATATGAGAGTATCATGTCATAGATGTATATAGCAATGAGGTACATAGTATGTGATCACATCAAATCATAAGATGCATGATGTGAATCTTGTTAACATATAAATAGTAAAATTACAAGTTCAACAAGAAATCAAGCACACACATACGATCACTCAAAATAAAATCAAAAGATAATGGTCCAATGAGACCTAAAACAAGGGACATATTCAAATGTTTCATAATCAAATGTATATTACTTAGTTAAATATCCACAAAACATATAAATAATATTTTCAAATGTTCACATACAACAAATTATGACATATGTAAATGTCATAATAGGAAAACATAGGAATGAGGATCAAAATCAAAGGAGAATATTTAAATTATTGAGAAATTAATAGTGATACACTCAAGGAAGTGAAAAAAGGGAAACATAGAACATAAAAAAACTAGCATAAGTATATTTTACTAGTCCTTGGATATATGTGCTATCAAAAAATGTGAAGTACATAGAATATCAAGTACACTATGAAAGATATACGTATGGATAAAGGAATGTGTAAGTATATAATCTCAAACATGATAATGGAAATGAGCATAGAATGATATAACCTGGGTCTATCAAAATAAAATAAGTGGATTCACCCAATGTCCAAATGGCATGAGTATAGGGAAGAACCAACATCCAAAAGTGTATATATCATGTGCCTAGGTATGCATGTATCACACTCAAAAGATGCATGAAATAGATGTAACTAGCACATGATCTATGCAACATACCAACATGGAACTAGCAACATATATGCCAAGGAGTTAATACAACATGTAAATGCTTTTTAAAAAATTGGATTTTTAAATGTTGTATTTTTTTGGTATTTTGGGGATACTAGATATGTTCAACCTTAGGTTGGCTCATTTGAATTATTTAGATCATTGTTGGATAAGTTAAAATGGTACCTAGTTTGTTTATCCTCATGTTTTAATTATGAATTATAAGGTTAATTTCCATCATGTTGAATATGGATCAGTTTTTCCTCATGATAAAAGGAATACTTTGCTGATTTTATCAATTTTTGCTTCCATTTGATATAAATAAAGGGTTCCTACTATGAATATATATTGTTATTTTTTTTCATAGCCCAAACCCTTGTTTGAATAACTTTAAGACCACAATAAATTGGTATTATTATGTTTCCCAAGGATTCTTTCCAATTTCTTTTATGTTGTAAGTATGTTACATCAAAGTCAAGTTGTTGTAATTGTCTTACATTGTAATTGATTTTTGCTTGTGTACACAAGGATCAACATGGTTATGACAAAAGTAAGCACTACCCATGAATAATTTGATTGTTATATCTTGTTGTCATGGATGATTTTTAATTTTTATATCTTGATGGTCCTCCTACTTCTCATAAACATTGGTATCATGGTTATTTTTAAATGAGCATGCATATCTATAGACATGCCAATATAATGAATCGAAAGAAATAAAGGGACTATGTAATGATATTTATCTAAGTGGATAAATAATACCCATAATAAATATAAATTTTATAACCAAATATGAAGGTATGTAATTTAAATAATATAAAAAATATTTGAATCTTATAACATATTTTTGAATAGGTTCATCTTCATTTTGATCCAATGCTTGGAAATGGTCCAATGGTAAATTTGGAAACTTGTGATTGTGAAAATTCATTAAAAATGCATTCTCAAGTTTTTATTTAATAATTATAAATACCCATCTGGGAGGCTATGAAACCAATCAAGATCTTCTTTAGTTAAAACCCTATGAAAATATTTTAATAACAAACACACATCCTTTGCCCAATGGCCAAAAGAGTGTTTATATTATTTCAAATTATTTATAAGATATTCTTTTCCATCAAACATAGAGAATGAAGTCATAATAAATTTATAAGTATATATATGTGTCTAAATACATTTATGGTAAAGGATTGGTTCATGGAGATATTACCATGGAAGGTAGCCTCATGTGAGGAAATTTGAAATTTTATAATAACCATTGGTTATTTAACATCATTTATGGTATTCATCATTGATAGATTATTACTTAAATGGGTTGTTAAAGAGGTTTAAAATTTGCTTTCAAGTTTAAAATTTCCATCCACATGTCACATAGGCATATTATCATCTCCATGAAGAACAAGTCCACATTGATTGTAATTGAATTTTGGAACCTTTGGTGTTTATTTTGGAATTTTTTAAATATTTGATAGTTGCATATTGTTTGAAGGTTTATTACCTTTGTTAATGATATAGAAACTATAATTTAAGGTAGTTTTTGATATACCCTTAAAATATAGGGCATATATGGATACGTGTGGATGATTTGTGGCTTACATACCTTCATATTATCTTATCCCATTTCTCGATGTTCTTAGTATGGTCAACCTATGGAATAACTATGGATAAGTAGAGTATATATAAGAGGTAGTGTTTAGTATTTTATCATCATATCTTGAATTTTATTCTTATTGCATTGTTATGAAGGTTTCCCAATTGAATTGGTTCAATCATAGTATTTAAGTAGTCTTCTCTTTCACTAATTATTGTTGTGGATCTACCTATTTTGTTCTTAATTATGTGATATATTTTTATATTGTTACAAGTCATCTAAATAATTTCATTACAAGTGGTATCAAAGATTCAATTTGAGAAAGTTTCTATAGTGTAGTTTTTTTGGATCTAACATCTTAAGCACTAGAAGGTTGAAAAAATATAACTTTTGAGTTGGGAAGAATTGAATTTTTTTGTCATTACAGTTTTTTTTATGGTTTTTTTTACAAAAAATAAAAATAAAAACTATAAAAAAGGTATCAAAAATTTGTTACCTTGTGCAATTTAGTAGTCATCTAATTCATCTTTGTAATACAATCGTAATAGTATAATATACCAATATACTTTTTTGAGCCAAAATGGTTCACCCTTGTGCACATTAACATTCATTAGATTCATCTTGGTGGGGTCATTATGATATTATCATATACGAATACACTTTTTTTAGGATTATAATCCTTGTAGGGTTTTTGTATGGTTGGTATTAACACTTATGAATATGAGAAAGGGAAATAAATTACTAAAACTCCTCACAAGGATGACATGGAATCAATAACTTTAGATCCATGTATTTCATAGGTAGTTTAGTAACTTACGTCAGATTTTTATGGCATGGCATAAAAATGTGATATTAATGTAATTAAAGGGGACATTATAGGACTGAGAAGGGACCTGAATGGTTTGTGGGATAAATTTAAATAAATAACTACGTAATTAGACAAATTTTTAGCTCAATAATTTCAAAATAACCCTCCACCACTCCAATTTAGTTCTCTTCCTCCAAATAATCACAATGTCAACCCTGGTATGAAGTCAATGTTACCAAAAGTGAACCTGCACAAGTTTCATGGTAATGATCCACTCACATGGCTTAATCAAATTGAAAATTTAATTAATCTACATTAGACTACCTATTCATGAAATGTGGTCATGGCCTCTTTGTATTTGAAACGTGAATAGCTCATTTGGTATCATTAGTTTTATGCTCAAAATAAAAAGAAAGTTATCCTAAATTTAGGGTTAACATTTTTTGAGAATTTTAAGCTCTACTATCACAATAATGTATCCAAAAACTAATTCATATAACTAGCCAAATTGTAAAAAACCAATACTTTAAAGGATTACATTCATCAATTTCAAAATATGTCCTTATATGTTGTAGACATCATTGAGGAAAAGTTGACTAACCTATTTTTGGGTGGCCTCAAAGATAAAATCGAATTAGAGGTTCACATGTTTCATCCCAATAATATATCTAAAGTTGTACCAATGACATGCATGGTTGAGGAAAAATAAATGATCAAATGAAGACCTTTCACTAATGTTCATCAATGTACCTTTTAAACACCATAGTTTTCATAGCCTTCTAGATTAACACCTTAGCAAATTGAATAAAAGTGATCAAAAGGTGTGAGTTTTGGATATGATATAAAATGGATCAAAAGACATCAATGTGAAAAAAAGAATTTAATTTACATTGAAGTTTCTAATGAAGAAGAAGAAGATGATGAGAATTAAGAGGTAGGTTAAAAAGAACTTGAGGATGAATCTAAATATTCTCAACCTACTATTCATGTCATTCACTTTTAGGTATTAGTACTCCTCAAACCCTTAAGGTGATGTTTTTCTTAAATAAATATAAGGTGACTATGTTAATTAACTCTAGGAGGACACAACTTCATCAATAGTAATTTATCTACTCCTTTGAACTATTTCATTTACCCATCTCTAGAATATCAAGTCATGATTACATATGCTACTACCATAAGCTATTCTATAAAATACCATGGTATTAATCTTTATATGAGAGGATAATTTTTAGACTCCTTTATGTTTGATATTCCCATGATATGAGATGACATTATTTTGGAAGTGTATTGGCTCACTAGTTTGGGCACTATTAAGATGAATTTATAGTAACTATTGATGAGGTTCCATTCAGAAGGTATGACCATTTAATTGCATGTACTATGAGATAAATATCCACAACTAGTTAGTTCCCATTAGATGATGAAGATTATCAAAAATGATGATGAGGTATTTTTGCATGCTTATTTTTTATAGAGGTTCAACCAACTAAGGATTATACACATCTTTATTTTCAAAGGGTGTTGGATGACCATTCTATTATTTTTGGTGACAAGCCAAAATGACTTTCTCTAAGCCACACACATGATCATGACATCAAGCTCATTTTGGTAAGTACATTACCCAATATCACATCATATAGGTATCCCTATGCCTAGAAAAGTGAAATGGAAAGTATTGTATAGGAGATGTTAGAGGTAAGAATCATCTAACATAGCCAAAGTGAATATTCCTCCCCTATGGTCATGGTGTGGAATAAGGATTACACTTGGAAGATGTGCCTAGACTATAGAAAATTCAATAATTACACCATCAGAGATAAGTATCTTATTCCAGTAATTGATGATTTTTTATATAAATTGCATGGTATTATTTATTTTATCAAGAAAGACCTTTGCTCTAGGTATAATCAGATTCAAATATATGATGAAGACATACCTAAAAAATGTTGAAAATTCATGAAGGCCATTATGAATATATGGTCATGCCTTTTGGCCTCACATATACACCATCTACATTATATTTTTTAATGAATACTATTTTTAGAATATTTTTGAGAAAGTTTGTATTGGAAGATCATTCAAAACATGTGAAATGGTTACTTTCAGTTCTAGAACAACAATATATTTATGCCAAACCTTCAAAATGTGTTTTTGGTGTCTAAGAGGTGGATTACTTATGTTGTATTGATTCAAATAAATGAATGAAATTTGATTCTAAAAAAATCTAAATGATGATGGAGTGGCACGTTCCCAAGAACCTCAAGAACCTCTAAGGATTTTTGTGCCTAATTGGTTACTATAATAGTTTTGTCAAAAATTATGGTAGCATTACAACCCCACTCACCATCTGGTGGACTAATTTAGTTACCAAGATGTTTGAATAGTTGAAAATGCCTATGTACATAACTCTATTTTTGGCTACTCCTAATTTTTTTTAAAAATTGTTATGAAAAGTGACTCATCAAGATATGGAATAGGGTTTGTACTCATGAAATAAGGTAGATAAATGGAATTTTAAAGTCTCCAACTGAAGGTTAAAATAGGCTCAAACTAATCTATGAGAAAGAGATGATGTTATTTAACATATAGTCAAGCAATGGAGACCTTACCTGATGGGTCATCACTTTTAGGTAAATACTGATCATGATAACCTCAAATATTTTTTGAAACAATTATTATCATCTAAAGAAACACAAAAATGGTTTACTAAAATGTTAGGCTATGATTTTGAAATAGTATATAATAAAATAAAAGAGAATGTGGTGGCAAATGCACTATCCTTGAGGGATGGATCAGTTGAGACATTATTATGTGCAATGATTATTTGGAAGGTATATTAGCTAGAGGAAACAAGATCAAAATGGGAAAATGATAGTGTTACCCATGATTTGATTCAAAATTGTCAATAGGATTCTAATGGAATTAAAAAATTTACTTGGAAATGGAACACATTATGGTATAAAGATAGATTATACATCTATAAGCATTCTCTCCTCAAACATAAAATCCTTCAAGAACTTCTTTCATCTCCATTGGGAGGTCACTCAAGATTTTTTAAAACATATCATAGAATCAAGAAAGATTTTTTTGGGAAGATTCAAGGGGGATATCCAAAAATATGTGGCTAAATGCATGGTATGTCAACATCACAAAGGTGAAACCATTAAGACCCCAAGTTTTTTGAATTCTTTATCCATAACTAGCAAGTGCTAAGAGGAAGTTTCCATGGGTTCAATTATTGGGTTACCATGGTCTGAGGGTAAAATTTTTATCATGGTAATTGTGCATCAACCCACCAAGCATGCTCATATTTTATCTTATCATAGCCACTTATTTCTACTACATTAGCTTTTGATTTTCTCAATATAGTTCAAAAATTTCAAGATAATATAAATATAATTGTAAGTGATGAGATCCCATATTTACTAGTGATTTTTGGACTGAATTATTTGCTTGTTTGGGTACCCTATGATTTACTAGTGATTTTTGGAGGTCTGAGTGCATGGTTGTATTAAATTCCACTAAGGTATGAAGGCATAATAATAAAGGGCCATGTATTTATTAAATTGTGTTATTCAAACCACAATTCATAAAATGATTAGGTTGATGTAATATTTTTTGGGGTTAATAAACTCAACCACATGGTAATGTGCAAGTTGACTTATGTCTTGGTACTCAATTAGGATTTCAATTTTCATTAAAAACTACTCAATGATTTAGTTTTGGAGACCATACATTAAAATTATGGGGAACATGCAAGTTGATAAGGGTTTTTAACTCATCAATATATATGAAAAACAAGTAATCAGATTGTTAACTTCTCATTGTTGTGTTTAGTGGAGTTCCTCTTGGAAAAATAGATAGTTCTACCAAATAGAACTATTGTTAAATAAGAATGGAGATTGGTTAAATGAGTATGTGAAAAATGGTAGAAGAAATAAGGATAAAATAAAACATAAATGAGAAATAAATTAGGATATATAGGTGTTTGTCTTCTTTCTAGTACTACATTATGTAGCTAAATGAGGAAGTGGTCACACCTTTTGTTTAAAGCACAAATGTTTTACTAGGTGCTTGTAAATTTTAAAAAAGACTTGTTTATGGTTTGGATTCATTATTGGGCTCCTTAATAGACATAAATTAAATAATAATTAATTGATTAAATCCCTTATGGCTGAGATTGTATTTTGACTTCACCCCTGATAGTGTATAGGTACATTGAGAAAATAACTAGTTTGTTTGGTTGTTTCTATTTTGTGTTTTTGGGTATTTTTGAAAGTCTATTTTTATTTCAGATTTTGGATTTTAACCTTGGTTTGATGAGGATTTTATTTTTAATTCATTTGTTTGGAGTGTACTTCATTGTGTGTTAAACTATTTTATAGTCACTTGGGTTTGGTGACATTTGATTTAATTTATTTGTTTATGGTTTAATTTTTAGATTGAAAACCCTAGTCTACTACTTTGACTCTATTTGCATCATGCTATCATGATATTTGTGTGTTATAATTTCATCACTCAGAGTTTTTTTCCCTCATAACTCATGGTTGGAGAAATTATGGATAACCCACTAATGGATGGTCTCATTACACTTAAGGAAATGATTCACATTCATCATTTTCATTGTCTATGAATGGAACTCGATTGGATTACCTAGTTGTGCATTCATTCTTAGAAAAATTTAATGTGGATTATAAGGAAGATTATTTAAATTAATTATGATATGTAAATATATTTGGTATGGATACAAGAAATAGCATATTTTTGAATTATTTTTGTGTCAAACTGGGCTTCATGTTGTTGTTTTAAAATTATAAATATAACTTGTTGTATGAGGAATTTAGTCACTTAAATTATGTATGACTAGGTTTAGATTTATTGTTGAATCAATACTATAAATATGAGATTCAATGTATTTACTTAGTAATGATAATTGTATTTACCATGTGAATTTATGTGTTGTGTATTATATTGTATGTTAATAGAATTTTATGTAATTTTGAATTCTAGGAAGTGGTATTATTAGCTATATTTTTCAAATATATGTTTACTTCAAAAGGGAATAATGAATGCAATAAAGTATTTTTTATTAGTGGATATGGTATTTATTTGAGTGGTTATGATTGATTTCATGGAACTATTTGAATCATTAAATTTTTTGATCATAAAGGAATATGTAATTGGTTATTTCATTTTATACAAGTGAAAACACTTGTTTCTCCTTGTATGTTACAATTTATAAGCTGAGATAATGAGTCCTTGAGTATGTTATTTAATATATATTAAATTAAGTTTTATAACCATTCCTTTAGTTAATTAATTATTAATAAATGAAATTCTTTGGTAATAATAAAATTTACAAGTTAGGTAAAAATTTTGAATGCTTTGGGAAACCAAATGGAAATTACAACTATGTGTTTAAATGTTATGGGAGTAATTTGGTCTGTGCATTTATTTATCTTAAGTTTAATTATGTATTTGTATGTTCGATATGGTTATTTGATATTAAGTGCACGAATCCTTTCCTTTGTATTTATAGGTCAATTTATGGTATTGTGTGTATTTTAGAGTCAATATATATATTTATTTAATTTCGCATTGTAAATATTGGTTGTCTTTAAAATATTCACCAAATTTTATCATAGATATTGTATTTGAGCTCATTGGGTATTGAGATATGAAATTTAACTTGGTCATGATGCATTGATGTTCTAATATACTACAAATAACTCATGTAGAGTCATATGGCAAGTGAATTTAGAAGTTGTCAATATGAATGACAAAACTGTAATGGTAACCTTTGTTGAGTTTGTATATTGTTGATAATGTTTTGGATGTTAATTTTTAAGTTTTTAATTGAACAATAATTATTGTAAAGTATATGTTTGAATGTATATGGCTCACCTATAGTTGATCATTATATTGTGAATCATTTATATTTATATTGAAGGTCATTCATTTGATTTTTTAATTTTATATGTGCACAAGCTATTGTAGTGAAATATAGTATATAGTTGGACCTTTAAAATGGAATGCTTAGTCCAAATAAGGGTTGTGACATTTTGATTTATTTAATAAATATAATTGTTCTATTTTTCTTTTATATTCATTTATACTTGACATGAGTAATGAATAGGGAAAGATGGTGTATTGTTATTAAAATACATTGGACTCTTCTTTATATTATGTAAATCTATTTGTTGAAGTAAATGGGTTTAGTTTCAAGATTCTATCCATTTTCTTCTAAATCATTAATATAAAAATTATTTTGGACTTAAATCTATTCAAGTTAATGATTAAATATGGGATTATATGTGAATTACTAAAGTCTTTTGTTTAGACTTATTTAAGTCTTGAGGATCTTGTTACTTGCTTCAATAATATTCAGTAATAATAATTTACCCTATGTAGTTTATCTTATATAGATAAATATATTGACCATGATTACAATGATTATCTATTGCTTTAAGAAATCACTTGCATGATTATTATATCATTACATGGTAATAAAAATAATACTATTGTAATGATATTAAAATATTAAAATGACATGCTATTGACAAAGAGTATTAATTTAATACTCTACATCAGTTTGTTTTTTATAAGGTAAGGTGGAAAACTAGGGGCTGAACCCTTCACAGGCCTAAAAATACAAGAAGGAAATCAAAAAAAATATGCCTTCAGAGATACGACGGCACTAGCTAAGAACCAACAGACACAAAAATAAGAAAAACAAGAAATAGAGAGACAAGAGTTAGAGGGGACTCTCATTACATAATCATTGATTTGAGGAGATCATTAAATTTCTCAGTATTCTCTACATTTTCAGTAGGTGTAGTATTACCTGCTTCTTTCATCATAGACATGTTCAGGAGGATTGTATTCTAGAGTCCCTTGGTGAAATTCTACTCCAGTTTCTGAATACGATCCTTCAAGGGCCTAATTTCATATTTCCAATCAGTCTCATTTTCTATTTCCTCACCAGCTTCCTCGAAATACATTTTCCCCTTATTGTTAGTAGTTTCCATAGTGTCAGCACCATGTTCCTCAGTAACCTCAAAATCCCTAGTCTCCTGCTTCCCTCCTATGTCCTCAAAAATTTCTTGTATTTACAGCTCCTTAGACTCTTCCTCCTGGGTTGCTTCCTCTGAAGTGCTTTCTGAATAATCAATAAGTTTGGCCTTTGGGGCTAGTTTACTAGCAATCCTCCCTGACCTACGAACTCTAAAGGAGAAGCCTTCCTTATTAACTTTTGAAGACTTACAATATTTTCCACCTTGGCCCCTCATGGCCCTACCTAGATTTTTGTGGGTCCACTCAGTTGTCTCCCTAATATTCTCTTCCTCCTCATCAACCATTTTCTTCTTACCCTTCTTGCTTACAAAGGAGTTGGGGGTGTCAACAGGGGTCTCTTTTGGGGTGGAGAAAGAAACATATTTTATTTTGGTAGGAGCAGGGGAAAAATAAGACTCATCAACAGCATCACTAGACACCGGATTGGAAAGAACGTCACCACTATCAATTATGATAGTCTTAGATGGCTCAAGGGCTCGCTGAAAGTTGTACAAGTAGAAAATGAGGCCTTGGTGTAGGGGAATAGGGTTCATGTCTAGATTTTTAGACATTTTAGCTCTCACCCTAAGGATAGAGTGTTCTAAAGAGGAGAACAGGTAAAAAGGAAAACTAATAATAGCATTGTGCCTAAAGTGATTTAATAGAGGAAGATGGTAATTATAAAACCTAGTAAATCAACCTTCGAGTGTGAAGTACTTCATGAGAATGAAGCACACTCCATCCCATGGCTCAGGTAGTTTATCATGCTCCAAACCCCCTTGATAAGGGATGAGTTCTTCTCCCTCTCTTAGGAATAGTTTATGGCTTGAAAGATCCATAATTTTTGTTTTCCTTTGAAGCTTTGTCCCCTACATGGTCATTCCAATGGCCATAGCAATCACTTTTTTAGATATTTCAAAACTAATTCCACCAAACGTGACCCACCTATTTAACTAGGATCTCACAAATTGCTCAGACAATTTTTCATCCAAACCATTAAGCCTTTCTAGATATGGGTTGATACCCCCTTCTTTACAATAATGCCAAACCAATGGATTATCTTTGAATTCATAGCAAGATACTAGTTCAGTTCAAATTCAGTCTCCTCCCATCTTGGCTTTGTAGACCCAACCTGTGAAGTTCTTAAATTTAGTCTTCATCTCTAAAATGGTTACTAACCCTTGTTTTTGCTTATGCATAATGAAGATGTGATGGCTCATTATTTGAAATACCCTATAGAGATGATGTTGTCTACTCCCATGCTTGGAAATCATTCCCCATTGATCTTCATAATGATGCCTGTGTGCCTTAACCTCTTGATATAATAAATCATGAATGATTGTCAAAAGAGTACAAAAGTTATCAAGTTCTGAGATCCACAATGGTCCCCTCCACATGGACCACCTCCAAGAGCTATCCTTGTCATAGATCCACCTCATCCTTGACAATTCATCTCCTTTTGAATAATATCCCTAATGTTTAAGGGAATATGAACACCTTGTGACCACACCCTCCAACCTAAAAATTGCTGACCAAGATTGGCACAAGCATCAACAACACTATTTCCCTCTCTGTAAATATGAGAAGTCTCCACTCTGGAGAAATTTTGCAAAAGAATTTTAATATATATAATTATATATCTTAGCTTAATTCCCACATTTGATGCTTTATTAACAGCATCTATGATCATTTTAGAGTCTCCTTGTATACTCAAGTTCCTTATTCCTAGGGATATAGCCAATTTTAACCCCCATAGGAGAGCCATTACTTCAACATAGTTATTGCTCTAGCTTCCTACTCCACCAGCATAGACAACAATCATCCATCCTTTATCATTCCTTATAATTCCTCCTCCACTAACTTTACCATCTAACTTTGATGCCTCATCAAAGTTGAGTTTCATCCAGTTAGGCTTTGGGGGAATCCATTTAGTATTTAGTCTCTATAGGATTTTGGAGTTATTATACTCATGGATCTAGTTTAAAACCTTCCATTTGGCTACAATTTGGTTTTCAATTTGAGATAGGGGTTTCTCTGCATCACGAATCTAGGCTATGGTGACACTTTCCATAAGGGTCTTAACAAAAGAGTGAAACACCTGAGATGCATTTCTAATAGTGTCCTTAAAAATTCTGTGGTTGCACTCTTTCCATAAAATCCAACTCAAACATGGTAGAGTTTGCTTCCATAATTCCATAACCCAAGGATGTGTGAAGGTTGGATTCTAGTTGAGGATTACTTCTTGAAGGTTAGAATTACAAACCCATTCAATACCAAAGTTATTAAGTATTGTGCCCCATAATTCTAGGGCAAAATCATAGTGGATGAAGAGGTGTGAAATTGATTCCTCTTTTGAACCACACAAAAAACATCTATTAACCAGGGTAAACCCTCTCTTTTGAATATTATCCTGAGTTAGGATTTTGTTATGAGTAGCAGCCCACTAGAACATGTTAATTTTTGGAATAAGTTTATAATTCCAGACCTTTTTCCATACATCTTTATTCTGAGCCTTAGAAATGAATAAATGGTAAATAGACTTGACAAAAAATGATCCATTCTTATCTGGCCACCAGTACTGTTCATCTTCATAGGCGAAGAGAGGGAGTCTAATCTCCTAAACACACTATTGTATCTCCCTCACTCTAGGGAAAAGCTTAGGCCAGTGATCACAACAATCCAATAGATTTTTCTAGTTCCACCTCCCATTGTTATTTTCCATATAATCACTGACTCTATTTCCAAAAAACTGAGTAGCCAAGTCAGCAATCTCTCCATAGTTTCCTTGTGTGATGAGAGTCTTGTCCTTTAACCAGATATCATCGCAAAATTTAATATGCCAGCCATTTCCAAGTTTCCATCTAATTCTCTGCTTGAGAAGGCTTCTGCTTTTTAGCATTTTATTCCATATCACAGATCCCTAGGGTAATCCCATCTATTGAATAAATTTGGAATCATCAATGCTATGCATGAATTTGGAATACATTATTTCCCCCCGTTCATTATTTTTATGGATCAGGTTCCAACTAATTTTTGAGAGAAGGGCTTTGTTCATGTTTCTGATATACCTAATATTGAGTCCACCATGAGATTTTGGAAGACACTTTTTCCCATCTGACTAAGGACATTCTCTATTTGTCTTCCACCCCCATCCATAAAAATTTGCTTTGAATCTATTCTAGTTTGTCAGAAAAATATGCAAGAATTTTAAAAAGAAACAGGAAATATGTAGGAATACCTTACAGTGAGGCCCGAAGAAGTTACAGTTTACCAGCACTATTGAGGAGTTTCCCTTTCCAACCAAGAAGTTTCCTCTATGTTCTTTCCACAATTCCATTCCAAAAACTAGGAGATACCTCTTTAACCATGAGTGGGAGACCCAAGTAGGTAGCTGGTAGAGCAGCTTCAGCACATTCTAATATATCAATGATTATATGTCTAAGGTCATTAGGAGTGTTGACGAAATACACATTGTTTTTTTGGCAATTTATCCTTTGTCCAGACTCTATGGCATTATTTTTTAAGATATTCTTCCATCTTCTAGCTTTGATCACCAATGAGATGCCAAAAAATATGGTATCATCCACAAACTGCTGCACTACCATAGGATAAAGGGAGGAGGTAGGTTTGATGCCCACTAACTTTTTTGAGGCTATATCTGCTTGTATGTATCTTGATAGTGCCTCTACCATAATGATGAATAAGTATGGGGAGAGAGGGTCTCCCTGGTGAATTCCTCTTGAAGACAAGAAAAACCCTCTAGGTACACCATTTACCAAAATCAAAAATTTTGCAAAAGAGACAACGTTCCATATCAAGCAAGACATTTTATCATTAAACCCAAATTTTTTGATGACATGAAATAGAAAAGTCCATGAGACTCTATCATATTCTTTAGGAATATCTAGCTTGAGAGCCATACCAGGGATCTTTCTTTTATCCATGGAGTGAATATTCTCATGTGTGGTGATCACAGCATCAAGAATCTGTCTGCCTGGGATGAAACCTTTTTGTGTAGGAGAAATAATTTTATCTAACAAAGGCTGAATCCTCATAACTTGCACTTTAGTACATAACTTATAAATAGTGTTGCATAGACTAATGGGCCTAAAATTAGTAAGGTGTGTAGGTTTTGATTTTTTAGGAACAAGTAATATGAAAGTATTATTAGCTTGTTTCAAAAGTTTACCTGATCTAAAAAAATCATGAACATCAGTCGTAAGATCTGCTCCTACTATCTCCCAATATTCCTGAAAGAATATAGGAGGGAAGCCAGCAGGACTCAGGGATTTGAATGCACCCATGGAAAATAAAATAGCATGGACTTCTTCCTTGGATATAGGCTTTAACATTTCCAAATTATCTTCTTCAATTAGCAAATAGGGGATTTTATCAATGAATTGGTTCATAGGTCTATCATTCCCATCATCATTATTTTCTTCAATGAGTAGATTCTGAAAGAAAGCCTTGGCTTGTTCTCCTATCTCATTGTATTCAATTATAATGTCACCATTATCCAGAACTAGCTTTGTTATTGAGTTGGCCTTCTTATGTTTCATGGTTGAGAGATGAAAGAAGGCAGTGTTCCTATCACCCTTTTTAAGCCACTGAACACGAGATTTATATTTCCAAAAAACCTCTTCTCTTTCCATCAGATTCTTCCATTCAAAAGATAGGACATTCTCTTCTTTTAAAGTGTCTTCAGAATCATCTCCTTGAGCCATCTATTGCTGAATATCTTTGAGTTTTCCCACTATGTTTTTCTTCTGCTGAAAGACCTACCCAAAGATGTATCTATTCCATCCATAAACTTCTTGTTTAATATGTTGGAGTTTTTTTACTATTCTAAACATGGGAGTGCCCTGAATAGGAATTTGCCACCATTGGGCAACCATTTGTTTGAAGTCTTTGTGTTTGATCCACATAGCTTCAAAATGGAATGGGGAAGGTCCAGATTGTCCCTGTTCTCTCCAACTGAGGAAGATTGGGCAATGGTCAAACATGGTTCTAGGAAAATCCTACACATGCATATTATGATAATCATTCCAATTACTTGAGATAAGAAATTTATCTAACTTAACCTGAATCAATTGATCTCCTCTTCTTCTATTAGACCAGGTAAAATTTTGGTTTTGTAGTTCTATATCCAATAATCCCCAGTCATTAATAAATTCAGCAAAGTCAAACATGTTGTCTGAATATTCAATAATCCCACCCTATTTTTTAGAATGGTATAGATGAGTGTTAAAATCTCTAGTTAACATCCATCTAGTGTTCTGGGAATTATTCTTGAAACTACTCAAGTCTATCCATAAATTCTACCTCAATGCTCTATTATTCGGTCCGTAGACATTGATCAGTGACCAGTTCAAGGAGTTCAAAGAGAAATTGATAATAAAGAAGTGCTTGTTATAAGCCATAAGATAGCCCTAAATTTTAGCACTATTCCACATAGTTACAATCCCCCTTGAAGCCCCTTCAGCTGGACTAATGCAAAAAGCCACCTTAGGCCATATGTAGTCAGCAATTTTCCTAAAACTCTCCTCATTCATCTTGACTTCTTGGAGTAATAAAATATCTAATTTATTATCTAAAATGCAGTTTTTAACCTTAAACTATGTTGAATTGCTGTTAAATCCCCTCAAGTTTGAAGATAAGATTCTCATTTAGAGGGTTTGAGGGGTTAGGTCTCCAGTGTTTTTTGTTTAACACTAGCAATCTCCCTAGAAATCTCTCTTTGTCTTGTTTATCTTAGGGTTGGTCTCCCTTGTTTGGAATTAGTGCCAACATCTACAAATTTTTTACCTTTTCAGTTCTTTTTCTTTGGGGTAACCCATTCTTCCTGTTCATTACTACCATTTTGTCTTGTTTCATCTATTGTTGAACAATTTCCTACTTGGTCTCTAACTTCCAGAGCATGGAAAATGTTTGTGTTTAACTGTAAGTCTACTTCTCATTTAGTATGGTATATTTTTGGAGTTACCTTTTCCTGTCCATCTCTTGAAGCTTTGTCTTCTACATTGTCTTCGTCTATCCATTGGGTACCTATTTCACCTTCCTCAGATATATTAGTCTGTTTGTCTAAACGGTTAGTTGTGTCTAATGAAGCCTTCTAACTATCATCTGATACTTTATTTTCCTTTAGGATATCTTTTCCCCCATTACCAAAGATATCCTCCTTACCCGTCTCCTCCTCTACCTTTTCTATATTGTTGGGGTTTTCCGCATTGCTCCCCATTCCCTTCTTGCCAGTCTTTCTGTGATTGAGAGACTGATCCTCCCCTTTAACTAGGGAATCATCTTTCCTTCCCATTTTCTTCACTTTTCATTGTGTCATTAAATGTCCCTTTCTTTTACATATTTGACAGAAAGTGGTAGCATTTTCATATGTGATCGGTTGAGTCCAAATCCCATACTTAGATTTTAGCTCTATGGACGTAGGGAGAGTCTTATTAATTTCAACATTGAAACATAATCTAGCATACACACATATATACTTCATTTTTGCTATGTGATCTACAGTGACATATTGGCTAATAGAATTTCCAATAACTATGAAGATTTTTTCATTCCAAAATTCTAATGGGAACCCTAGCAGTATAACCCAAGTAGAAGAAGACTTATTAACATCTGCATTCAGATCAAATCCTAGTTTCCATGAGCATAAGGTAAGAGAATGTGGGCCATACAGCCATGTTCCTCTAGCAAGAGTAGCTATCATGTCCTCCTTATTGGTAAATCTAAAAAGTAATAGGCCTCTTGCCATGGTAGTGATCGATACACTACCCTTAACTTTCCACCTAGACAGAACCCATTTCCTTACCATTTCAATATTGGGATAGAATGAGAAAAACTTACCTACCAATTCAAGGTCCATAGATGCCATGATTTCCTCCACTAGATCATCTGGGATATTCAGGGTCATGCCCTCAGTGGAAACAGGGAGGCTCGACATGCTTTTTGAGGGACACATCTTTTCACCTATTAGTGCTTTCTTCCATCCGTTGGATGGAATATCCTCTATCAAATTCCTAATCAAGTAACCAAAGGAACTTCCACTAGTAGTAGCCTCCATTGGATCTATGATCACTCTAGTCGCACTCAGGGGCCCTACAAGGTAGGAAAAAACTAGTCTCAAATTTTTTGCGCAGAGCTCTCCCTAATTTTTACCTGAGTCTACATCAGTTTGTTTGATATGTGTTTACATACTCTTTAATTGAATCTTTTATGGGTATTATTTGAATTCTAATTTAATATTTTAGCTATAACTTCTTGTGTTTATATTGGAAATAGTATTTGAGATAAGTATGTTAATACTTATCCAAATACTATTGGATTAGAAAACATTTTTTTTTGATATTTATTACTAATTTGGTACTCTATGTTATTTACCTAAATTTATAATATGAATAGTTTGATATGTTGACCTTTCACAAATAATTGTAAAATTGGTACAATTATTGTGATATTATAGATAACTATCTTCCATGAAAATTTTAAAATAAACTATATTAAATCTTTATTATATTTTATTACTTGGAAATTAGTAAATAGTCATGTTTGAGGTGAACATCACCAGTGAAATAAAAAAGGTAAAGAGATACATAAATCCTTTATAAGGTAAACCCTATTTTTTATATAGTGTAAATTATCTTGGTGGCATGGTAAACTCATACCTTGTTTATGTAACTAGGAAGGATTGATCTAATTATTTAAAGCATTTATAAGCATGGTCTTTTAGGCTAGAGTTATGGTCAAGGTTTCCTCCAATGAGCTCAAGTTAAAATGCTAAAATTCCTACTAGAAACACTAACATGGAGTTTAAAATTTAAAATGAATTCATATTTCTTTCATTAAGGGGTTTTTTATTTCCAACTATTATGATAAGATTGTAATTTCTAGTAGTGTATAGGACATCATGGCTAGTATATTTATATGATAGTGTTGTGAATTAGTAAAATGATCTTGTTTACATTGGCCTTATATGTTGAATACTTAATATATACATCCTTATAGTATAAAGGTTATCTATATACTTGTGAGAATGTGCGTAGTAAGTTAGTTTTACTATTTAATTGTATGGTACAAAATAGACTTGGTGCTGGAATTTAAGATTATAACCCCTCAAGAATAGTTTTTTATAGCTCATATTTTGAGGTTTATCACATTTTTAATCCTTACTTGATAAAGAATTAGATATTTTCATGATCATAGTCATAAAAATATTCTATATCATCAATGATGATGGAAATAAAGGAAATAAATATTATAGCAAAAAATGAACATCAATTTAATCCTGATATGTCTAGTTCAATAAATGTTAACCCTAAATTAAGATGAATCAATATAGTATAGGGTTAAAAATATATAAATTAAAAAGCACAAGGGTTATAAATATATTTATAGTAGGCAAATTAATTACAAACTTGGATAAACAATATTATAAATTTATAATACTAAGATATGCTAAAATATAATTTACAACTATTGATTTATATTAAAATAAATGGGAAACAATAGTATTTAGCAAGTTTACTATGCATGTATAGATATGATAGAGAATAGGATGGAAATAGACTAGATATGGATTCTAGAATAGTCATCAAATCCTATAATTTTGCATTTTGGGGCCTCAGATGCTTGCATTAGATTTGGATGGTTGTGTTGACGTTATTGTCTAACTTGGATGTGAGTGTCTAGTAATAAATATCAATAGGATCTAGGTGTGACCACCTAGAACATTTTGAATATTTTGTCTCCTTTACTCTAATGTGCTCAGATATCATGTATATGTTGTTTCTCTTTGTCAAATTATTAAACCCTAGCTTCCTCACATGTGGAGTGACTATGGGAAAAATGGGTTAGTGAGCACATGGTTTTGAGATAACCCAAGGACCCCTTTGTCATTGGGCTTTGCCAAAATAAATAATACTTTGAACATAGCCTTAGAATTATGCACTTATCCTCTACGTGTTGGCTTATGTGTCTATGATGATGTAATATGTGATAATCAGGTACATAGAGAGACCTAGCTTGTAACTTGGAAAATATGGATAACAAAATGCTCCTTCAATATGTAAAACATGTGGATGGGTTTTCCCTATGAATTATATTGAAATATACATGAATAGGGAAGTTTTTCTCACTTGAATTCTTGATTGAATGATTTTGGTATGTTGCCTTGTGAGTTTTTAGGTCTATGTTAGGTAAGGAATTAATGAGGGTTGATATTGTATATATACCAACCCATTTTGGAAATAACTCACATTAAATCACTTAATTTTATCATAAAGATATGTTTCATTTTTAATTTTGATGACATTAAGGCACTAGACTCTTAGTTTGGCAAAAGACACTAGCTTCTATGCATATCTCTAACTAGGGTGTAAGCGTCCATAAGATATAAAATAAATACATGTCCAAAAATTTTAAAGGATGATAATAAGAATGTTTAAATTATTTTTATAATTATATAAGGCCCATTCATTATAATAACATATGGTTGGACTAAGATATAAGAAATAGGCATAAGAAATTGTGGATGTGAGCCTTTTAGCACTAGTAAGGTATTAGAGTTGAAGGATAAATCCATGAGAATTAATTTCCAAGTATATAAGAATGAGGCTCTATATAATACAAATTTAGTATCTATAGTGTGTTGTTGTCATTCTTGAGGGGTGGTCACTACCCAATTTATTATGAAAATTTGTTATGACTTATTCTACTTTTTTTTTTTATAAATACCTGAGGTATATGTCTTTATATTTCTTCTAGTAGAGCACTCATTTATTGAGCATGTAATAACTTTACTTTAGCCTAAGGTATTCCTTTCTAATTTTGTTAAATCTTGAGGAGGATTCTCGTAAAGAAGGTAATGGGTCATTGGCTCATACTAGTCTTGGCAGACCATTTTTAATTGGTCTAACTTAACGACAATAATCCTTAGGTCAATTCACTAATCAACTGAGTGAGTTATTGGCCCCTCACTAATTTAACCAATTTGAATTATAGGTCATATTATTATAACTTGGCCATCAATTGACCTCTGTGTTCTCCCAATTCATTATTCCCCATCATAAACTTTATGGTGGGGTTAGGGAAAATGGCATGTAACTTATTATGAGTTTGTAGTGATGAAACTTCTTCATAACCTTCACCAAGGCATAGGAATGCTTTTCTAAGGTGTATTATATTAGATATTCATACTTCAAGTTTGTACTTATGAATGATATTATGTGTTTGTCTTCATCTAGTTTTTGGGTGAGTATTACAACTACGGTATGTTTTGAATAAAAAGAGTAAAGGTATAATGACATCCTTGATGTCTTAGAAGCATGGTAAATTTTAGTGGATATAATTCATTAACTCATTAATATTTTGGTTTTATAAATTAGTATTTGGCTATTCTTAGGGGGTGGTGAACAACATGGATTCACCTAAATTATCTAGATGTAAGTTAATTTTCCAAGTTGGCTCACCTACTATTTAAAATATATTTTATACATATAAATATAGTTCGCAACTCCATCAAAAGTTAATATGAGCTTACTCACCATTACATGTAAATATATGTCCACCCATATACTCATAATGGTAACTTTCAATAGTAGGAAAGGGATGAAATAAGTGTCAGGCAATGGTGCCAAATGATAGCATACTACCAAGTGACACCAAATTTGTCAAATTATAATAATGTTATCAAATGACATCAATTATGTCAAATGATAGTAATGTTGTTTCTTGATATTAATGTTTTCAAATAGTAGCAACACTTCTGAATGAAACAACACTATAGAATGATAATAATGCAATCATTTAACAATAATCTATATTGTTAGATAGCATTGCTATCTATTTTATTATTTTTAGGAAACTAGTGTTTATTTCTTAAACAATAAAAGGTCTAGAGTAAGGGGGAAAATATAATTTAATATGGTAAAATATATATTTTAATAAAATTAATTACATAGGGAAGAAAAGTAACTTATCTAGAAAAGTAGACTGAGATGATTGTTTCAAAGCTTGAAAACTATTGCATAGGACTTGGAATATGTCAAGAATATGAATCTATCTTTCATTAAGTGAAAGGACAAGAGCACTAAAAACATAACACTTTGAGGTCTAGCACTATAGTCCAAGTCTTACTACTATTATCCAAACTAGTTATAAAAATTTGAGTTTTTTGGGTTTTATCATTATCCCTGTGTGACCCTGCCTATGAAATTTTGAGTCTTGAATGTCAACAGAGCTCATTATAGAGTTGTTTTAATATTCAAAACCCTAGATATATCTACACACACTAAAAAAACAAATGCATAAAAATTAAAAGGGGGAAAAACAAGGTTAGGAAAATTATGATCACATGATAAAACCCTTACTATCCTGATCACTACCTATATTAACCATCAAGCTAGAGTCTCAAATCAAATGTAGTTCTTCCTTAGGAAATGTGAATAATCAATGTGCACAATAGATGCAAGAATGACTTTTTCCTAGGCCCTTCTTTGTCAAGCATGCAAATCTATGTGTGATGTAGAATTCTGAGTTATACTATTTATTGATTTTAAATTATATATTGTGCTAAAGTAGTAAGTGCTAGATATAGAATGCCTTTTGAAGTCCTTTATATAAGAGACTCTTTATTTTGAATTTGGGAACTTTATTCACATTTGGTCAATATTAGAAAGATAAATAAAACTTAAGGATGAAGTTAAGAAATGTTTATGACTCATTAAGAGAGACAAACTAACCATTGGGACTCAAAATGCCAGTAGACAAGAGCACTAGAAATGGGACACCCTAGGGTCTAATGCTATAGTCTAACCCCAATGCTCCTATCCCATAGGCTCGAGACCTAAGGGATGGAATTATCTTGAGAAATAGAGTCTGGCTAGGCTATAATGACTATCTAAAAGGCTATATAGATGATTTATTATTGACAAAAAGGTGACTCAAGTGTGAAACAAGACCAAGATAAGTAAAACAAAAGACATGGCTATTGTGAACAAGGCTCATATTCTCTATTCAGAGTCTCCTATGAAAGGACTATGAAAATATATGATATGTGTGGTTGCTTAACTAATTTAGGGTGTATAAATTTGCCACCCTTTTATTCTAGTGATGTAATGAAATGAATTACTATAGTAAAAGAAAGAAAAGAAGATATGTACCTGAACTTACCTGCATGGAGATAAATGTGCTATAAAGGGTTTAATTCACTTCCTAGCTAGGGAAGTGGATGGAGAGTCAAATAGTGCTAGGAGAAAGAAGGAATTATTGAAATGGATTCTCCATATATTGAATCTAAAATTAGAATCCATGTAACATGGAGTAAGAGGGCAATGCTTGCCCCTATGTTTAATCTAGCTGAAAATAAGGAATGATTGAAGGCCCAAATATAATTTTTATCTTTTATCTGACATAAACTCATGTAATATGGAGTGTGTGTATAGAATCAGTATGTTGTGAAGAGCAATATCTATCATGCCCCTACTCTGAATATCTAAACTAGAACTGAGAAATACTCAGAGGCCCAAAACTAATGTATGTTTTTTATCTTGCACAAACTCATGTAGTCTAAGTTTGGGTAATATAATAAACCAACCATTATAGATGGTTATACAGTCCAAACTAGTGACAACCTAGGTATAGCTAGGTGTAATCTAAAACTTTGGTCAATGTGTAAGAAGAGAATGGAATGTATTTCCATTTCATCTATAAATCTTGGATGATGAAGAACATGAATATATGTGTCATACCCCCAAATTTACTATGTGAATGATGCATATGTATAATTTGGTTATCTATATACCACATGTTATATGACCTATCATGCCATTATCCATGTTTAAAACAAGAGGTCAAAATTCTAAGCTCTACACTATGCCTATAATTTATTATCTAGTCCTATAACTATGGCATGATGTATAAATCTATATGTGTGAGATGTGTAGTAATGTACATGCCCCCAAATCTAGTATCTGAGTCTAAATCTATATCAAATTTACTATGAATCTATATAATCTAAACCACTATATATAAATATTTTGTGTGCACGTAAGATGGAATCACTATGGATTCATATGATCTAAATAGTCTATATATCTATAAATTGAAGGTATATCCCCTTGAATGTCTTGAGTCATATAAAGTGACCCATGTAATCTGAATCACTATTATTTTAACTAATCTAATATAAATATAATAATATGACTATTCGATGTGTATGAACTATGGTGTATCCACCTATGAGAGTGGATGGCCATGTTAGGTAGGTGCAAAAATAAGAATAGTAAGAATGATACCCCCTTTTGGGCAGATGGATGAAATTTGTGATAGAGGAGGTCAAGCCAAAAGTGATGACTAATGGCATAAGTAGAAAAAGCGTTGGCTTGTTTTGAATATCTTGAGAGGTTGTTTAATTTATTAGACTAACTTGTTGAAAGTGGAACAAGTTTGGATTAGTAATGACCAATGTGTGTGTCTAAGTAAAAAATAAAACATTAAGATACTCATGTCATAGTAGGTAGATTAGGTAGTAAGAGATAAATATTTTAATGATGTCAAATGTATCATTGTCATGATTCTATGGAGTAAAATGGTTTGAAAAATGGAGTTACAGGGTTTGGGTTATGGGTAAAATGGTATTTTTCTTTGATTGAAAGAGTTGAGTAATATAAATAATTAGATTGATTCTTGATTTATTTGTGTATTGACTAGGTTGAGATTTGGAGCTCTAGAATGAGAGATATGCTAAGGAGACGAGCACCTACCATGATCTAGTTTGAGTAGTTGGTAGCCTAGGTTCAGGCTAGTGGTGATGTTACCCTAGTAAGCAACTGAAATGCATGATTTTTGTCTATTTAGGAGCCTATTTTTGGTGTTTTGATTTGTTTAAAGTGTCCTAGGAAAAATTTCACTATTTCTAATGGTCGTGTCCTACATCTAACATTGTTTTCTAGGCTCCAACACTTTTATCGAGGTTAGAATACTCTTATCCAGTATTATTGTCATGTACCTAGCACTATTGTCTTGGGAGCAAGATTTTTTGACTTACTACTTTGTTAGTTACTATTTTTTTCTTGGCTAGTGATTTGGCATTATGGACTGATATATGTGATATTTCTAGTGTTTTTAGGGTGATGTGTAAATGAGAGAGTTTCATAGGGGCTAGGTAATGGAGATATTGAGGTTGTTACCATTGCATACTAATGAGAGATCTATCATGGATATCGTAGGGTTAGGTCATGTGTGTGACCTAGACATAGTGTAGTGGGATAGATATCTAATTACCACCCTATGTGAGAGGTGGAATGTAGATACATGTACTTTTTGGATTCCTATAGGGGAGATTATTGTGACTCTAAAGGATGTGTATCACATTTTGCATTTACCAGTTAGTGGATGGCATGTGATGTTACAAGATGACATGGGTGTTGATGTTATTGATCTTACATCCTTATATTTTACTAGTATGCCCTTAGGTATACATCAGATAGGTAGAGATAGTGATGTGTTTCTATCAGTTATGGTACAATCTAGTGTTATATGCCTATAAAAGTGGTTTGCTATGTTGTTGGCTCATTTGTTATTGTGGATGAGAGTGGAGTGTTGATTGCATATAGGATGCATAGGATTATGCATAGTGTGGAGGTATATGGCACTATGTTCTCATGGGGTAGGAATATTCTTTCCCACCTATATATGGATATTTATAGGTTTACATAGGAAGAATTTAGTGGCAGATTGAGTGTAGTGACATTATTACATTGTTGGGCTTATGATCACATAGTAGTTTTATGGTCGATAGGATTATTGAGAGAGAGGTGAGCACTTCCAAAACCATTTAGGGAGTGGTAGATGAGGACATTGGCTATCCAATCCCTTAGGATATATCATTATAGGTGAGTGCTAGATATATTGGTGGCTAGTGACATTATATAGAGGTATCACAAAGGATTTCCTGGGTAGATCGAGGATAAAGTGCAGTTGTGGTATATGAGGGTCAATTGTTTGATATATGACCACTAGATTGGAGTGTATGAGCACTTTCAATATGAGTGCATGATTAGATAGTTTTGGGTACCATAAGATGTGCCCCCAGCATCAAGGGTGTGGGTGAGGAGTGCATGATCACCGGCAAGGAAAAGAATTCATACAAGGTCTATAGAGGTTGAGCTAGCACTGTTACCTTTAGATTAATAGTATATGGCTATATACATTCTTGATGTGGATGATTTTGGATGTATAAATGAATATATTGCATGTTAGATGAGGCATCATTGGGTTCTATTGTATCATTTTGATGGAGGGGATGCTCCAAAGTATGAGGATCCTGTGTTGATCTAGATGATAGGAGGTAAATAGTAATTTCATTTTAATTATGTAAAAATTTGTGATTTTAGTTTTTTTTTAAAGTATATGGCTAATTTAATTCCCTATTTTATGTTTAGGTGGAGTGGGAGGTGTACAGGATGAGGCACATGTTATGATAGGAAGTGGAGATGATGAGTACTAGGAGACCATCATTGAGTTGACACTTTGAGAACTCACATGGCATGTACTTGATGATGTAGTAGAGAAGGGTTTCATAGATTGAATGATAATGATAATTGGTGTTCATGATCATTTGTTTGATAGATTTACTATGTCAATAGCTAAATATATCAAATTTAATAACTATATGTAAATGGAGATGTGTAACTAAAACTATGTGTTGTGAAGAAGTCTCATATGTCCTCAATCATAGTGGATTATTGTGTGAAATAACACCCTATGGCCTCTACTATGATGCATATGATTGAGCAAGAGATTGATCTGAAACTATAACATGTGATGGGGGCTCATCTAATCTCAATCATAGTAGGGTGCTATATGAAATGGGTCCCTAAAATCTTGATCATAGTTAATATCTCTATAGATCAATAATCTATGATGTGGGTTCATCTAGTCTTAACCATTGCAGGTTTCTACATGAGATAAGACCTAAAAAAACTCAACCGTAGTGAAAATCTCTTTGGAGTGGTACTCTTTTGCGGTGGGTATGACTATGTTGGATATGTATATGGAACTACATTATATAATCCTTAGACTATATTTTTATATGTAGGTTGTTCTCATTGTAATAGTTTCTAAACCTTCTAAATTGGTGGAATAGGAGATCTCATATGAGGCTCTATCCTAGAAGCTGTATTACTCTCACGATGAGTAATCGATGATTCTAATGAAGGAAGGTCCAAGAATAACTTAGCCATGGAGGAATGAGGTCTAGAAATCCATGATGGAGCAAAATTTAGTTCCCCTTGTGTTAATGTTATGATGCCATTATCAACACATCTATTAATGCAACCCCTGAGTCCATAAAAATCATTATCTTTATGTCCATGGATATGATGATAGTTATAAAATATCTGATGTAGCTATTTATGTAAGAGATGTGGATATCATTGATGAGTAGAAGGTAATGTAATTAACCTCCTATCTAATAGTGTTGATAATATGACACATGGGCTATCCCACTCTGAATCAAACTATAGTGGTGCCTTGATGTTGTTGTTTATAGTGCATATTGTAGGTTTTGCTCTAGAAATTGGCTCTCTATTCTTAATTAGTTATTTTTTTGGTTGAGGTCTCTTATCTTATTTAGGACATGGTGGATGCTATCTGTTAGGAGCTATAGATGGAGGTACTATTGTGAAATCTAGATTAATCTAATCAATTGAATCTACCTCAATCAATCCCAATTTATTTTCCAAAGCTAGAATTGTATAACATAAGTTATATAAAAATAACTCTATCTGATATAATAGATGCTTGAGGAGTGGTTGATTAATCCCCTTAATAAATATATGCTAAATTTTTGAATCTATTGGTTTATAAATCAATCTTAATATGTGAGTCTTGAAGCGTACGATATAATCACTAACTGGCTTTGAAGAATTCTAATGTAATGTGGTAAGTTTTTCATATGTAACATAATGTCCCATGTTTAATATGTAATATCTAAGAAATGCATCCTCTAAGTCATCATATGTGTGAAAGGAACCAACAGGGAGTAGATGAAAGAACTAATTATGTGCCTCCCCCACTAATGTCTACTGAAACAATTTGAGTAGATTCAAAGGACTTGCATGAGATGGCAAAGCCTTTTGAAAGGCTTGAAGGTATATGAATGGATCTCTAGTTCCATAAAATTGAGGTAAATATGGTATTTAGAAATTCTTAGGAAATCAAGATTTTACATGTATTTGAAAGAGGTATACCATATAAATCATTGGCATCTATCCAAGACTTGTAAGCTTTGTTTTCCAAGGTAAGGATATGTACTTGGTGTTGTAATTCACCAACTGCATACGTCAAATAAATAGTCTCCTGGGATGGTATATTAGCATATTGAAGTGGTTTATTTAATCATTGAATTTGATCATTAATTTTAGCCATGGAAATGCTAAATTTAGAAATTAGATCATAGAGAGGGGTTGTGATCACTTGAACCTTTGGAGGAATGGTAAATTGGACCTTAGTAGAGGGATGTGGGCTACCATTCTCATTAGGTGAAGAGTGAGAAATAGGTGTTACTATAGTAGGGGGTGGATTGAGAGATTCATTATTATATTTATGTTTTAGTGAATCACATTGTAATTGAGTAGAGGATGTGATGTTATCATTAATATGTGTATCATTTGAGATACAATCATGCATAAAAGTTGGAACAATATTTGGTAGTGAATTATGTTTGAGAGGAGAAGTGAGAGAAGAGTTAGAAACATGAGATGCATTTTATTCTTCACTATGTACATAATAATCATCATTATTTCAAGAATTATCATAGTTGAAATATTTTTCATAGTCACTCTCATTTTCATATTCATTTACATGTTCACTATCATACTCATTATCACTTCCATTGTCACTAGGGAGAGATGTAAGAGAATAATTTAATTCTTTTTTTATTGCAATAAATTATCATGTGAAATTTTAATATTGTGTGCATCTATGTTATCCATGGATGGAGTGTATGTATTATTTCCATTTACAATATGAGAAGTAAGACTAAGAGAGTTATCATTTAGACATTATTTTGATAAAGTAGAGTTGAGAGAATGAGATGGATTTATTGAAATATGAATTGATAATTTGATTTTATTGTGTTTATATTGTTGTAATTTGAATATAGAAGTAGCAAGAGAGAGAGAGAGAGAGAGAGAGAGAGAGAGAGAGAGAGAGAGAGAGAGAGAGAGAGAGAGAGAGAGAGAGAGAGAGAGAGAGAGAGAGAGAGAGAGAGAGATTACTTTCACATGAAGACAAATTATCACCAATAAGAGGTTCACTTGGAAGTGCATGACTAATTTGTTCATTTTGTGCATTGTGCATAGGAAAATGAGGTGAAAAGTACCTTTCCCATTTATCAATATTAGTTTATTTAAAAGAGGGAATAAAAGAGATAGGTTTGAGAGAAGAAGATGCATCTAATTTTTCTTTACTATCACTTTCACACGTATCATCATATTCCTCATTACAATTAAATTAATTATCTTCATTGTAAATGAAATCATTTTCCACATGTTTAGCTAATGTGTAATTTTGCAAATTTGTCCATTCATTGTCATAATTATGATAAAAATTTAGAAATTCATCTATGGAATGAGAGGGAATAGTGCCTTAGTGGCCATTTTATTTCTTTCACCAAAAATAATGTGAAAAATTATTATTAAGAAAATAAATGTAAGAATAAGTACTAACATAGAGATTTTGAAAATATTTTTGACACTCTAAATAATTTGCAAAAATTCCAAAATATCTTTCTAAAAATTGCAAGGAAGTAAGGTTTGGGGTTTGAGGACCTAGTTTGGAAATCTAAGGTTTTAGGTTGGGGTTTTAGAATTTTTAAAAATTATTGCAATAATTTAAATTCTAAAATAATTTTTAATAAGATAAATGCACAAAAAGTTATATAAAAAGTCAGAAATTTGAAATTGAACTTTTGCACAAGATAACTACCAACATAGAGATTTTGAAAATATTTTTGAAATTCCAAATAATTTGCAAAAATTTCAAAAATTTTATCTAAAAATTGTGAGGGAGGCTTGGGGTTTGAGGACCTAGTTTTGAAATCTAGGTTTTTGGGTTAGGGTTTTAGAATTTTTGAAAATTATTTAAAAATTTTAAATTATAAAATAATATTTTAATAAAATTAATGCATAAAAATTTATACAAAAATTATAAATTTGAAATTGAATTTTTACACAAAATATGAAGGAAAAAACCTAAGGGTACCTAGGTTTTTAGATTTGTTCGAACTAAGTTAAGTTCACCAAATGAAACTATTTTTAGTTCCTAAAAAATAAAGGGTGTGGATTAAGGGAGAAAATCTAATTTAATATGGTAAAATACATATTTTGAACAAATTAAATACATAGGGAAAAAAAGTAACTTATCTAGGAAAGTAGACTAAGATGACTATTTCAAAGCCTAAAACTTGATGCATAGGACATGCAAGATGTCAATAATATGAATATATCTTTAATTACGTGAAAAGATAGGAATATTTAAAATAGGACACTTTAGGGTCTGATGTTATAGTCTAGGTCCTATTTTTATTGTCCAAACTAGTCACAGAAATCTAAGTTTTTTGGGTTTTGTCCATTGTCCCTGTGTGAGCTTGTCTATGAAATTTTGAGTATTGAATGTTGATGGATCTCCGTACAGATATATTTTAATCTTAAATACTTTGGATCTATCTACACACACTAAAACAACAAATGCATCAAAATAAAAAGTAGGAAAAACTAGGTTAGGGGAAGTATGATTGCATGATCTAGAACCCTTACTATCCTAATCATTTCTTGCATTAATATTTAATTTAGGGTCTCAGATCAAATGTATTTCTCCCTTAGGGAGCATGTATAATCAACATGCATGGTAGATGCAAGAATGACTTTTTCCTAGGCTATTCCTAGATCAAGCATGCAAATCTATGTGTGATGTATAATGTTGAGCTATATTATTGACTTATTTTTAATTATGTATTATGCCAAAGTAGTAAGTGTTAGATATAGAATTCCTTATGAATTATTTCATATAAGAGACTCTCTTTTTTAAATTTAGGAACTGTATTTGAATTTAGATGACATTATAAAGACAAAAAAAATTTAAGGATGAAGCTAAGAAAGGTTTAAGACTCATTAAGTGAGATAAACTGACCATTTGGACTCAAAATTACATTAGATAGGAGAGTTAGAAATGGGACACCCTAGGGTCTACACTATAGTCCAACCTCAGTGCTCCTATCCTATAGGATCAAGACCTAGGGGATGGAATTAGCATGGGAAATAGAGTCTAACTAAGCTAGAATGACCATCTAGAAGGCTATGGATGATTGGTTATGGACAAAAAGGTGACTCGACTATGAAAAAAGATAAAGATAAGTAAAACAAAAAAAATGGATAATATGAACAAGGATCATATTCTCTAGTTGGAGACTCCTATGAAAGGACTATGAAAAGACATGATATATGTGGTTGTTTGACTAATTTAGGGTGTATATAGTATCAAATGATAGTGTTACTATCGAGCATCAATATTATTTTCATTAGATAATAGTAATGTCAAAAAATAACATTGCTTTCATTTCAAAATATTACTATCAAATGGTAGAATTACTGACATTTAATATTATTACTATCAAATGATAGCATAGTTATCATTTGGTAGCACTACTGTGATTCACCATTAAATTTTTCATTCATTAGTGAAGAGGTGTGATCCATAGAAAAATAAGGTTTAGTATATCTATGGGTTTTCTATATAGTCACATGCCTATCTAACTTTGGTGCCCCATTATGATTCATCTATCCATTTTTCTTCTTACCTAAACATCATGTGTTAACTTTCACTAAACTTTTGAAACACATACTTAGAGATTTGCCAAAAAGCCCAAGTTAATTTTTATATTGGCCACTAAAATTTACCCTTCCTAAAAGTGTTTCCTAGTTATAGGGATCCATTCCACCTTTATTTCTTGTTTTAACATTGCATTCAGTAGCTTAACAGTCTTAACAAAGATAAATTTAAAATTTCACACAAAATTAATCTTACCAAAGAATGACTTTAAATATTTTTATTATTAGGAAGAGGTATTTTATAAATTACATTAACACGTTTAGGTTTGATAAAAATACCTTCCTTGGTGATAGCATGGTTGAAGATCTTACCTTTCTTGATGCCGAAGATTTTATTTTTTGGGTTAAGAGAGATACCATACATCCTACATCTCTCTAATATCTTTTATAAGTGGTGGACATTATTAGATCTACTCTTTGGAAAAATGGTTAACTTATCCTTGTAATAATGATGCATTTATTGATAAAACCATCAACAGTAAAGTCCATGGCTATATAAAAAATGGCCCTATATTAATGAGTTCTAACAACATCCTCTTGTAATTGAAAGTGCCCCACTTCATTTTGAATGTATTTTCCATTATGTCTTGAGGGTTTACCAAGAACATGGTTATATCTTGAAAATCCATCCAAGAAGTACATCATCTAAGATCTACTGAGCATCTAAATTACTTCATCTAAAGATGGTAAGGGATAGTTGTCTTTATCAAAGGCCTAATTTAGGTTCCTAAAATTGACACAATTTAATTTCTCCACTTTTTTATGAATGGGTATTAGGTTAGTGACCCACATGGAATGACAAACTAGGACAAAAGCCCAATCAAGATAATCTTATGAACCTCTCTATGGATAATGACTCTAAATTAGGTTCATAGGTCACTACCTTTACCTTAAAAAAAATTAATTCTACTTGAGCAAGATGGTGTGCATTATCACACTAGGTTCAAAGACCCTGATATCTTTTTATGTCTAGTAAATGACATATTTTTATCATATAAGTAATATATTGAAATAGTTTATTTCACTTAGGGTATAATTAGGACCAATATGGATATTTTTGGGTTGGTCAATTGATCCCAAGTTAATGCTGAGTGATTGTTGGTCAACATGAGTTGACATATTTAGTTTGTGCATAGATTTATCCCAATTGAACACTCTCTCTAATAATATCATGCCTTTTGGGATGTGGTTTTCTCTTAATTTATTAATACCAACTTAATTGCATTAATTAATAGGGGGATTATCTATGTATTTATCATATATGATTTGAGCACTAAATACCATGTAGTTTTTCATAAATATAATATATTATGATCATCATTAAAAAATTAAAAGTTATAAATGTTTTATGGGACTACTAGTTAGGGTATGAAATATATGGAAAAGCTTTTCAATTTTGAGTCAGTCAAAGGAGCTAGATTCATAGTCGATGATGATAGAGAATTCATAACCTAGTTTTCTTTTTTGGGGATAAGAATGACATTGAATACATTAAATATCTATATCAAAACCCATGCTCTATGTTTATATTTTCTTAAGTCAAACATTTAAATTATAACTTTCTTCTGACCTAATTGACTACTAATTTATAATCCTCAAATTATTTTCTCTCTTTGACATTGTACTTTAGGTCTACTTATAGGCCTAGGATCAAGGTTTCATATTGCACAAGGTTATTTGTTCAAGGTAACCACAACCTATATAAATATAAATTTAGTTTCCTTTCTAGTTAAATCAATAGGATCCTAACACCAAAACCTTATTTGTAAGGGCCACCATCAAAGTACATGGACGATAATCCTAAAGACTGGGAATTTTTTTCATCTTTTTCTTTCACTCATTTTATAGATAGGGTATAATTACCTATGGGAGAGGATACTATGTTTACCTTCTCATTTATTACATTATATTTCATGATCATATGTTTCATCCTAGGTTGTCTATCAACATAGATTTGATTGGCCATATCTCTCCAAGATAGTCACATATTGGAGAATTATGTGATCATATACCCATTTAGTGTATTAGACCAATCCATATTATGCAACATCTTATAGGCTTCAAGGATATCCACTACTTAAATGTATATGAACCTATAGACTTTGGGTTTGGATTCTAGTTTCATGTGTAAAATTAGGATCTCACCTATAACCTTAACCTTAGATTTGTCTAGTTGAACCACTACATTATCTGATTTAATAATTGTTAGTCATAATCTTTGATAAAATCTAGCAGGCATGCCATTTTCCAATGTGCTCAATTTTACTAGAAAATTATGTAATTTCTTCCAAAACAACCTATCTTTAAGGAGTAAATGAGGATCTTCTACCTTGTTCTTATGTATAATTAAAATGTTGTGTGGAGTCTTAGGATCGGGTTGAGTTGGTTTGTCTGTCAGGGACTTTAGGAGGAGGTCTCTTTGTTTAGTGATATAGGAAAGCTTATCTAATGTGATGTTTACATTGATATTATTAATGTATTCTAATATCTTATACCCAATCTTGTCAGTATCAGGCTAGGATTCTTTGTGGGATTGAGTTTATTATATTTTGGAGGTGGAAGATCATTTCTCATGCTAGGATCAGGGGGGGTTCAACATTTTTAGGTGGAGTGGACATAGTGATGGATTATTATTAGGTCCATATAATAATGGAATATTTATTTATTTAGTAATATTTTAAATCATGTACCTCATTAGTGGCCTCTTCTATTTTATTATCCTCTTGGATAGGGAACATCAAGTTCTCGAATAACATAATAGTGCTCAGAGATCTTGAAGAGTTAGGGACATCATGATGGTTGGTGGCATTTGGGTGGATTGGTACTAACTTATATTATTATTTTTATCTTTGGAATATGTCAAATACACTATATAACTATATATATTCATGCTACTCATGTTGGGTTGTGTTATGCACATGGTGCTAGTTTGGTAGTGCCAACTCACAGATGTTAATCTTTGGAAGCTTGATAGGGATAGATCTAGTTTGTTACTAGAATGGTTACAGGAATCTTCATGATTTTGATAGGTTAAATTAATGTTTGAATTATCTCCATCATTTTTACTAACCTACCTCTAGAGGCCTAAAATATCATTACTAAGATTTTTCACCATGCATGGTATGGCATTTAACTTATCTTTGCTAGATTCTTGGGGTATGATTTAGACATTTTTCATGGTAAGGATAAATGTTTGAATATAATCTTGAGGAAATAATTCATTATTTATTAGTATAAGTAATCCTAAAATTTTATTATGTGTATCATTCCTTAAGGAAAGTTTGTTTTTCATAGGCACATGTAGTGACATCAGTGCATTCTAATTAGTACTAAAAATAGGGTTTAAGGTAGGAAAATTTGGAAAAATATTTGGGATGGATTGCATAATTTGGATTTGAGGTTTAAATTTTATCTATAATTTTATTTCCTTAATATATGCTAGTATAAAATCCATAATGAGGGTATCTTTACATAAGAACATTGCATTCTATGGATACAGAGCATTCTTATATATTTTTAGGGCTAGGTGGGAATCTAGTTGGTATAATGTAGTGACCTTGTTGTATATCTTATAAAATATAAAATTTAATGACCTAATGGTCTCATTGACTTTCCTCTTGATGCTCTAAAATTGTTATTATAGGACACTAGGGTCAATGACTTGCCCAAACTAAGCCAATAAGGTTTTTCTAAATTTTCCCCATCCTATGATGGAATATTCAAGTAGGTTAAAAAACCAAGCATAGGTGGCATCCATCAATGTGAAATAAGAAATATCCCATAATATATATATTTTTACTAAACATTAAAGAATCTAAGGATATGTAATATTAAGTTACATGTTCCTTAGCAGTATGTCCTCCATTAGGTGTGAATCATAGGAGGTACCTCTTTGGGTTCTTAGGTAAATCATGAACAACTTTAGGTACATCAATGTTAAGTCCTACTATCCATACTATAGGTGAATCCATAGGTATGGGATTTTTTGGTATCGTATAGTTGGATGAACTATATGGGTCAATTGGGGGACTTGATCTCCCTTTGTTGGACCTTATCCTAGTATGAAATAATATGGTTGAGATTAATAGCCAACTAGGACCAAACATAGATCTAGTGATCTACACAAGGTGATATAGATTACTTTTGTATCAATTAGTAATATAATAATTTTTTATAAGATGTGTTTAGGGTACCCTCTTTCTATTTCTAGTTGTTTTTCAGCCCAAGACCTCATTCTCCCAAAAACACCTATTGAGTTAGGTACATTGAGTGAGCTTGGGAAATAATTAAGGGACTTTGTCCTCTCATTTAAGGATTGATTATAAAATGATATAGGGAATTATTTATGGGTATTTTGATCCATAAATTAGCCTACTTTAAATAGATATCCAAGAGAAGTAATTATACCACTAGAGATTCAATTCTTGCTTCCCATTAACACAAAACTTCTTCACACTAGTTGGTCCAATTCAATGGATTTATCCTTGAAACTTCACTTCAAAATTAATAGAAGAGGGGAATAACTATAAACAAAAAAATAAGCATCAAAAGTAGGGATGGGTGAGGTAGAAGAGGAAGTCCTCTAGATAATATAGAAACACAAATGCTTGGAAATCAAGTATGTGTGTAATTATAGTGTTACCACTATATGTCAAGTTTCATAAGAGATCATAATTAAGTCACATAGGGAAGGGAATTGAAGGAGAGTAATTAAATATTAATTATATATTTTTTATATAAATAAACACAAATGATGAGGGCTTAAGGATAGAGGAAAGGATCAAAGAACAAACCAGAATAACTCAAAGATCATCCTAAATAATGCATACACTCGTATAAAACATGTGTTCAATTATTTAACAATAAAATTATTCATTTAACAAGATAAATTTGGAATACATTCATGAAAATACAATAAATTAATAAATAAATAATGATTTTCATTAATCTTAAAGTGTTTAATTACAAAAAGTATTGACCATTATAGATAGCTACATAATAGAATAAATAGGAAATGAGATGGGGCTAGTCTCCAAATAAAATGAGATACCACTCTTGTCCATCATGGCCAAAAATATTTATAAAACCCAATCAATCCCATGATGTTTTGACAAAATACAAAGAAGAGGGACATAGGACCCAAGGTATTTGATAACACAACCCTAGTTGGGACCACAAGTGTCTTCAAGTTGAGATAAATGGGGGACCACATCCAAATTACTTTGGGATGCCTTATTAGGCTACCAATTCTTATTCTACCCTATTTTCCTCATGATCAAGATTTTATAGATTGATAGGTGAATCTCATAAGATAAGTTCTCCTAGAACTAACAACTTGTCAAACTTTGAGAGGGGATTCTAATGAAACTTTCACCTCATTGACCCAGATAATGCTTTCAGTTAATTACATGTAAATCTCTAGTTAATCTTGTCTCCATACTTATTTTATTTTTAAACCTTTCCCTTAATTATTACATTAAAGTGGTTAAGGTGGACCCTAAATTTTCCAAGGCTGAGTAAGGTGCCATCTAGGTGAAAAATACTATGATGATTTCTTATAAATATGCAACAATATGGTCAATGCTCTTATCCAAGGTTCTAATGGTATATTGGTCATCATTAATCTAGACTTAAAGTGAGGTCTTCATTTTCACAATGAATGTTTGATATAAATTCAAATTATTGAGATATATGATTTTGAACTCTAAGAACATCCCCTTATTGATAACCACCACCATCCTATTGTACTTATTATCCACTTTGATGATCTTGTCTAAATATTGCTGTACTCTTTAGAATAACACTTTAATATTTGAAAGAGATTTAGTCACCCTCCCAAGGGATTAAAATAAATCTACAAGTATAAATTCAACCTTGATAATAAAACCAATCCAGAAAGAGATCCTCACCTAGGACTCAAAATCCTTGACTTGGTCTTTGAGGTCTTTTGTTAACTTCTTTGTGAGCTCATTGTTGGATTTGATTATGGAGATTGGGTCCTCTACAATATTGTCTTCTATTATATCAATCCTCACTCTTATGAGGGAGAATAGGCCATGATTTTTTCTCCAGATAATAAGATCTTTAACCTATGTGAAGGTTTGTGTCATCACCCTATTCATTTTCCTTGAGTCCTTGTTGAACCACATATGGATATATGGGTTTTTATGGCATACCATTTTTAGACTTTATTTATTTGAAGCTTCAAAAATACCCATATATCCTTGATTAACCATGGTCTCCAAGAGAGTAGAAGATGAGGTAGCAAAGGTGGTGGCATATAAAGTGGAAGGTGAAGGCATGGGTGGAGGAGGTAAGGTGAAGGGTGAAATACACTGAATTATGGAGGAAGCATGGGATCATAGGGAAGAAATAATAAATAAGAATTCCAAGGGAACTTTTGATACCACAATTGGTCCATGGTCATGAATACTTGGGGATCAATTGTGTCTAGGATTTGTGTATTTAACATAAATTAAGATATTGGTTAGTTAAATTCAAATCCTTAGGAGCCTAGTGTCATTGATAGGGGGGACAATAAGGATCTATATATGTAACCAAGGGTTTCACAAGTGACCTAGTGTAATTAACTTTTATCTTTTAGAGGCCTCTTCTTTGGGTCTACTTGTGTTGATGTTGTCCTAAATGGAGCTTATGGGAATTGGGTGACTACTATAGAACTTGAGTATGTTTTAGGTATACTTGGGGTAGATGAACTAGTAGTCATAAGAGCCACATGAGTAGAAATGGTTATCTAAAAAATAAAATCTATTAATATTTGGGTTAGACCAAGGACTGAGTTAACTCTTATGATGGGCCAAGGGTCAGTGATAGTGCAAATAATGCTAGTGGGGTTGAATAATGCAATAATTATTCCATAGGATGGAGAATAAGAAATAGGGTGTTGAGGACACCAAACATGATCAGATCCATAAGGAAGGAAGGGAATTGGGCACTTGTCACCATAATATTAAAAAGAAGCAAAAAATGGGTGGGATATCCTAGAATGTGGAATCCTAGGGGAGGTAAAAAGGGTAGTTAAGAAACACCAAAAGTTGGGGAAGTAAAATTAAGGGAAGGTACAAGATAGTCCATAATGGGTCTAGACTATAGACTATTTACAAAGTGGAGGGCACGGGCAACCTAGGGATAGCTTACTTAAATAAGTGGAATTAATGTTGAGGTTGGTGGATTAGTATAAGCAGTTGGGACTCCTTGTAAGATTTATTGGGTGAGATTTTTGCATTCATCGGGCCTTTCATAACATGCCTTTTTAAAGTTTATTATGGAGGGTATGTCTACACTAGAGGTGGTTATGAAGGATCTAACATTTCTTCAAGTGCATATTGAGCTTGCTTCTAGGCCTTCTAATGAATGGTAACCTCCAAATTTGAAATCACCTAGGCATCATTAGTTAGGTTATGGTGAATTATGTCCTCCATGTGGCACTCATGGTGATATTAAAATAACCCAAAAAAATTATGTAATTACCTTACAGAGTGGGAATATAACTATGTGCAAGACCACTGCAACATTTGATAATGTGAAGTAACATGTCATTTATTTGTGCATAGGATTATTTCAACCCAAAAATTATTAAATGACTACAACACTTAATTAAGATTAAATCACCATTAAAATGTTATATAAGGGATCATGTCACCAAGGATATTATACATTTTGGGGAATATTAGTGTGCATGTGCACATGGATAAACTTTGAAATCTATATGTAGCTTTCATTTTCCTAATAAAACAATTTAGCAGTTCACTAACCCTACTTAAGTACCTAAGTCTCTTTAAAATAATATGGGTTAGATATCATGGTGAGTAACTAATTACTTATTGATGAAATTGTAACATCCGCATTCATGCTATCCAAGAAGACTAAGGTAGGCAACCTTAGAGTCTAGTCTCAATATTAAAATTTAGCATGCTATGAGGATAAGAATAATAGATTTTTCATTATAAAACATTAGCTCATATGTTTATTATAACACTACGTAAGATATACATCTCTTTAGAGTCATCATTATCATCCATGAAGATCCGATATGCACAAGAGTAATAATATCATGATGAGACATCATATACTTTTAATTTATATCAATGGTAGAATAAGTGAATCAACAATGATACATGTCAAGATTTTATAACCAATCCTTGATTTGTGGATCATTACATCACATTGTCTTCCTTTTAAAATAAAGATTTAATAACTTGAAAATCAACTAGAAAACAAAACAACCTCATGTGCTAATTATTTTTTGCTACTCAATTACTAGTAGGTTTTCATGCTAATGATCAATTATGAGATTATTTCCAATTTATAGCCAGTTGTCATATCAATTTGTTGAATTTTTACATAGTTATAAACTTGTTAATCATGCATTCAATTGAGATAATATGGTATAAGGGGTTAGTACAACATAACCTTAAAAATTCAATGATAATTTAAACCATATAATACATAATAGATCAATTTCAATGAAGAACCGAGAAAAATAAAACTTATTCAATAGTTATGTTTGTAACTATTTATGATAGACATACAAGTCTCTATAACTAATGGTAAGGTCTTAATAAAATTCTACCTATAAATGAAGGATCAATAATAACAACCAACCATATGGACTTCATTAACCATTCTATACCAATAACAACTACATATTTGAAATATAATTGTCATTGATGTCAAAAGGGACATTATGAGCATGTCATTGATTCAAAAGGGAAATCATTCGCATTATGGATGTCATTGATGCTCAGGGTTGAATATAGTGATTAGAGGATATGAAATATATCCTATCAAAGGTCAAGGATTATTTTAGAGCTTATGTGCATGAGAATAATTCATCTAGTTCTTCATATTGATCATTTAGACATTTTGGGTGTATGACAAGAAAATCTGAGAAGGTAGTTTTCTAATGTCACCATTGCCACATGTGGATGAGTCTAGGGGAGTTGGTCATATGGTTGTGATCACATTAGTCCTTAGTTGTTATGTTCCATATTTAAACTCATGCATTGAATTTTAGTGGAAGATACAAGGATGCAAAGTTAGCTACTCAGATAAAATTCACTAAGTTTCTATACTTAGCCAAATTTACAAAAGGGTTTAATTAGATCCAAATAAGCATATTGATGAGGTTAAAATTTTCACACATGGAGGTGTTAGGATAAAATGATAATATGGGTTTGTTCATATTTGTGCCTAGTTTGTATGCACCAAATCTTAGGTCACATGATGTAGCATAAAAAAAGATATGCATGAGCAAAGTTGGGCTCCTAAGCATTTTGACAATGTTTTCCCACACAGTCAAATTTGTAGATGACAAGAAAAAGTTGAGTAGGAATTTTCATGATGTTATATCTTGCACATATGAAGGATTCATGAAAAAATAGATATATGGATGGAATCCCCTATGTAAGAGGATCTTATACACTAAATTATAGGTCATGTATTGAAGCACATCAAAAGTTATGCAATAATAAAATTGGTATTCTAAGCAATTCTAAGCATAGCTAGCTTTGTGGTACAAGAATCTAAGTGAGAATATTAATGGAATTATATCTCACATGTTTGAATGATTCAAGAAAAAATTATCATGCAAGTTTGTTCGTTATCATGCCTATTTTATATGGTCCAAATTTTAGCATAGGCAAATGAGCTAATCAAAAGATATAAAGGTGCAAAGTTAGCCTTCCAAGCATATTGAGATTGTCCCCATAGTTAAATCTACACAATATAAAGTTAAATCAACTCTTTAATATCAATGGTTAATTATTAATCATATGTTGAAGATCCAATGATGCATAGTGAAGTAAACATGTCAAAGGCACCTACTAGTGAATGTGCTAGTGACAAGTGTCACAATCATGGAGTATTGAATAGTAAATAATTAGTCCAGTTCAAAGTTAACTAGTCAATGATCAATATGATGATGCCAAGTGTCTCAATAGTGGGAACTGATAGCAATGTGTAGAAGGCATGAGCTAATGATAAGTGTCCCATTCATGAGAACTTATTAGAGATAAAGTTCAACCTTGTCACAAGATTGAATGATGAGTTATTGATCATGCAATATAGATCTAATAGAGAAAGTGGACTCAATAGGATAAATAAATCAATGTTTAATGACAAGATAGAAGTAAATTTCATTATAGTTTGAATATTTAATGGCACACAAAGATCATATAAAAAATATTAACAGACATGGTTTAAAGCTAGAACATTAAATTCTGGAAGTGTAGAAAGATGGAACGGAGCATGTAAGCCTGTCAGAGATTGATCGAATGGATGCATTTTAAAGTTGAATGATTTGAATAAATACCATCAAATCATGGTTATAAACTAAAGATTAATAGTCGATATTGAAATATATGATCAATCTAATGGTCAAGCATAAGAACATGCAAGTAAGTCATGAATCACAACATATATAATGAATTGGATTATTGTAATCATTCAAATATATTTGCATCAAAACTAGAGTCCATTATATGCTATAAATAGTATGAGACTAGGAATCATGAAAGTAGAGCATTAGTTGAAGATGTGAGAAACTTACATTTCAAGTGATAATGAACTGAGTCTAGAATAGAGCATGATGTGTTTGTAAAGAAGTATGAACATAGAGAAGATACAGAACCCTAGATTAATTGTTTTTATATATGTCATCTAGGATAAAGGTAGAAGTTGTTAAATATATTTATATTTCCATCGAGTAGAGTAAATTATGAGAGAGAGATAGAGAGCAAGAAATTGAACCGTGTCAAATAGAGAAATATAGAGACATAGAACCAAAGGGGAAGAGAAGAGAAGGGAAGGGAAGGGAAGAGAGATGAAGTGCAAATCATAAAAAATTAAAGATTAGACCTATAATAGATAACATAAAATTGGATTCATTTATAAATCTTTATTATAATTTAGAGTTGTAGCTCCATAGTATAATCTGATAGGTAGGTGCCATCAGATAAGCTAAATTGGTGCTTAGTTAGGAAGTGAGTGCTTCCTTAGAGTTGTGCTCTTAAATCATGGAATTGGTGTCTCCTTAGGGTCTGTGCCCTTAAATGTGTAAAAAATGAGGTTTTTAATATGAGGCTAGATTAGAATAGTATATTCTAGTAGTGATTCTCATCATGGTTTTTCCCATATTGGGTTTCCATGTATACATATGGGATCATGTGAATTTGTGTGTATGATCTTCGCATATTTTTTCTAATATGCATATGCTTTTTAATCTATATTAGAAGGTTTTTAAAAGGAATAAGTTAATCAATATATTTATTCACCCCTGCCCATATCTAGTTGTGTTCCAACAATTAGTATCAGAGCCCAAGTTCCTTTAAATAATCTTAATTAGCTTAAGTAGATCTTGGATGGTGAACACAAATGGCTAGTCAAGAAGGATCTTCCTCAAACAAGGCACATCTCTTTGGTGGATCACACTATGCATTTTGGAGCATAATAATGGAAGCATATTTATCTTCTCCTAATGATTCAGTTGCCAAGAAAGCATATGGTATCAATGCCAAAGCTAAGAATGATATCTTATGTGGATTATTTAATTTAGCTTTTATCAAAGTGATGCATTGTCAAAATGCACAAGATATCTAGAACAAATTTAAAATCATCTATGAAGGTGATGACAAAGTAAATCAAGCCAAACTACAAATATTCAAAGTCAAGTTTGAAAACCTTAAAATGAATGAAGAAGAAAAAATTATAGACTACCTCCTTAGAGTAGATGAAATGGTCAATGCAATCAGAAGCCTTAGGAAAGAGATGAAAGATCTTGTCATTGTCAAAAAGGTCTTAAGATCTTTGCCATCAAGATATGACTCAAAAATATTTACAATAGAGGAAGCAAGATATTTGGATAAACTCATTGTTGATGAGTTGCATGGAACATTCACAACCTATGAGATGAGAATGGGAGAAATAGATACCTTTAAGAGAGAAGTTATATTCAAAGAATCTAAACCAGTGAAGGTAGAAGCACTTACACCTAGATCTCAAGAGATTGATGAAGAAGAATCCAACTTTATCAGAAGACTGAGAAGAGGGTACCAAAAGTACAAATGTAGGTTACCCTTCAAATGCTTTAAATATGGTAAAGTAGGACATTTTGCTGATAAATGCCCTTATAGTAAGAAAGAAAACTATGATCAAGAAGAGAATAGTAAAAGGATGAAACCTCACTGTTCTAAGAAGAAGAACATCTTCAAAAATAAGAAAGGCTTATGCACAAAATAATGCAATGATTTAATAGATGTTAGTGATAGTTATGATGATGATCATGACTATGCCTTTGTGGCTAAGGAAAAGGCAGTCATATTCATGATAATAAGATCAAATTTTATGGATTAAGAAGAAGTTAAAGCCTCAAATGAATAACAAGAAGGAGAAGTGGATTTAGTATGTGAACTCATCTGTGCTCTAGAAGAAATAGACAAGTTGAGAAAAGAGAACTCAAAATAGAAGAAGCTTGGACAAAATGAGATTGAGAAAATGTCCACAAGTCTTAAAAATATGATTAGATTATGATTAGCATAAAGACACAAGATGAAGAGGCTAAAATAATAGAAGATTTAGTCAAAATTGAACTATAGTCTAAATTTGATAAGTACCTAAAGTTAGAAGTAGAGATAGTGGCTTTGAGAAAAGAGATTGAGAAAGCTAAAGGACAACTAGAAAAAAGTATCAAGTTGATAGGAGGATCAAACATTCTTGATGAATTGATAAATTCTCAAAATCCTTCAAAATATATATCAGGTCTTGGTTATGAAAAATGAAAAAGTTCCATAACTAGCACATCTAATAACTTATATGGCAACTTCAAAGCAGGAGAACCAGGACCAAAGAAAGGGAAAGCTTGCAAGGATTCAAAGATAGACTCAAACATAGATGATGTGATGAAAGATGGAGAAAAGAAGAATACAAAGGTATTTGATGCATATCGATACACAAAAGTGAAAGACTTGAAGAAGCTAGAGTTTAGAAGAGCTCCTCATATTACTCAAAGAAATGCTACTAGATATTCCTCATATTTCTATGGTTATTATTATACCTATAATCAGTTTGGTGATAGGGCTATTGATTGTAGAGTTGTACCTAAAATGAGAAAAAAAAATTAAGTAAAAACTCATTTAATCCCTCGTTAGATACAAATGTAATATGATATAATTGCAATAATTTTGGTCACATAGTTAAACAATGTAGAAGAAACTTTGTAAGACCATAAACATAAAGTAAGAAGAAAGGCATGCCTCCTAGTGTGAACAGAGGTTTAAAAGTCTCTAAGAAGGATAAAAAAATCCAAATAATAAACCTAAAGATATGTGGACAGTGAAAAATCAATATATGATTGTTCAAACTACACTTCATACCAAGGAGCAAAATTTGTGGGTAATAGATAGTAGTTTCTCAAAGTACATGACTTGTGACAAGAGAAAATTCATCAAATTGAGTAAAGTTAAGGAAGGATCTATCAGCTTAGGAGACAACATTTACGTAAAGATCAAAGGTAAAGGAACTTTGAATATAGATGGAAAACTACCTACACATGATGTCCTTTATGTTGAAGGATTAAAGAATAAAATGCTAAGTGTCAGCCAAATGTGTGACAATGGAATAAGGTCACATTTAATGTAGAGGGATATAAGTTAAAGATATATAAAAGATGAGTTGTAGAAGGGAAAATAACTTAAAGCAATATTTATAATCTTGTTGAAGTGAATGGTAATAGTTGCCTGATAGGAAAGATTGATGAGAGTTGGTTATGGTATAGAAGAATGGGTCATGTCAACTTTGATAATCTAATTAAATTAAGCTCAAATAAGTTTTTTAGACACATGACTAAGATAACAAAACCTATATACACTACTTGCAAAGAGTGTTAACAAGGTAAGCATACAAGGGTCTGATTTCAAACAAAGGAGTATGTAACTACAAAGCCTCTAGAATTAGTTCATACTTATCTTTGTGGTCCTACTAAAACAAGAAGATATAAAGGACATAAATACTTCATGTTAGTTGTATTATTTGTAGATGATTACTCAAAAATGACATGGGTAACCTTTTTGAAGGACAAATCATAGCCATTTGAGAGATTTAAGATAATTAGAGCCATGGTAGAAAATGACATTGGATGAAAGATCAAATTCTTAAGATCTAATAAAGGTGGAAAATTCACCTCAAATGAGTTCATAGAGTATTATGAGAAGCATGGGCTCAAAAGGTATTACTTTGCATCAAGGACTCCAAAGCATAATGGAGTTGTTGAGAGAAAGAACAAGATAGTTAAGGAGATGGAAAAAATAATGCTATAAGAGACCAAGTTACATGATGGCAACTAGAGAGAAGTATTCCAAACATCAGTATATGTCTTGGATAGAGTTCAAATAAGTGTAAATAGTGACAAAAATCCATATGAGCTATGGTATGTAAATCCTACCTTTGTTAAGTACTTTAGAGTGTTTAGAAGCAAATGCTACATCAGGAGAAAGGAGGACAAAATGGGAAGCTTTGAGTTAAGATATGATGAAGAAATATATCTTGGTTATTCCACCCAAATTAAATCCTATATATGTTACAAAAAAAGGCTACACAAGATAGTAGAGATAATCAATGTCAAGGTTGAAGAAGGCTTGAAACATGTCAAACCTAACAAAGAAATGTATAAAGAAGAATTGGATTTTGAAGAGGAAGTAGCTAATGAAGAGCACAAGGAAGAAAATGAAAAGGCACCTCCAAGATTTTTTCAAAATTATCATCCTATAGAGCAGATAATGGGAAATAAAAATGGAGGAGTTCAGACAAGGAGAAGAGTTACACAAAACAAAGAGCAATTAAGTTTTTCTCTAATGTCTAAAATTGAGTCTAAGAGCTATGTTGAAGCTAGCAAGGATGATAATTGGATAAAAGCCATGGAAGAAGAACTGAGTCAAATAGCAAAGAACAAAACTTGGAAATTAGTTCCAAGACATTCAAACAAGAATTTGACAAGTAGAAAGTGGGTCTTTAGAAACAAGCTCAATGAAGATGGCATTGTTATAAGAAATAAATCAAGATTGGTGTGCAAAGGATATGCACAAGTTAAAAGCATAGATTTTTAGGAAACATTTTCTCTAGTTGCTATATTGGAAGATATAAAAATGTTTCTATAATTATTTTTCTACAAGAAATTCAAATTCTATTAAATGGATGTTAAGTCTACTTTCTTGAATGGGAATATAGAAGATGAAGTATACATAGAACAACCTAAAGGTTTTCAACTGTTAGAATAAAAATATTATGTATGTAGACTTCATAAATATTTGTATGGTCTAAAATAGGCATATAAGGCATGGTATTCAAGATTGGACTATTACCTACAAGAACAAGGATTCAACAAAGGATGTGCAGATAAAAATTTATACTTCAAATCAAAAGTTCAACATATGTTGACTTTTTTTGTTTATATAGATGACATCATCTTTGGTGGTAGCAATTAAAAAATGTGAAAAGAATTTACTAAATAAATGCAATGTGATTTTGATATGTCTATTCTTGGATAACTTTATTTCTTCCTTAGTCTATAAATAGAAAAAACTGATGAAGGGATATTTATATCTCAAACCAAGTATGCAAATGAAATTATCAATAAGTTTGGAATGGAAGATAGAAAACTAGTTAGTAATCCCATGATAACTAGATGTAAGTTAAGTAAATATGATGAGTCTTTTGATGTAATTTAGACTATCTATAGATCAATGATAGGTAGCATGTTATACCTAACTACATCAAGACTAGATATCATGCAAGTAGTGTGCATAGTTTCAAGATTTTAGGCTACTCCCAAAGAACACATGTCAATATAGTGAAAAGGATATTTAGATGCATCAATAGCATAATTGACTATGGCTTATGGTATCCTAAAATTGAAGACTTCACTTTGATAGCATATACATATGTTAATTGGGCAGGGAGTGTAGATGATAGAAGAAGCACTGGTGATGGTGTATTTTTCCTTGAAAATAGAATTGTTTCATGGTTGAGTAAAAATCAAGAGTAAGTTACTCTTTCTATAGCAAAAGCAGAATATGTGGCAGTAGTTTCATGTTGCACTCAAGTCTTGTGGATGAAGCAAACACTCAAAGACATCAAGGTAGAGTAAAAATCACCAATCTCTATTCTTTATGAAAATTCAAGTGCTATTAATATATCAAATAATCTAGTGATACATTCTATAACCAAACACATATCAATCAATTATCACTTCTTGAGAATAATGGTTGCAGATCAAGAGGTCACAATGTAGTATATGCCAACTCAGGATTAAATTATAGACATATTCACCAAACCTCTACCCAAGGAACAATTTGAGTATCTAAGATATAAGTTATGAGTGGTAGTTCCTACATCACATTATTATATCCTAGTGATTGGGCATGAGTCTAGGGGGAGTATCATAGAAGTCTTTTTAATCCTTGGCAAAAGAAAGAGAAGGAAACTTAGGTATGAATACTTTTACAAATCTCTAATGAATTGATGGTTAAAAATTCTTATAAAAAATATTTTATTTGATAAAAGGGGAAAAAAATTACCCAAACAATGATAAATAGTCCATTTGCCATTGATGTCAAAGGGGGAGAAGAATTGCAATTGCTCTCTACAAAATTTTGGAGAGCAAGTGAAAATATTAAATAATATCAGTGCATGTGTCCAAGTTGAGTTTAAGGCAAATGTGTTATTGCCTAAGGGGAAGCAAGTTTGGTATGAAAAATTTTAGTTCATACTCATAAAAATCCAATATGAGTAATGCCAGAGAAGGAGCAAAATACTAGAAGATCAGAGCATTTAGTTTGCCATCAATGACAAAGGGGGAGATTATTGGCAATATCACTATCATTGATGTGAAAAGGAAGATCATTGGAACTATGTATGTCATTGATGCTCAGGGATAAATATGGTGATTAGAGGATATGAAATGGATCATATCAAAGGTCAAGGTTCATTAGAGTGTTTGTGTGCATGATAAAAACTCATTTAGTTCTTCATATTGATCATCTAGACATTTCGGGTCTATGATAGGAAAATCTACGAAGGCAGTTTGATGATGTCACCATTACCATGTGTGGATGGGTCTAAAGGAGTTGGTTATATGGTTATGATCATATTAGTCTCTAGTTTTTATGTGCCATATTTTAAGTCATGCATTGAATCATAGTAGAATATATGGGGATGAAACGTTGGCTACTGAAAGAAAATTCATTAAGTTTTTATACTTAGCCAAATTTGTAAAAGGTTCAAGAAGAGCCAAGTAATCATATTGATGAGGTCAGCATTTGTACACATGAAGGTGTTAGGATAAAATCAACATATGGGTATGTTCATCTTTATACCTAGTTTCTATGTGCTAAATCCTAGGTCACGTGATGTAGTGTGACAAAAGATATACATGAGTAAAGTTGGACTCCCAAGCATTTTAATAGTGTTTTCAAATAGTTAAATTTTTAGATGGTAAGAAAAATATAAGTAGTCATTTTTATGATGTCATATCTTACACATATGAAGGATTAAAGATAAAATGGATATATGGATGGAATCCCCTATATAAGAGGATATTATTCACTTAATTATAGGTCATGCAATGAAGTGTATCAAAAGTTATGCAAGAAAAAAGTTGTCCTTCCAAGTAGTTCTAAGCATAGCTAGCTCTATGGTAGAAGAATCTGAGTGAGTATATTAATGGCATTATATCTTACACATGTGAAGGATTTAAGAACAAATGATCATGTGGGTTTATTCATTATCATGCTTAATTTATATGATCCAAATTTTAGCATAGGCAAATGAGAAAATTAAAAGATATGAAGGTGAAAATTTAGCCTTCTAAGCATATTGAGATGGTCCCCATACTTGGTCAAATCTACATAAGATAAAGTTTGATCAACTCTCAAAGATCAACAGTTAGCACTTAATCATAAATTAAAGATCTAATGATGCATAGTAAATTTAACATGTCAAAGGCACTTATGAGCAAACGTGTTAGTGAAAAGTCTCCAATCATGGAGCATTGAATAGTAAATCCATGATGTGGTTCAAAGTCAATTAGCTAATGATCAATACAAGGATGCCAAGTGTCCCAATAATAGGAACTAATATCAATATTTAGAAGACACGTGTTAATGTCAAGTGTCCCATTCATGGGAGCTTATCAGAGATAAAGTTTGGCCTTGTTATAAGATCGAACAATGATCAATTGATCATGCAATGTAGATCTAATAGAGTGAGTGGACTCAATGGGATAAAGAGCTTGATGTTTAATGACAATATATAAGTAAATTTTATGCTATTTAAATATCTAATAGCATGTGTATCTTGGATTAGAAAGATCAATAGACATGGTTAAAGATGGAATGTTAAAGTTTAGAATCATACAAAGATCGAATAGAGTGCATAATCCTATCAGATATTTATCAAATGGATGTGTTTTAAAGTTGATAAATTTGAATAAAGACCTTAAAATCATGGTGTTAAACTTAATATCACTGATCAATATTTAAAGATATGATTATTCTAATGGTCAAGTGCAGGAACATGCAAGTAAGTCATGAATCATGACATAGGCAATCAATTTGATTATTGCAATTGATCAAATCTATGTAAATATACAAGTGCATCAAAACTAGAGTCTATTATATGCTATAAATAGTAATGAGACCAGGAATCATAGTAGTGGAGCATGAGTTCAAGATGCGGGAAACATACAATTCAATTGATAATGAACTAAGTCCATAATAGAGTGTGATCTTTTTGTAAACAAGTGTGAACATAGAGAAGATACAAAACCCTAGATCAATTGTTTATATATATGTCATTTAGGATATAGGCAAAAGATACTAGAGATATTTTTATTTCCATTGAGTAGAGTAAAATTGTGAGAAAGAGCTAGAGAGAAAGAAATTGAATTGTGTCAAGTAGATAAATATAGAGACACAGAACCAGAGGAGAAGAGAAGAGAAGAAAAGGGAAAAGAAGAGAGATGAAGTGTAGAGAATGAGTAGCTAAAAATTAGACCTACAATAGAGAATAAAGTATTCAATTCATTTATGAATCTATATTATAATTTGGAGTTGTAGCTATATAGTATAATCTAATGGGTAGGTCCCATCAGATAAGCTAAGTTGGTGCTCATTGAGGGAGTGAGTGTTTCCTTAGAGTTGGTGCTCTTAAATTATGGGATTGGTCTCTCCTTAGGGATGATTCCCTTAAATGTGTAACCAGTGAGGTTTTGATTATGAGGATGGATTAGAATAGTAGATTCTAGTAACTATTCTCACTATGGTTGTTCCCATATTGTGTTTTCCATGTATACATATGGTGTCATGTGAATTTATGTGTGTGTGATCTCTGCATATTTTTTTTAATCTACATAGGCTTGGTAATCTACATTAAAAGGTTATTAAAAGTACTAAGATAATCAATATACTAATTCACCCCCCTCTTAGTATTTAGTTGTGTTCTAATAGTACAACTACAGTATTAACTTGTTAACATGTTCCACGAGTACAAATAAACATAAGTAATTATAATGCATGCCCAACCATTATTTAGGCAAGTGAATGTTCCCAAAATATGAATAAAAATAGCTATCTTCATTTCATTACATTATCAAATAGATACTAATCCAAGATTTAAAATTGAAACATTAAACAGTTTCCATTTACCTTCGTGTGAATGTAAATAGTGTTAATGGAAACATATACAAAAATTACCAAATAATTCTAAAGTCTATGTTAGAAGTAGCATTATTTGAAGACATCATCTAAAAGAATAAACCTATTTATAAGCAATATTATCATCTAAAACATATCATGTTTAGTTGATAATGAGATGAAACATAATCATGGGATTAGAATAATATATAGCATGTAGTTATACCCATCTATCATTGTATTTATTTATGAAATAGTAATGCTCATAAGATCAAGTTCATATCCATTAAACAACCACCAGAATTTAATATCAATTTTCATTGATTTAGATGGCCAATGTAACTTTCATAAACATCTAATGCATATACTACACTAAGGCTAACAATATAAATTTAGGTAAGTAGTTTATTAACCTGATGTAAGAGTTAGCAATTGAATAAAAACCTCACGATAAGATACACCTGTAGGTAGTCATTAACTAGTCAATGAGAATATTAGCCATGATAACTTATAATAATACCAACTTATCATCCTATAACAAAAATCATTTACACTTTCTATTATGTAAATAATAGAAACATGATATTGTGTATAACCTCTTTTCCTCAATTCATATTAAAATAAAAAACCTCATAATTGATTCATGACTATCATGGTGTTACCCCAAGTCAAGTATGTAATTCATGAATAGAAATCATACAAATAAGTTGTTATTTATTGATTACCGTTGTTTCCTCATAACCAGGTTTAGTAAGTAAAAATACAAGTTTTATGATCTACCCAAGCTTCTAGTTCTATCATTAACCTATACATGTAATTAAGATAGTATAGCATTCTACCATGTGAATCAAAATGAATTAATAATAATATTGGCATAGTTATAACTACAAATCTAAGGAACATCCAATAGAATCAATTAAGGCATTAGTATAACTCACCAACAAGATTCATGCCATGAAATTCCAAGAGAATATGAATAACTCTTGAAACAATAAAAAAACCATGATCCCAATCTAGTGAGCCCATCTGTACGGTGGCCTTAACTAGCCCATCCATTAATTGGATAGTGGATTTCAGCAATTGGGTATGCATAAGAGTTAACATCATAATAGATATTATAATCCACGTGTATGAGACTCACAACAATAGACAACCAGCAAAAATAAAACCCAATAACTATCACAACATCCCAAGAGTCATTGAAAGAGTTATAAACAAATCAAAAAATCCATTCAACAACTTGAAATATTCTTTTTGCCATTTACCTAAAGCTTATAGAAATAAACTTGATACAAATTCAAGTCCATAAATCCCAATTTTCACACTTGAAATTGATGCAAACATTTGATCTCAGTGAAGGGACTACTTCTATTAGTTGATGAAATGATTCAATAATTAATCCAATAAATAATTGGTTTAAATTAATATTAAACTAATGAATCTAACACCTATTAAATAGTGGCTAAATCTGAACTAGAAGTTAAGGGATGCACTTCATAATGTGAATAAAACCATTCAATACATTTTGGTAACATACCACCATTTTATCATGCATCTAAGGCTATTAATTCAATAATAAATCAATCAAATGTTATAGTTGATTAAGGATAAGCACAACCAACTACAACTTTCCAAAATAAGATCAAGATAGTCCCATAATAACTGCACAACCAACTACATGAGGATGGATTTGTAAATCTAAAAACTACTCCTATATATTATGTCAAGAAACACACCATAGTCAATAAATTAAAGGTTACAATAAAATCAAATTATAATAAGAGAAAAATCTTAACAAAAAACACAATCGAGTTCCAAAGAAGCCAACATTCCAAAAATGTAGTCATAAATCATAATCAAGCACTTCTAAAGAATCCCCAATCAAATGTATAAATAACATAATGCAATCCAAATATAAATCCACTAAAATAGAGTGGAATAAAATCTAAATTTATGTATTGGAGGTTCATTATGAAATCTTATGACTTCATAGCAAACCTATGATATATTTTCATATGAGCCACCTATTTTATGGCAAAAACTCCTAAATTAAACCAAGATAAAGTTCTCATAAGTTAATTTGAATATCATGGTTCCAAAACAAATCCACAACATAATTGATATCACCAAAAGTGAGAATAGTTCAACCATGTTTTAATGAAGATCAAATTAAAATAACCATAATTTATTGACACTAAAATAGAAAATTGGAAAATTCATAGCTATTAAATGCCTTTAAATGTTATTAGTAAATAATACAACACAAACAAACAACCTTCAAGTTGTGAGTAATTCCCATCCATTAAATTAAATTGATTCACCCTTACTAAGGTTGAAGGGATCAGTTCAAAATACCATACAGGCAACAAGAATCCATAAAATCAAGGTTAGAAACCCAAAGAAGGCATTTATAAATAAAATGTCTAAGATAAATCTATAGAATGAAATACAAAACCCACAAAATTTTATATATTCTTTCATCAAGTAAATATCATGGCATCAAACCCTAACCAAATAAAATGAATTATATTCAATTTTATGGTTGTACTAGTTATTTATGAAGTCTCATGAATTCATAATGGACCTATAAGGCCCTATTAAAAAATTGTGCAACCCAACACACAATAAAACCCAAATTCAATTTAAATGAACAAAAAAAAATCTACTTACATGCAAAAAACAATTGTAGGCTCGTGGAGAGAAAGTGTTCCTCCTGGGTTCAGTTCCCTTCTTTTTGTTATTCTTTCTTCCCCTTATATATCTCTCCCAATAACTTTTACTTATTTTCCTATTATGTACTATATTTTTCTATGACTTTAGGTCATTTTCGAGACAAGGGTCCTTTCCCAACTCAACTCCCCATTTTTCCATCCCCTTCTCTTCACCATGCCCTGCATTCTTCCATACCACCAATAAATAGCAAGTCATGAGTTTTCTCAAGCACAATAATGGTGGTCTAAACCCCATAAAAATGCCCTACAAATAACTAAAGATGTCCCCCATGCTTCCACATTAGGATGAATTGAACTTTCCTAAGTTTTAAAAAATGCATAGTGCTACCAAGAAGGCACTCAATGGAAAAGTTTTTGAAAAAGGTGCTAGCATGGCTGAAAATATAAAAATAATTTCAAACCCATTATGTACTCAATATAAGGGCTCAAAAATCATGTCATAATGGAAAAATATTAAAATAATGTCAATCCCTAAGGTTATAAAATCACATTTTCATGCATAAGGTCTAAGTCAAGCACATGGAGTTCTAAGTCATTTACTCAAACTAATAAACTTGCCAAGTCTCAAGCAATAGAAGGGGGAAACATATAACCCATCACATAAAATATTGGGATAAGAAAAGGATAAGTATAGTTGTATAATATATTCTTTGGATAGTCATGTGTTATGTATGAAATTGTCAGCTATATGTATTTTTTCTTATCCTCCATTACTTGTAAAAGGATAGAAGATGAACAGTCCCCTATTTTTAGCACCAATGTATAAGAAGAATGTGAATAGTTGATAACTGTAAATGACTATATATATGTATGATTTTTATAAATAATATGATGAACCTTTGTTGAGATAAATATAGACTTCATGATTATGGTTACCTATTGTATTCCTTATGTTATTCCTTGTATGCATTAATATGTCTAATATTTGGTTTAATCTTATTTAAAGTAATGTGAATGCTCTGTAAACCCAAAAAAACTCTCATTAATCTTAATTCTTATATATCACATGATAATTCCTCTCTAACATGCTTATATTAAATATGAATTCCCTATAATATCCTACAAAGTATAATAAAACTTAACTATTCTCAAACTTAGCATGTTTTTTTAATCAAGAACCTTTGCTAATGATGGTGCAACAAGCATGGAAACACTTCTTCTGGAGTAAAATATGCTAATATGGTTACTAGGGTAGTGAGACATTGAAATATGGTTAGACCAAAAATTATGGAACTTCGTAGAAGAAGAATCTAAGAGTACTGGTCTTACCATGAGTGAAATTATTCAAGAACATATCTACAAAGAAATATATGAAAATTTCTAGTGTAAACTACCTGAATTGTTGACTAACTAGTTGACAAGATTGGAATACTATTGCTTAAATCCCAAAATGGAATAAACAATCACATGGAATGAAGAGAAAATAGACCAGTTGTTGAAATTGGAAACTGATTAGATGAGAGTAATAGGCTATTAGGTCACCACCACCATAGATGGATACATCACTGAGATCATAGTATAAGGTTATATAGCATTTGAAGCTGTACATGACCATTTTATCTAAGGAATCATAGTATTTTTTTTTTAATGATTACCTCTCTTATTAAATATGTTGGTTATGGCTAAGGCCATGGTGCCCAGTCTAGCTAATATGGAGAAGTCACTTTGGGCATATGGGGATGTGTGTGCATGATGTTGAATGATGGGTAGATGAGTAAGTAAATATTAAACCTAAATCCAAAATGTAAATTAAAGGGAAGAAGAGTTAGAATAAAATTATATATTTATAAAGGTAACTACAACAATAAAATAAATGGAATAGGAAGAAGGATACCTAAGTAGTTGTGAATAGACGTAAAAATAGTAGTAGGATAAATGATGAATGAGCGAGAGGATGATAAAAATGAGATTATGAATGAAAGATAAAGATAGAGAATAATGAATGATAATAAATAGATTGAAGTGATGAAGGATGAGATGAGGATGAGATGTGTGAGTAAGAAGATGAGAGTAATTTAGAAGTAGAACAGATAGAAGATAGAAATATTATGCAACTAAAACAAAGGGTATTATTAGAAGAAGAAGAATTACTCAAATAAATAAAGTCATAGGTTAATCAAAATATTAATTGTATTAGAATAATTTACTAAAAATAACTATTCATTGGAAGTGTACATGTCCCCGTAGCCCAATCTTTTATATTCTAGTAGAAGTTTTTAGCCAGGTGAGTAGGAGAATAATAGTTGGAAAAGGCCATTTTTAGATCATGTGAACCATTTGGGTAAATAAATTTATACAAGATTAATTAGGAAGGATTTTAAGGCTATAGGATTAGTTTGAACTAAACAACAACACAAAGGAAGTGCAAATAAGTAAATTGCACATGATAATTCTTCTTGTGCACAAAGTAGTACATAAGAAGGATCACTCAAAATGTAAACTCCTTTGCTAATATTTGCATATAATATTCCATTCACACAAATATTGAATAGTACCTACTAACTTGAAAAATTAAATGGAAAGATAAGGGTGTCACTAATGAAACTTTTCAAAAGTATAAATTAGCAGGGGTCCTAGCTAGGAGAGAACTAGAGTTCATATACAAAAGAGACCTTCAACAAGCAAATCTAAAATAAATTCAAGATCGGTTCATCTTAGAGTTTAATATTAATAAATGCACTAGTCAAACTATATAGGACCTAAAGGAGATAAGGCAAAAGTCAAGAGAATTAGTGTAAGAATATGACCAAAGATTATTTGATGTGATGAATAATGTAGAATTTACCTTAATAGATAAAGATAAAGCATCATGGTTCATTTAATGATTATGATCCAAGATATAGTTTACCATTGTGTAAACTCATTATGATACAAAAGTAGATGCTAGAGCTATTACACTACATGTAGAATAGATTGAAGATTATGGAGAAGCTCATATTGCTAATTCCAAAATTGAAAACACACTACAAGATTTCATGAAAATAATGGAGAAATACCATGAGGTAGATAAGCCTAAATTGAATCTATGGTGTACATAATTCATAAATTAAAGACACCACCAAACTGATTATATGAAATTTAAGACAAAATTTTGTGAACTCTGTCGAGATGTAGGCCATGCTACAACATAGTGCCACCTTTTGCATCAATATATCAAGAATCTATAGAACTTATATTGCAATTTTTATAAGTGTCCTAACCATGATGAGAAGAGTTGTAGGGATTTATAGGAGCTTAAAGTGGGTATATCCAAAAATGTATTTTCCATCACCATGTAACAAATATCATTGATGAAGCAAACAATCCCAAGCCCAAAGGTTGATAAAGGTTGTGTGACCCAAATAGGTTCACAATGGATTTCAAGTTCACCATAGTATCATCCTCATGGTTTGGTTGAATGTAACCCTCTTTCACTAATTTCGACACCTCCATATACTCTATACCATTATGCATCACCCTAGAGCTCACCTATAATGAAACAAAAAAAATGAGTTAGACCACACTAACTATGCAACAACAATTTGGAATTAGAGAAAACAATCACTAGCACTAGTAGTAGTAGTAGAACACTACATAGAAACAAGGAGGATATCGAAGTGGATATTAGTCTAATAGAGGAGGAACTTATGATGATTATAGAGGAGGATACCAAGGTGGTAGAGGAAATAACTACTAGCAGCCTCCCCTACAATTCTACTTATGTGGAGAATATAATCATGTCCAACAAAATTTCTCAATGAACCCAAAAAGATAGTCGTATTACATATATTGCAGAATCTCTGACCAGTATGACACAAAAGATTGCCTTGTTCTAGAGAAGTAGAGAAAGAACAAAGTCATACAAAATGTGAATATAGTAAGTAAGAATCCTAAATAAAATGCATTTTTGAATTTTATTATGTGATAATAGCATGTATAATAAGGGTTACCTCCACTTAAGATGCCTCAAGATTAGGGCATCAAAAAATTTAAACATGATAACTATCTAGACATGACCATAGAGAATATCCTCATGTATGAAGCTTCACAGATGTTGAAAACATTCAAGATTAGGATACTATTGATAGCAATGCTATATTAATAGATGTGAAAATGTATGGTCATATTATGCACATTATGCAATAGATGGAGTTTTCAATATGCTTACAGATATTTTGAAACTTTTTAGTACTATACATAATGAAGATATATTGTAGAATATCAAAATTTTATTGCATAATCTTTTAGAATGTGTGTAACATGGCAAAAAAAAGATAGAAAAACTAATTTATTATGTCAAGATAAAGAATCCCTAGGATGTTGACACATAGATTGATATTGAGGTTATTGGTTACGAGATCTTGAATGTTGTCTTTGATTTTGGTAACATAGTTAATATGATTCCTTGATATACATTGAAAGATATCAAATGACTAGTTCTAAGCTATATCCCAATAACCATAATCCTAGTTGATTATGTAAAATTTAATCCCATTGGTAGAATATAAGATGTAAAGATAAAAGTCATAGACTTATCTCTATGAGGTGACTTTGAAGTCATCAACATGAAGACCACAATAACACACTACCCTACACTGATAAGTAAAAAGTGGGCATATAATAGTCAAATTACTATCAATACAATCCAAAATCAATTTGAGGAATGTCAAGGTGATAAAGTTGTCATCCCTCTTAACAAGGTGCATAATCCTTACATAATTCTAGCTAAACTAGATTTTCCATGTCTTCCACAAAAAACTAGTTGGATGAAGGTGAACTCAGAGGAAATTCTTAAAGATCTATGCATAGATAAATTTAACTTCATGTACTAGCATACCAAACCTTAGGTATAATCACTACTAACTCAGTAATTCAAGACATCATAATAATGGAGGCCCAAACTAGTATCTATGTAATCAATGGTAAATCATTATCATTGAAGAATGTGCCTCTATGTCTACAAAATCTCCTACTCAATCCAGATTTTACTTCTTGTATCAAGATAATGATCACATGCAGGACTACATAGAGCTGATAAAGGAAGGTACTTTGCCATGGGAAACATCTTCATATATCACTGGTGACTTAGATGACCACCACTTCAACTGAGCCCAAGGGGATCAAAAATTTCAATTGATGCAAATGGTCTTTATGTACAAATGATAATTACCTATGTACTATGCAACTAAGGACATCAATGATTTCATTATATGCTTGTAATTCCATATTTAAACCATTAGTTAGTAGGTCAATGCTTTAAATTATGCTCTAAAGGGAGTTGTTATGACATGGTGGGCAACTTATCAAGATAACCAACTAGAATGGCATGATGCCTACGAGCTCATGATCAACAAATTCTAGATGTTATAATTTATCTGCATCAATTGGACATTATTTTAAGAAGGTGAGTGCCCTAAAATTCATATACATAAGTGTGTTGACATTTGGAATGAGGAACATGTTGCATCAAAGTACTAGGTTTACATTTTCCACTATACACTCACTATACTAACAATAACATGGTACATACACTAGGAATGCAAAAGGGAGACCAAGCATTGGGCTCAAGTGCAGAGTGATTTTATATGGACCTTTATTTTTGAAGATGAAAATACTCTAGTTCATAATTCAATGAATAAACTCAAGTACTTTTTATGCTAGGGGTGCATAGAAGACTTGAGCACCACAACAGAATCCACTATATAGAAAAATGTAGCCTTTGATCTTAACTCAATACTACAAAGGTCCAAAGATGCTAAGAATGAAGAACAATCTATAACAAAACCATGTCATTGAATCCAAGATGAAGTAGAAGACATTAAGGATTATAATTCTGATGGTGATTTAGATCTAAATGATTCATTCAAGTCAGAGCAACTTGTTGAACCACTCAATGACATTGATACAACACTAACTAAAGAGGATAAGTTGTACAAAATTTGAGTTCCCAAATAATAAGGGTAAAGGTAGATATAGTAATCTATTAATGAATAAAAATGCAATATTTATTAGTATCCTATCAATAAGCATGCCACTAACATCAGAATAAAGGAGGTTCTAAAACTAGCAAGCATAGGTGATTATTGGACAAAAACTAAAATTTTAGAAGATCTATAACTTTTGAGGGATTACCAAGACATATTTCCCACTAAATTCTTAGAAGTTTGAGGATTTGACCCATCTCTTGGTGATATTAACATTGAATTAAAGGAGTGCACATGTCCAATCACGAATCAACCATATAATCTCAATTCAAATATGAAGTTGAAAGTAAAGGCTAAATTGGTTAGAATGCAAGATACAGGAATAATCTATCTAATGGAAAAAGCAAATTAGGTAAGCTCCATGGTAGTTCAGCTAAATAAAATAGGATAAATCTACATTTGTGGGGTCTAACACATTTTGAATGATGCCTATGTAAATTATACATTTCTAATACCATTCACAGATGAAATTTTGGAGTCTATCATAGGACATGAAATATATTCCTTCACAGATGGTTTCAATGGATATCATCATATCCTGATCATAGAAAAAGATCAAGCTAAAATGAATTTAGCAATAGAATGAGGTTTTTTTGTATATAAGGTCATGCCTTTTGGCCTTAAAAATTCACTTGTGGTTTTCTCTCACATAGTGGTTAAAACATTCAAGGATTTTATGCATGACTTTTTGGAAGTTTATCTAGATGATTGGGTAGTCTTTTCCTTATTCAAAGAACACTTGTCTAAGTTGTGTCTAATTTTGGAATGATATCAAGCTCTATGTATTGCTTTGAGTTTAAAAAAAATGTTTAATTTTTACACCTTTCAGTGTTTTGATTGGACATGTAGTATTTAGTGAAGGTATTCTAGTAGATCAAGCTAAAATCACATTAATACTAAGTATGTCTCCAACTGTTAGTGTTAGTCATTATGTTTTACATGAGTATTTATAGTTTGATTATTTACCATGAGGTAAATATAATTAGTTAGTTTTTTAGAATATATTTGATAGTCATAATATTGTTACAATAATATTACATTTATAGGTTTGTGAGTTATAATAGGGAGTCAGGTGAGATATTTACAGAGATTGTATCTCCCTAATTTTAGGAAATAGCTTTTCCAATATAAAATTCTATCCCCATATGGATTTTAATAATCAAAGTGTGAAGAAATATAGAGAATAATATTGTTGTTTGAAATATTATCTTAGTGTTTGGCTTTATTATATAGTGTAAGATGTAGATTTAGTGAAGACTCTGATAAATCCTATCATCTGGTATCAGAGCAAGTGTTTTCTGTCAATCATGAGAGTCTATTTTTAAGATCCATTGAAAATTACTATCCTTCATGCATACAAAATATCTTTTTCATGTGGATAATTTCATTTAAGGAGTTATGATGCATTCATATTATGTTATAGTGAATTATTCTAGCTAACTATGTTGTGTGCACCCTTGTTCTAACCATCGATTCTATCTTTTAAAACCCTATACGATGTGATTACTCTTAAAGAAGCACTAATCAATCTTATATTCTTGATGAATCTATTTTTTCCATGGGACTCATTAGTTGTATGTGTTAAGTAAAGTCTATAGGAATATGCTAAATTTATAATGTACCTGATGATTCTGATATACATGCTCAACACCTGCACATCTGATTTGTGATCCATAAAATTAGTTTGAGCTACAAATTATATTCTGCTTGTTTTGACATGTCTAATTTGTTTGTCATGTATTGATTGTATACATTGCCAATCTATTTGGTGATTGATAATTCTAAATATTACTGGCCTATCCTTCTATGGCCTACTCCAACATTGAACTAGTCTATTCAGATGCCCAACCAATGTTATTATTGGATGAATATTCAAGTTGCATTATGATCTATGTTTTCCTATTATGAATGGATTGCATATAATGTAACGATGCATTGGATATGTGGTTTAGTTTGTTCAAAAAAGCTCAGATTTATAGCATTATTTCTTATCATCATCAAAGTAAGAGTTTAAATAGACTTCTCCCCTTGATCTTGGCAATCAACCTCTTCATACGGCATCTCCAACTGTGAATCTTGCCACTTGCATAGTCAACATGCACCCAAGCCATGAGTCTTTGCATCAAATTTCTTTTAAACATCTTTTGTCATGGTTAAGTATTTTAATGAATTGAGTTTTTTAGGGTTATTATTAGTAAAAAACATGTGATGATAATTGAAGTCACAGTCTATTTAGCTATTATGATTTCAATTTTAGTTTATTTATTATAAGCTTCCATTTTTTAGGTTAAGTGTGTCAATCTTTAAATCTTATAATTTAATGGTTTTTTATAGTCAAAGGTCTAGTTTTATTTTATAGTTTTCTAAAATCTAAGTTTTGAGTTACTAGGTTCTTTGTTAAAAGAGTTTTACAAAATAAGAGTTCGTTGAGTCCTTATGCCAAAAGTCTTAAATTCAAAATTGTATAATGAGTCATTTGGTGGGCATAGTCATTTATTATTTAATTTCAAAATTAAAAAAAAGTTAAATATTAAAATTCATTGAGTTTAGACTTGTGTGTATCGATATTGATAAAGTTAAAAATCTCTTATACATATGTATTATCGAGTGAATATGATTTCCTGAGTTGCATGTGTTAGTTATGTTTTTAGGAGAGTTTTATCTTCAAAAATAGCATATAAAGGTTGATTTTCAAATCCATATTTACTAAGTAAGTAGCTTATTCAATTAGAGGTTAAAGGCACAAAGGAAAGAGGTTTATATAGCCTCTCATCAATCACCAATGATGGATCCCAATACGATTTGGTGGCATATATAGTATGGTGTATTTTTCATTTTTGTTGTGTGTTTGCAAAATAAGAACAAAAGAATAATGTGTGTTCATGTAATGTAATTCGTGTGAAATTCCAAACATAATTTCTTGATGTGAAAACATTATGACATTATGAAAGAGAAAAAAGAACCAATGTAATTTAGTTCATGGATCTTGAAAGGGTTTGTGGTAGAGATCTAGAAAACTAAAAGAGGTGAACAGTGTTTTGATAATAGTTAGGAAAAAAGCTACTATAGATATCTCATGATTGCCTTACTTATTTATGGAGATGAGCCCTAGTGACACATCTATTGTGATCATATAAATTAAATGTAGGATGTGTTTCTTCACATAGTAGTGGTCATGTCCAAGAAAATTACATCAATAGTATGAAAACCTAAGAGTTCGCAGTGGCATATAATTCTATTCATCTTGTTCATGTCAAGGTTTGTGGTAAACCTATAAAACTGTGGGAGGAGTGAGGCTCTCTTTATATCAAGTTCATGAGCTAAATAGGGCATCCTATAAACGGTAATGTTATGGATTAGCTTTTACACAAGTATTTACAATTTGATATTTACTAAGAGGTAAATATAATTAGTTAGTTTTTTAAAATATATTTGATATTTGTAATATTGTTACAACAATATTACACTTATAGGTTTATGAGTTATAATAGGGATTCAGGTGAGAGATTTACAAAGATTTTATCTCCCTAATTATAGGAAATAGATTTTCCTATATAACATTATATTCCCATATGGATTTTAATAATCAAAGTATGAATAAATATATAGTAGAATATTATTATTTTAAATATTGTCTCAATGTTTGTATTTATTATACAATGTATAAGGTAGATTTTGTGAAGACTTTGATAAATCCTATATGTTAATTCCATTGAAGTTCACTCTTTTCTGGGGTATACAAGCGAACATCATAAGTTCATTAAAGGTTACACAACCATTTCATATCCATTAAAATCTTTACTATGTAAGAATGCAAAGTTTGTCTAGACTTCAAAATACCAAGCAGTTTTCATCGAGCTATAGTAGAGATTAGTTATTATGCCTATACTTCTTTTTCTAGACTAGATCAAGCCTTTTCACATACATGTGGATCCTTCAATAATCACAATTGGTGTTGTACTTTTGAAACTCAAAGATGGTGAACTGGACCATCATATTATTTTTTCTATCAGGAAATTATCTGATGTAAAGAAAAACTATACAGTTACAAAATAGGAAGCATTGGCCATTGTGTTCACACTTCATAAATTTTGGAATTATTTGTTGGTGACACTATTTGAATTCTTCACTGATCATCAATCCCTATAATATATGGTCTACAAATCGATACTAGGAGGATGCATCTCTTGATGGTTAATGCTATTTCAAAAATTTCAATTCTCCATAAATGTTAAACTAGGAAGAGAGAATGTGGGACCAGACCATCTTAGTCACATTCCTAATGGTGAATAACTAGAAGAATTATAAGAAGACTCTCTTGATGCTCACCTATTCCATGTCTCTACGTTTATTGAAATATTTTGAAACCATTACCAACTTCCTCGAGCAAGGGGTCTTCCCTATGCACTATCAAGAGCATGATAATAAGTAGTTTGTTACTAGATCCTGGACATATATCATCATTAATGGGATTATATATCACTTAGGGAAGGACAAAGTCTTACACAGGGTTGTCTTGAACATGAATGACCTCAACTCTCATAGGAAGCACATCAAGGAGTTGCAAGAGGGCATTTTGTAGGAGAGGCTATAACTAGAAATATTTTATAGAGTGGATTATGGTGGCCAAATATATCCTAAGATACACATAGAGTTACATATCACTATGATGTATGCCAACACATGGGTAAACTACTATAAAAAGATGTAATGCCTTTATAGCCTCTATTAGATATACAACCTTTTGAACAATAGGGCATTAATTTCACTAGCCCTATTAACCCACCAAGTGAGTGTAGCAAAGCTAGGTACATCATTACTATGAAAAACTATTTTACTAAGTGGGTTAAAGCTACTGTAATCCCTAGTTATAATGTGAAGGATGTAGCAAAGTTTATATATGAAAACATAATTATAAGGTTTAGATACCCTATAAAGTTAGTTATAAATAGAGGAATGCACTTTCTAAATAGTGCCATTAAGGATCTAATTGAAGAATTTATGATTTCTCATTACAAAATTACTACATATCATCCATAGGCCAATGGCCAAGCTAAAGCTTGCAATAAAGTATTGGGAAAAATAATTACAAATATCTATGATGTCAAGCAAGATTATTGGGAAGATTGCATTCTTGAAAATTTGTGGGCATATAACACACATTATAAAAGGGCTATAGGATTTATTTCATTCTAGTTGATGTATGGTCTTGAAGTAGTCATGCCAATGGAATATTTAGTACCTAGCCTGTACATTGCCATGGTCATGTGATTTGAATATTGTGAGTCTCTTACTAACTAAATCCTAAAACTAAATCATATTGATGAGTTTAAATGCAGAGTAACATGGATATAGGAAGTGCATAAGAAGATTCAAAAAATGTGACATGATAGGAACTTGCACCAAAAATAATTTCATAAGGATCAACTAGTTTTATTGTATGACAATCAATTCAGGGCATTCTTGAGAAAGCTACAGAAATGATGGAAAGGGACCTACATTATACATGACCTAACATAGAAAGGAACTATGGTTTTAAGATATCTTTAGGGAATATGTTACTAGGGTGGGTAAATGATTATAGCTTAAGACCTACCACTAATAGCTGATTAATCTCATTCTACAATCTAAGTGGGTGCTGTGTAACACCATGTAGATTTGGATTTACCTATTTTATATGATTTATGTGTGTGTGTGTGTTTTTTTTTTGTTTTTTTTATATGATCTCAGTAATAACATCTATAAATTATAAAGACTAAGCATTGTGTACACCAGACGTTCATAAGAGGTTCTATGGGTATCACCCAAAAATTCAAAGAGGAATGAGTGAAAAATATTAAGTCCAAAAAAATGAAAACATCACATCAAAAATATATCCATTGGATTAAGACCATCCACCATAAGTAAATACTAAATCCAAGGTTTGATGGACACAATCTTCAATAAATTGGTATCTCATAAACATCAATTGCTCATAACCCTAGTATAGACACCAAAGAGCATAATGGCATAACTCTACACATACACCAATCGCTAACTATAAATCTAGATTGGATTAAAAAATTCCACATATACTAGTGCATTCAAGATGAGTGGATAGCTCACTGTGGCTTGGATATAGAAGCTAATAGGTGCCAAAACTATAAATGCTAAGTTGAAAACCAAATCAGTGTTTCATCCTTGAGAAAAAATTTCATGTGCTACACGTATCATGTGTTGAGCTATTTTATTTTCACATAGCATTCCAATTGCCTAATATTATGGAGCTATAAATTTCTCATAGCTAATTAGGGCTCTTATAGATGCACAAAAAGAAGTAATGGGTGTCAACATGGTGGTCTAAAAAATAAATTATAATGATCAAAAGTCATTCAACTATCTTCATCAAGCTAATTAAAATTTATTCCACCCTGATCTAGTTGATACTACATAACCACTTGCCCTTACATCTCCTCATCAATTCCAAAACATATACATTGAGTGCCTATTGAGATTGCCCACATTTTGTGACCTAGGAGAAATTATTCAAGTATTACTTGGGTGACACAATGAGGGCACAATCTATTTGGGTCTAGATGAGATTATGGTAATCAACACATAAGCCATGGCCCAAGATTTGGATATGCCTATGCAAGGAGACTTTTTATTTCCCTATAGGATGAAAATGCCTCCCATTTTGCAAGAAGTGTGGGATCTATATGTGTAGAGAAATAGAGGGATTCCCATTGATGAAATCTCAGATGACCTGGTGTGTATACTTTTGGAGTACATAACCAAATGATTTTGGTAGATGACTAATTCTACCAAGAAAATTCCCAAGGGCATCATGCACATCACTCATAGGATGATCCACTAGAATTAATAGTTCAACTAACCAGAGTGATTCATCTAGGAACTACTCATAAATACTAAGAAATTACACAAATCCCCTAAGAAAATATTTTATTATTAGTTCTTGATATTACTCTTTTGTTTCACATAGTATAAGTCACCATAGGGCCAAGTACATCCAGATATGGACTACTAGTTGGTGTAGTAATTTCACAATATCATCTAGATGTAGGATCGTAGAGCTCTCATACATGAGGGCAAGTTCAAAGCTTGGTGGGAAGAGTGTCTAGACCTCATCACCACACATCCCTGAGTGCCACCTAAATTCATGTAGTACTTGGGTCAACATGTAACCATTATGAGCAAATAAAAATACCACTTCTGAATCTAGGCCTTCATATCGTTGTTCTCACTCTTGATAATAGTTTTCTTAGTTTAATTTTCAATACATTAGAATCTTGAACTAAATATTCATTCAATGGTTTACTAATTTCACATTTGATTTTTATGTCAAAATTATTTGAACTTGTTTTTCAAGGTTTTCATCACCCTCTCAATCATTCATCAGCATCCCATCACTTTTCAAGATTCATCTCAACCATTTTTCACAAATCTTTCAACAATTCTTACAACTCTACTAGCCCTTTCACAGTCATTAATGATTAGTAAAAAGAAAGTAAATTCATTTAATAATAACTATTTCTTGAATCTCATTCAACTTATCCAAATATTCTAGTGTGTAAATTTTGAAAACCTAACTTTGCTTCTAAGTACACTTTCTTTCCCTAGACCTATTCTTTTAACCCTTTTCTAGGCCTAATACAAAATCATCCTTCCAATTCTATACTTCAAAGTCTGTACACTTCATAAAAACACTATATTAATTTAGGGTAGATCAAATTTATAAATATTGAAAATTTTGGTCGAGTTTTAATGGTTGGAACCTTAGTTATGAACCAAACCCTAGTTTAGGGTTTCTTGGAGCTTGCATACACTGAGAGCAGACATTAACTCACTTTGAACATTATATTTATTTTAAATGACCCAAAATTATTTTATTATGTCTTTCAATACCATATCCCCACATTTTAATCAATTTTTTTGCTCCTCTTATCCACTGTTCGACATTCTAGGAATATTTGCACTTGACTGTGTGTAAGAAGTCACACTCAAGAAATAGGACATTATACCAGTTTGTATTACAACACCAATCCACTACATAAATAAAAATATAATAGTTTAAAAATAATTAAGGGGCTTACCTTAGTATCCTTCAACTCTTGACCACTAGTTTATAGACCTCTTCTTCACCCAAAAATCCCAATTCACACAGTGTCTCCAATCACTATATACTACAAAATTAGAGTTCAATATTTTGAATATATTTATCAAATAGATTTATTGTTTGTTTATGATTATTTTAAATTATAATTTATCTCTATAAACTTTCCCAAATGTTCTAAACACCTGCAACTCATTTATTTATTTTTGTCTTTTCAAAAGTCTAATGCTCAATCCACTGTGACTATAAATAGCTACATAAAACAGGGTTATATTATTTTTGTCTTAAAAAATCATTTATCCACACAAGGATACAATGAAATATATTATAAAAAAAATTAAATATTTACTTCAACATGTTCTTTTCATTGAAAACCAAATCAAAGACCACTTTTACCTCAAAGATCATGTTCACAGTCTAACCACCATAGATTATTATGAGAACAGGGGTCTGTGTATATGTATTTATGCATACCAATTGATTCACTAATAAAAACATGAAATTATAATCTCAAATATTAGTCCAACCTCATTTAAAAACATGTATAATATTTATCTAATAACATTCAAATAACCTTCAAGCAAATATATAATTTATACCATTTATAACAAGGTTTGCATTGTGGAATACTTCAATAGGGTTCCTTTCCTTTTTTGTAAAGTTATCCAAGATTATTTTAAAACAAAATTTAATATTCAATCACACATTTAAAATCTCTATAAACCTCATTCTCTTATGATTATCACACATGCATTCAATAAAAGACCTCATCAGGTTTGAATGTCTTTCAATCAAAAATAACAGAGTCCTTTTTTACCAAAAGCATCATCTCTTTCTTCATACCAATCTT